>CM062813.1:691820193-692309465 GCA_031772625.1 Pinus tabuliformis | reverse complement strand
GTAGTGACGATAGCTCCAGCTATAGTTGCAAGACCTTTTCTTACACCCACACTTCCGGCCAGCATTGAACAAGCGTTGCCATTCGTCACACGTATGGTATGCGTTCATTAGATATTTGATCTTATTTTTGTAAATTTTCATGGCTTGGTGTTTCTCTTATGGATTGTTTTATTTCTTTGAGTTTAGGTTGATTATGGATTCTCAGTATCTCATGGGTATAAGCATAGTTTTGTTTCATATCAATAAGATACATGAAATCTGAAATCAATATAAAAATGTTCATTTCATCTAATCTTATATTAAAGTCGCATCTTTGTATCAATGTTGAGCATTTTGATTCTCAGTATCTAATGGGTAAGAGCATAATTTTGAGATTTGCCATTAACAGAAAAATGCCCATTTTTTCTGTTCTTATATTAATGTTCACATCTCTCAGGCAACGCTGAACATTTTGAATGGTTAAGGGAGCTTCATGATATCATGGGTTCCATTTTATTAGTCCACACTGAGGATGCTTGTAATGCTCACATATTCTTGATGGAGCATCCCTCTGCGAGAGGTCGATATATATGTTCTTCTCCACCTCTCACTCTGCGAGAAATGGAGGATTTCTGTGCTAAACGTTATCCACAATTCTCCCTCCCACTCAAGTAATCAATTACTTCATATTTTGTTTAGTTTGTTTATTCCATTTCTAAATAGATATTCTCAAAAAGTCATTCGCTTATTTGGGAATTTGAATCGCATATTTCATATCAAAGACAATGTTCTTAATGGTGTGCCCTTTCCCTCAAGAAACTTGCTGGACATCGGGTTCACTTACCAGTATGGATTAGCAGAAATTTTAGGTGATAGCATTGAATTTGCAAGGAAGATAGGCCCGCTACCCTGAACATGTAAGTGCCAAGGATGTTTGGTTGGTTGACGATGAGATAAATAAAATGGTTGGATATTTTGTGGTTTGTATCAAAAACATGTTTCTTAAATGAACCTTAACTTTGAATTTATAGACTATAAAGGGATTATTTTCTTTTAAATATCTTTGTTTTATTAAATTTAAAGGTATCAAAAATATGAATATTTTAATCTAATTTAAAACTAATTATATTATTCTTAATTTAATTAAAATAAATTTAATTAATAATTACATTATTAATATGGAACATCCCAATATTATTTATATGTGAATATGGATTTTAAAATTTAAAATTTATGTGAATGTGGATTTTTAATGTGATTTTATTAATATATAATATATATTTTGATTATAACCAAAAAAAATATTTAAATGTTATTTTTATAATATATATAATTTAATTTAATTATTTAATTTAGTATGGAGTAGATTTGTAGGTATTAGATTTTTTTAAATGTGAGATGTTTAAGAGTTTAAATATGTGAATATTTATATTTGAGGTTGAGAAATATACTTAACTCCCATATAAACATCTTAACATCTTAGTATGAAAAAATGTTGTTATATTAACATTTTTCTTAATCAAAATAAAACTAATAAAATAAAAAACATAAAACTAATAATTATATTTATATTGATAATTAATATAAATCTAATATATATATATATATAATATATAATGTTATAATAATAATTTATACTTTTATTTTCCTTACTCGTAATAAAATTAATATAAAAATAATATGGCGTTAAAGGTTTAACTAATCTATTACACTAATATCTTTTCAACTTCTTAATGCACATGCACGCATTTCCTATAGTTAGGATTTTTTTTTTTTTTTCCTCGAGTTCCTTTAGCTTCTTTGTTTGATTTCTGTCTAGACAACTCTCCTCCAATCGTGGATGCTAAGACTACTTCTTTAGAGAAAATGGAGATAGACTTGATGGTATGTTTTTTTGTCAATTCAATCAACTTTTAATTTCTGATTTTCCCGATAGATAGGGAAGAGGTCGAAATAACTATATGTTGGGTTTTTGTTCATGTGCCTCCAGAGAAAGAAGCTAACATTTCAGAGATTGACAGTACCATTGTTGCGGTAGACAGAGCCACTACTGAATTTCCATCAGAAGGAACTATAAGAGTGCTTCACTTTCTGCATCCAACGTTGTGTAGTAGCTTTTTGAAATACAGGATAAATTGTATATAACAAGGATGAAGTATATTAGTGTATAAAAGTTTATTGCAGACACTTAGGTAAGAATGCATGTCATTGCTGAAGTTTTTCGTGTAAATTTTGCTTTGTTGTAACAAATGGGAGTCAGCAGTGCATTTGAAGGAAAATCTATATCAGTAGATAAAGTAAGAGATCAGGAGAAAAGGGAAGATAGTTCAGAGTACAAAGAAGGGGAGAAGAGCTCTTGTAAGGGAGACCTCATAGAGGGAAGTGTTGTTGAAAGACATATAAAGGTGGAAAACATTAAGGAAGAAAGTCAGGTAGACAGTATACGAGGAAACGATAATGATTCAAGCAAATTATTGCCACAGAAGCAGGAGGTAATCACCAAGACTGATTCAAGAATGCAGAAACAAGAGAAACCTGGTTAGTGAACTTGCTCTTTTAGTGACAAGAGATTAATCTGAAAATTCAATTTATGGATTTTGTTTTCTTGCTTGTTTTCCATCTAAAAAACCTCTTCCATTAGTCATGGTCACGTTTTCATACTAATATACATCATCATATTTCTAACTGCCAGGTTCCATCAGATGTTCCATCTCTCACCGTTTCAGCTTCATGTGTTGTCAGTTGCTCCACCAATGGAGATGTTGGACCTTCACCCATATCCATGGCTGTAGTAGGGTGGCCTGGAGCCTTATCCAAAGGTGAGAAATCTCTTCAGAGATGACTTATTGCTTTGGCTCACTGTTTCCAATAATCCATCTTTTACAATCTTAGAAATGAACTGTGTATATAACTAAAATCATATGTTATAATGTAAAATAGAGGTCATTTTATGACAAACCAGTCGATCTGATAGTTCCAATAGCGATGAAAAAGTTGCGATCAATTTCCATAATATCATATCGAAAGTTATACTAAACGCTTCATAACAATGAATTGCTAATCTAATGGATCAAATAGTGAAAACTTAAATAAATCTGATGGTTGTTATTCCATATTGGAATAGAAGATGTGAGCACATTAACCCAAAGCTCTTGATCTAATAATCCAATGGTGAAAGGTGAAGAAATATCCAAATTCCATAAGACATCAGAAATTAAGTAAAGTTTAAAAGCAAGTTACACTTTCACTGGATCTGACAGCTCTCATGATCCATGATTGAAGGTCTATATTCATACCATATCGTAACATACATAGAACTTAAAGTCAACTTACACTTTTGATATATTGAAGGGTCAGAGTGAGTTGAGATTGATGGTGAATATTCATATTAGGTTGTAACTTGCAGAGTTTTTAACCATAAGTTACATTCCAGTGAATCTAACAATGAATATCAATAATGGTGATTGAATTTTTAAATGGGTGGAGTTAATAGAATTATAACAAGTGGGTTCCACCCAATATTCCCACTATCTGTTATTAGGTCATTTTAATGGTGGTAATTAATAGAATTTGTACTTACATTTACATTAATGGTTTAAAGTACATCATTTTAATTGTGGTAATTAATAGAATTTATTATTAATGGTTTAAAGTACATGTTATCACTGGGAATTTTATCGGGCTGTGTAAAGGAAAATCCCAAGGTAACATTGAATTAGTTTTTAGATTGGAAATGGACCTTTCCAGCTTAGAGAGAGTTATCTCTCATAACTCAGTCACCCTGTGTCACCTCAATAACTCGCTATTTAATCAGTATAATGGCTAGATATTATGTACGATAAGAATTAAAATGTTGTAAGACAAAGTGAAATATCCATTGGGCATGGAGTAATGATAATTAGCAAGAAATCTGATGGATCCATTTAAAATGTTGTAGGACAGAGTGAAATATCCATTAGGCATGGAGTCATGATAATTAGCCCGAAATCTGATGGATCCTCCATTGCCTGGGTATGGATATTAGGGATATTAAGGGTTAAAATGTTGTAGGACAGAGTGAAATATCCATTGAGGATGGAGTCATGATAATTAGCAAGAAATCTGATAGATCCTCCATTACCTGGCTACAGATATTAAAAGCAGGATAGATGAAACTTTCTTAGATTATCAGTGTAGTTGAAAGTTGAATGGGGATGATAGTCCACTTCAGTGGAGCATCCAACGAGGATGAATTCTAAAGAGGATTTAGAAGGAAATGAAAGTATTTGATTGTAAGAAAATAAAGCATCAATGAGAAATTCTAAAATATTTGCTTTCCAAAAAATGAAAGTATTTGATTGTAAGAAAATAAGACATCAATGATAAATTTCAAAATATTTACTTTCAATAAAAGATTGAAGATTACATATAAAATAAAATCACCTAAAAAGAAAAAAATTCAACATAAAGAAACAGATAGGAAAGTAGCATCTCAAAATTCAATAGGGAAATTTGCATCTCCAATGATGTAAGTCTTTCAGAACACAGATGCACATGCATGCAATTTCCTATAGTTAGGATTTTTTTTTTCCTCCAGTTCCTTAAGCTGCTTTGTTGGATTTCTGTCTGGATAGCTCTCCTTCAATCGTGGATGCTAAGACTACTTCTTTAGAGAAAATGGAGATAGACCTGATGGTATGTTTTTTTGTCAATTCAATCAACTTTTAATTTCTGATTTTCCCGATAGATAGGGAGGTGGTCTAAATAACTATATGATGGGTTTTTGTTCAGGTACCTCCAGAGAAAGAAGCTAACATTTCAGAGATTGACAGTACCATTGTTGCGGCAAACAGAGCCACTACTGAATTGCTAGCAGAAGGAACTATAAGAGTGCTTCACTTTTTGCATCCCATGTTGTGTAGTAGTTTTTTGAAATATGGGATAAATTGCCTATAACAAGGATGAAGTATATTAGTGTATAAAAGTTTATTGCAGCCACTTAGGTAAGAATGCATGTCATTGCTGAAGTATTTCGTGTAAATTCTGCTTTGTGATTGTAATAGATGGGAGTCAGTAGTGCATTTGAAGGCAAATCTATATCAGTAGATAAAGTAAGAGATTAGGAGAAAAGGGAAGATAGTTCAGAGTACAAAGAAGGGGAGAAGAGCTCTTTTAAGGGAGACCTCATAGAGGGAAGTGTTGTTGAAAGACATATAAAGGTGGAAAACATTAAGGAAGAAAGTCAGGTAGACAGTATACGAGGAAACGATAATGATTCAAGCAAATTATTGCCACAGAAGCAGGAGGTAATCACCGAGACTGATTCAAGAATGCAGAAACAAGAGAAACCTGGTTAGTGAACTTGCTTTTAGTGACAAGAGATTAATCTGAAAATCCAATTTATGGATTTTGTTTTCTTGCTTGTTTTCCATCTAAAAAACCTCTTCCATTTGTCATGGTCACGTTTTCATACTAATATACATCATCATATTTCTAACTGCCGGTTCCATCAGATGTTCCATCTCTTGCCGTTTCAGCTTCATGTGCTGTCAGTTGCTCCACCAATGGAGCTGTTGGACCTTCACCCATATCCATGGCTGTAGCAGGGTGGCCTGGAGCCTTATCTGCTCTTGGGTATGAACATCTCTCTACCCTGTTATGTTGATCATGTTGTTTTGTTGTTGCTTGTAATAAGCAATCATTTTCTGAGCTGAAACAAGGATTTGTTCAGCAGGTATTTTGGACCAGCGGCGGCTACTTGGCCTGGAACATCTCTGCCTGGAATGATGCCTGTTGAAGGAAACTTGATGAAAGGCATACAGGTAGCTAATTTGTTTCCACTGATCCTTTAGTTGTGGACTACTTTACATTGCATGGTGAGTCCTTGTAATTTGTTGATTATCGATGTACGCTGGTCAATTCTTGGTAATGAAGAAGGCGACATGCAGGCTTTTATATTTTATATTTTATTGTGAAGTTATTTGTGGCTTCCTTAGGGTTGATTTTCCCATGCTTTGAACCTGTCAGATCATTGGACTGTCATAGCTCCTGGCATGCACGTTATCATTGTATCTATGAATGGGTTTTTCTGCTTCTTGGCTTCGATCATGACCATTTGGGGTGGCCTTCTGCACTGATTTCCATCTGCCTTCAACATCATGAGCTAAAGAGTCTATGATGTGTTTTGTCTTATAAGTTGGCATGTGTTTTGTTTGTTCATTCTTTTGTGTCTTCGATCATGGTTTTAGTATTCCTGGAGTATTCCTAGATATAGTCTTCCAATTGAAGTGTTATATTTGTTAAAAGATGTTCAGATTTTCTCATTTTATCATGTGATGAATCAGTGGGGATAATGAAATGAATGAATTGGGATATCGGTTTTATGTTGTCCTTCATGAAATGTTGTTCAAGTCGACATCTTTGAGACTTACCAATATATTCTCTGATGAAGGATTTGTGGTAGAAGGACCTTGAAAAAAACCTCGTTCCTCATATTTTGGCAAATATGATTAGATTTCAGAAATGACAAATCAAACACATGTAACCATCAATGTTGTTAGATTTATCACCAGTAAAATCTAACACTAAAAATTCAAATTCACCAAAGAGTATTTCAGAGGAAAATCATTGTGATAATTGAGTAATATCAAGAACAACTACAGATCCATGCTACTAGCATTTTTCCAGAGAAAATAACCTTGCAAATTGAAACCCAACGACACCCTCTATGAAGAAACCAAAAATACCAGAAACCCTTGTCTTCTCGTCAGATCTACCAAAAGATTCATATAACCGTAAGTAATTTCAATACTCTTCCACAAGAATCCCCAGCAAACATATCAGTCTTCAACAGTCCAAAGGTGAGAAATCTCTTCAGAGATGACTTATTGCTTTGACTCACTGTTTCCAATAATCCATCTTTCACAATCTTAGAAATGAATTGTGTATGCAAATAGCCATGCTTACAAAGATAGAATTAGATAGAAATGAGGGTGATGAATATGCAATATACAACCAATTAATAGGATTCTCATTGCTATCATTGTTACAGTCACGCATAAGTCAATGTCATGCAATCAGTGTTACTCTTACAACATCAACAAATCGTTAAGGATTTGTCACACAAGGTTTCTGTCCTGTGTCAAGGTCTTTAGCTATTAGTGCTATTGGTGAAGCTTCAGACCTAGGATCACAACTTGAAGAGAAGAAACTGGTAGAGCCTCCTAATCTGAAGATAAATATCACAGATACCCAAAGAAAAGCTCGGTCTTCTCAAGTAATGGTGCTTCTGAGTTTGCTACTGAGGCATGACAACACAAAATTGTACATTGCTTCCTTTCTATTTTCTGAGGGGCAATGTACACTCTGAGTAGCCACTTGTGATATTAAAACAGTGAGCTCTGAGGTCAATATAATGCTCAGACTTATTGAGAAACAAGAGTTGGAGATATTCAATAGAAAAATATGGAGATGGGAGTTTCAATGGACAATCTGCTTCAAACAATTTCAGCTCACGGAATCAGGAATCGATTTCAATTATTATGCCTCTATATAATTCATTCTCTGATGAAGGATTCGTGGTAGAAGGACCTTGAAAAAAACCTCATTCCCCATATTTTGGCAAAGATGATTAGATTTCAAAAATGACAAATCAAACATCCATAATCATCAGTGTTGTTAGATTTATCACCAGCAAAATCTAACACTGAAAATTCAAATTCACCAAAGAGTATTTCAGAGGGAAATCATTGTGATAATTGAGTAATATGGAGAACAACTATAGATCCGTGCTACCAACGTTTTTCCAGGGAAAATAATCTTGCAAATTGAAACCCAACGACACCCTTTATGAAGAAACCAAAAATACTAGAAACCCTTGTCTTCTCGTCAGATCTACCAAAAGATTCATATAACCGTAAGTAATTTCAATACTCTTCCACAAGAACCCTCAGCAAACATATCAGCCTTCAACAGCCCAAAGGTGAGAAATCTCTTCAAAGATGACTTATTGCTTTGGCTCACTGTTTCCAATAATCCATCTTTTACAATCTTAGCAATGAACTGCGTATATAACTAAAATCATACGTTATAATGTAAAATAGAGGTCATTTTGTGACAAACCAGTCGATCTGATAGTTCCAATAGCGATGAAAAAGTTGCTATCAATTTCCATAATATCACATTGAAAGTTATACTAAACGCTTCATAACAATGAATTGCTGATCTAATGGATCAAATAGTGAAAATTGAAATAAATCTGATGGTTGTTATTCCATATTGGAATAGAATATGTGAGCACATTAACCCAAAGCTCTTGATCTAATAATCCAATGGTGAAAGGTGAAGAAATATCCAAATTCCGTAAGACATCAGAAATTAAGTCAAGTTTAAAAGCAACTTACACTTTCACTGGATCTGACAGCTCTCATGACCCATGATTGAAGGTCTATATTCATACCATATCGTAACATACATAGAACTTAAAGTCAACTTACACTTTTGATATATTGAAGGGTCAGAGTGAGTTAAGATTGATGGTGAATATTCATATTAGGTTGTAACTTGCAAAGTTTTTAACCATAAGTTACATTCCAGTGAATCTAATAATGAATATCAATAATGGTGATTGAATTTTTAAATGGGTGGAGTTAATAGAATTATAACAAGTGGGTTCCACCCAATATTCCCACTATCTGTTATTAGGTCATTTTAAAGGTGGTAATTAATAGAATTTGTACTTACATTTACATTAATGGTTTAAAGTACATCATTTTAATTGTGGTAATTAGTAGAATTTATTATTAATGGTTTAAAGTACATGTTATCACTGGGAATTTTACTGCGCTGTGTAAAGGAAAATCCAAAGGCAACATTGAATTAGTTTTTAGATTGGAAATGGACCTTTCCAGCTTAGAGAGAGTTATCTCTCATAACTCAGTCACCCTGTGTCACCTCAGTAACTCGTTATTTAATCAGTATAATGGCTAGATATTATGTACGATAAGATTTAAAATGTTGTAAGACAAAGTGAAATATCCATTGGGCATGGAGTTATGATAATTAGCAAGAAATCTGATGGATCCATTTAAATTGTTGTAGGACAGAGTGAAATATCCATTAGGCATGGAGTCATCATAATTAGCCCAAAATCTGATGGGTCCTCCATTACCTGGGTATGGATATTAGGGATATTAAGGGTTAAAATGTTGTAGGACATAGTGAAATATCCATTGAGGATAGAGTCATGATAATTAGCAAGAAATCTGATAGATCCTACATTACTCGGCTATAGATATTAAAAGCAGGACAGATGAAACTTTCTTAGATTATAGGTGTAGTTGAAAGTTGAATGGGGATGATAGTCCACTATAGTAGAGAATCCAACGAGGATGAATTCTAAAGAGGATTTAGAAGGAAATGAAAGTATTTGATTGTAAGAAAATAAAGCATCAATGAGAAATTCTAAAATATTTGCTTTCCAAAAATGAAAGTATTTGATTGTAAGAAAATAAGACATCAATGATAAATTTCAAAATATTTACTTTCAATAAAAGATTGAAGATTACATGTAAAATAAAATCACCTAAAAAGAAAAAAATTCAACATAAAGAAATAGATAGGAAAGTAGCATCTCAAGAATCTTTGGACCATAAAATCAAGAATTTTTGGTCCAATCAGATTCAATTTATCTCAAATTTACACAGTAATTTTTTCTCTCTGAAACCGAACCCTTTGTCCTTTTTTTCATCTGTTTTATAGAGATATTACATATGTTTTATAGAGATATTACGTATGTTTCAGATCCAAAATCTGTGGAAAAATATTAACTACAAAATATTTAACACAAAATTGTACATTGCTTCGTTTCTATTTTCTGAGGGGCAATGTACACTCTGAGTAGCCACTTGTGATATTAAAACAGTGAGCTCTGAGGTCAATATAATGCTCAGACTTATTGATAAACAAGAGCTGGAGATATTTAATAGAAAAAGATGGAGATGGGAGTTTCAATGGACAATCTGCTTCAAACAACTTCAGCTCATGGAATCAGGAATCGATTTCAATTATTATGCCTCTATATAATTCATTCTCTGATGAAGGATTCGTGGTACAAGGACCTTGGAAAAAACCTCGTTCCTCAGATTTTGGCAAAGATGATTAGATTTCAGAAATGACAAATCAAACACCTGTAACCATCAATGTTGTTAGATTTATCACCAGTAAAATCTAACACTGAAAATTCAAATTCACCAAAGAGTATTTCAGAGGAAAATTATTGTGATAATTAAGTAATATGGAGAACAACTACAAATCCGTGCTACCAACATTTTTCCAAGGAAAATAACCTTGCAAATTGAAACCCAACGACACCCTCTATGAAGAAACCAAAAACACCAGAAACCCTAGTCTTCTCGTCAGATCTACCAAAAGATTCATATAACCGTAAGTAATTTCAATACTCTTCCACAAGAATCCTCAGCAAACATACCAGTCTTCAACAATCCAAAGGTGAGAAATCTCTTCAGAGATGACTTATTGCTTTGGCTCACTATTTCCAATAATCCATCTTTCACAATCTTAGAAATGAACTGTGTATGCAAATAGCCACGCTTACAAAGATAGAATTAGGTAGAAATGAGGGTGATGAATATGCAATATACAACCAATCAATAGGATGCTCATTGCTATCACTGTTACAGTCACACATAAGTCAATGTCATGCAATCAGTGTTACTCTTACAGCATCAAAAAATCGTCAAGGATCTGTCACACAAGGTTTCTGTCCTGTGTCAAGGTCTTTAGCTATTAGTGCTATTGGTGAAGCTTCAGACCTAGGATCACAACTTGAAGAGAAGAAACTGGTAGAGCCTCCTAATCTAAAGATAAATATCACAGATACCCAAAGAAAAGCTCGGTCTTCTCAAGTAATGGTGCTTCTAAGTTTGCTACTGAGGCATGACAACACAAAATTGTACATTGCTTCCTTTCTATTTTCTGAGGGGAAATGTACACTATGAGTAGCCACTTGTGATATTAAAACAATGAGCTCTGAGGTCAATATAATGCTCAGACTTATTGAGAAACAAGAGCTGAAAATATTCAATAGACAAAGATGGATATGGGAGTTTCAATGGACAATCTGCTTCAAACAATTTCAGCTCACGGAATCAGGAATCGATTTCAATTATTACGCCTCTATATAATTCACTCTCTGATGAAGGATTCGTGGTAGAAGGACCTTGAAAAAAACTCGTTCCTCAGATTTTGGCAAAGTTGATTAGATTTCAGAAATGACAAATCAAACACCTGTAACCATCAGTGTTGTTAGATTTATCACCAGCAAAATCTAACACTGAAAATTCAAATTCACCAAAGAGTATTTCAGAGGAAAATCATCGTGATAATTGAGTAATATGGAGAACAACTATAGATCCATGCTACCAACATTTTTCCAGGGAAAATAATCTTGCAAATTGAAACCCAACGACACCCTTTATGAAGAAACCAAAAATATCAGAAACCCTTGTCTTCTCGTCAGATCTACCAAAAGATTCATAACTGTAAGTAATTTCAATACTCTTTCACAAGAACCCTCAGCAAACATATCAATCTTCCACAGTCCAAAGGTGAGAAACCTCTTCAGATATGACCTATTGCTTTGGCTCATTGTTTCCAATAATCCATCTTCTACAATCTTAGAAATGAACTGTGTATGCAAATAACCACACTTACAAAGATAGAATTAGATAGAAATGATGGTGATGAATATGCAAAGATGTGTTTGAGTCAGAGATTGCAGACTCAGAGGTTTGCTTTATTTCTGGATGAAGTTTGGAGAGATGGTTCCCAGTTGATGGAAGAAATTTGGTTTTTTGCTGCTAACCCACCACTCCAACTCGAGACTTGTTGTAAGTTCAAGGAATCGCAAAGTCCTGTCAGAAATTGGAGTTGTGGAGACATCTATAATAAGAATGGGCGATTTCGTAGAAGAGGAAAATTGGCAGCTATTTTTTATTCATCCTTTTCAAATTCCATGATTCAGTTGGGGCTTACTCACGAGGTTCTTCTTCGGTTGTCCACACTCAAGGAAAGTGTTAAACCTTTAGCTAGTACTCTGTTCTTGATTGGCATATCTGATTACAAGTTATTTTCTCACTGATATACAACCAATCAATAGGATGCTCATTGATATCATTGTTACAGTCACGCATAAGACAATGTCATGCAATCAGTGTTACTCTTACAGCATCAACAAATCATTAAGGATCTGTCACACAAGGTTTTTGTCCTGTGTCGAGGACTTTAGCTATTAGTGTTATTGGTGAAGCTTCAGACCTAGTGTCACAACTTGAAGAGAAGAAACTGGTAGAGCCTCCTAATCTGAAGATAAATATCACAGATACCCAAAGAAAGGCTCGATCTTCTCAAGTAATGGTGCTTCTAAGTTTGCTACTGAGGCATGACAACACAAAATTGTACATTGCTTCCTTTCTATTTTCTGAGGGGCAATGTACACTCTGAGTAGCCACTTGTGATATTAAAACAGTGAGCTCTGAGGTCAATATAATGCTCAGACTTATTGAGAAACAAGAGCTGGAGATATTCAATAGACAAAGATGGAGATGGGAGTTTCAATGGACAATCTGCTTCAAACAATTTCAACTCACGGAATCAGGAATCGATTTCAATTATTATGCCTCTATATAATTCATTCTTTGATGAAGGATTCGTGGTAGAAGGACCTTGAAAAAAACCTCGTTCCTCAGATTTTGGCAAAGATGATTAGATTTCAGAAATGACAAATCAAACACCTGTAACCATCAGTGTTGTTAGATTTATCACCAGCAAAATCTAACACTGAAAATTCAAATTCACCAAAGAGTATTTCAGAGGAAAATCATCGTGATAATTGAGTAATATGGAGAACAACTACAGATCCGTACTACCAGCATTTTTCCAGGGAAAATAATCTTGCAAATTGAAACCCAACGACACCCTTTATGAAGAAACCAAAAATACCAGAAACCCTTGTCTTCTCGTCAGATCTACCAAAAGATTCATATAACCGTAAGTAATTTCAATACTCTTCCACAAGAACCCTCAGCAAACATATCAGTCTTCCACAGTCCAAAGGTGAGAAATCTCTTCAGAGATGACATATTGCTTTGGCTCACTGTTTCCAATAATCCATCTTTTACAATCTTAGAAATGAACTGTGTATGCAAATAGCCACGCTTACAAAGATAGAATTAGATAGAAATGACGGTGATGAATATGCAAAGATGTGGTTGAGTCAGAGATTGCAGACTCAGAGGTTTGCTTTATTTCTGGATGAAGTTTGGAGAGATGGTTCCCAATTGATGGAAGAATTTGGTTTGTTGCTGCTAACCCACCACTCCAACTCGAGACTTGTTGTAAGTTCAAGAAATCGCAAAGTCCTGCCAGAAATTGGAGTTGCGGAGACATCTATAATAAGAATGTGGGATTTGGTAGAAGAGGAAAACTGGCAGCTATTTTTTATTCATCCTTTTCGAATTCCATGATTCAGTTGGGGCTTACTCACGAGGTTCTTCTTTGGTTGTCCACACTCAGGGAAAGTGTTCAACCTTCAGCCAGTTCTTTGTTCTTGATTGGCATATCTGATTACAAGTTATTTTCTCACTGATATACAACCAATCAATAGGATGCTCACTGCTATCATTGTTACAGTCATGCATAAGTCAATGTCATGCAATCAGTGTTACTCTTACAGCATCAACAAATCGTCAAGGATTTGTCACACAAGGTTTCTGTCCTATGTCAAGGTCTTTAGCTATTAGTGCTATTGGTGAAGCTTCAGACCTAGGATCACAACTTGAAGAGAAGAAACTGGTAGAGCCTCCTAATCTGAAGATAAATATCACAGATACCCAAAGAAAAGCTCGGTCTTCTCAAGTAATGGTGCTTCTAAGTTTGCTACTGAGGCATGACAACACAAAATTGTACATTGCTTCCTTTCTATTTTCTGAGGAGCAATGTACACTCTGGGTAGCCACTTGTGATATTAAAAAAGTGAGCTCTGAGGTCAATATAATGCTCAGACTTATTGAGAAACAAGAGCAAGAGATATTCAATAGACAAAGATGGAGATGGGAGTTTCAATGGACAATATGCTTAAAACAATTTCAGCTCACGAAATCAGGAACTGATTTCAATTATTATGCCTCTATATAATTCATTCTCTGATGAAGGATTCGTGGTAGAAGGACCTTGAAAAAAACCTCGTTCCTTAGATTTTGGCAAAGATGATTAGATTTCAAAAATGACAAATCAAACACCTGTAACCATCAGTGTTGTTAGATTTATCACCAGCAAAATCTAACACTGAAAATTCAAGTTCACCAAAGAGTATTTGAAAGGAAAATCATCGTGATAATTGAGTAATATGGAGAACAACAACAGATCCGTGCTACCAGCATTTTTCCAGGGAAAATAATCTTGCAAATTGAAACCCAACGACACCCTTTATGGAGAAACCAAAAATACCAGAAACCCTTGTCTTATCGCCAGATCTACCAAAAGATTCATGTAGCCGTAAGTAGTTTCAATACTCTTCCACAAGAACCCTCAGCAAACATATCGGAGCATGTGTCATTGATGAGGGCCGCAGATTTCAAAAAGGGGTTCTGGACAACAACTACCACATTTGTCCTAGGAAATATGCAGATGTAATTAACTTGAGAAGTTTGATCCGCAGACATAATTCATATGAGAAGTTTGATCCACCTAAAAAAGAAGAGAGACAGTGAAACACAACACGACATAGCCTTATAAATTGTAAACCCAACAGGCCATCAAAACCCTAGTCAAAATAAAACAAAAAACTTTTCAAAGCAATCGTCAATTTTCCATAAATCCTTCAACCGCATGGAAGAATCGTGCATTTGATATGCATTTTCACCCTCACGCACACTATGTTTTTGTATTTTCATTAATAAAACATAATATAATTATAGGTTTGGGTTTAGAAATTGTCAAAAATAAAGAGTTCAGGTTACCAAGATGAAAAATAAAAGTCAACCTTAACAAATATCCCTGGACTCCTGAGCTGAATACACTCCAATGACAATACCTATCTTGTGTCTTAATTAGCAAGGCCCAGAATTATGTGCAATATAAATTCTCTTACTTGAATAAGGAGGAGAAAAATAGAATTCCACATAAGAGACTAATTATTTTAATTAACTAAATAATAATAGAAAGTAAATTAAATCACCTTTATTTTACTACATTATTTACAATGATTTTAAAACATACTTTCAGTGTTACAACTATTATTTTTTTATGAATATATGTGATTTAGAAATAAAAAAATTCAAATTAAAACTCATTTATTATGATTTTAAAGCATACTTTCAGTGTTAAGCAACCATTAAAATTTTATGAATAAATTTGACTCCAGAAATAAATAAATTCAAATTATGAGTAGAATTTTTTTGCAATAAGTTATGAGATGCAGAAGATTCGTTGTATAATCCCAACCACGGGTATGATACAAGAGAGACTAATTATTTTTATTAATTAAATAATAATAAAAAATTAAAATTATGATTTAGTTCTAATAATCATCTTCATCTTATTGGAGAGAGACTAATTATTTTTATTAATTAAATAAAAAAAAAATTAAAATTATGATTTAATTCTAATAACCATCTTTATCTTATTAGATTGTTTACTATGATTTTAAAGCATACTTTCAGTCTTTCACAACCATTAATTAATTTTTATGAATAAAAGTGACTTTAGAAATAAATAAATTCAAATTGAAACTAAATTACTATGATTTTAAAGTAAATTCAAATTAACTCACATGTACAATTTATAGTGTTTGGTGAGCTCCAGTATTGTAGCAATAATGCTACAACTCCTGGGGCTTCCTGTCTCTTAATTTTATCAACCCGGTAGTTCGTACAAACTTGGAAGCGACGGTGCTATATGCACAAGTACTAGCTCTTGTCGCAGCTGTCACTTGGTCAGCTGGCACAAGTCTGCTAGGGCTCAAGCCAACTTCGATAGGCTCTCAGAAGAAGCTTGCTAATTGATGGACGAAAGCTAATCTCAAAGGAAAGTTACTTTACTTGACAAAAATGAACTGAAAGCAAATCAAAGCATGTAAACCTAGGAAACCCTAATTTAACTAGTCTAACCTCTACAATGCAAAGAATGTAAATGCAACTTCTACCAATGCTGTCATTACCTCTAATAAGTGAAAATGCATGGATCTAAACTACTTGCATCATGAAAGTTATGTTTTTGTATTTTTCCTTTAAGTGAGTGGAATGATTGTGATCTTGTGCTAACTAGGGTTTGGTTGTGCAGATGGGATGGAGAAGGAAGGAAAGCGTGGGACAGGTTAGGGAGGCTAGGAGAGGTCCCTAGGGATCCTTAGCACCCATCCACAGAGGTTCCTCGCATTCAGATGCTCAGCAACCGAGAGAGTGGCCTCCTACAGGATGGCTGTGGAGGATCCTACAGGATACTCTGTTTTCTACAGGATGTTTACAAATGGCTACAGGATGACCTACCGTGAGTGTTTGGAGTGATGGAGGGGTAATGGAATGGTAGAGGGAGATGTGTAAGGTAGGAATGAGGCTGGTGATGGCTGTAGAAGTGGAAGAATAGGATGGGAAGAGTGTATGCAATGGTTTGATGATTGGAAGGATGGAACCAACGAAAGTTGGAGGAGATGGAGCTATGTGGGAAATGAGAGAGTTGGAGGGTAAATGAGTGAGACAGAGGTTAAATAGAACTTGAGGAGGTGATGAAGATGTTAGAGATGCCCTGCACAATGCTCATTTAAACGAATCAATGAATTCTTGCAAACAAACAAAGTCCTAGCTAACTTAATCTAATTGTCAATGAAATAAATGAACAGCAGCTTTGTTTGGAAAGAGAACCATGTACTTCACGTGAGAAAGAGCATTCCAAAAGATCTAAATGCATAACAAACTCCTACCAATCGATTCTAAGCATAAAAAGCTACATTACCCATCAAAACCAACTACCATAACAAAGCAAGATCTAAAGAGCAGATTTTTATTATGAGAATGCAGCAAAGACACATAAATATAAACAAGGGAGGTACTGGGCGCTTGAGATGGGCCCAACCCCAAGAACTACAGCCTCCCAAGAGAGATTTAGAGCTGGTGCAAAGCTGGATCCATCTTTATTAATCAAGAAATGAAAAGTACATCAAAACTGTCCATAAGGAGAGCTTGAGAATGAGCTGAAAGCAAAGCTAATCCATGGCCTAAAAATCGAACTACAAGCTAGCTAACTAATGGCTAAAACAAAATGACTAACTAGCTACAAAAATGACTACCAACTAGCTACCAAAAATGACCAACCACTAGCTAACCAAAATGAGGCCCCAAGCCTTCTTATTTATACAATTTGAGGACCCAACAGTCCTCCTAAAAGTTAGGGACTTGGCTGCCCAAGACTTGTAGTTAACAGCAGTCCAACTTGACTTGCTTGGTTGCCCTTGAGCTCATTGATTTGGTGGCCTTTGAACTCCGAGCTGATGGTGGAGAATTCGAGGTAAGGGTCCATAAATGAGGGGGACACCTTCCTACAAATCCTCTAGCTTGTTCTCCCACGAATTTGGCTGCCAAGTGCTCATTAAGACCTTCAATTTTGTCTCCAAGTTGACCAACAAGGCTACACAAAGCACCCATTAGACTTGTTGGCATAATGACTAACCAAATTCACTCTATTAACATAAAAATAATCAAAAACATGCAATAAACAAATGAGAATGGTGGATTAAGTCAAATTAGGAGGTTGGATGAGCCCAAATATTTGTCCATTTTTGGGGCTCATCAGTGTTCTTCCTACCTTTCCTCTCCTTTGGCTATAGCTTTCCCATTGAGCAACTTGGTAGCTTCATAGTCATGAACAACAAATTATATGCAATCTTAATTCAATAATTAATAAAAAATAGTGTAAGGCACCCTAAATCAATTTCATTTCTACTACATCTCTACATTTCATTTAGATTTGCCCATTCCATGTCCTGATTGTTCCTCAATTTATGCCTTACGGTGTTTCCTTTGCAACATTTGGTGCAAATGCTAGTATTTTTTTTATTTTCAAAGTATCCACGTTTTTGTTAGTTGAATAAGTCAATCACACTCCATTTTTGTTAAATTGTAATGGTCTAAATGCATTTGGTGGGTAGGTAGGTTGGTTAGAGTTAGCGGGTCAGTGCGCTGGCCATAAAATATACCAAACCATGAAAGATAAAGGCATCAATTTTAAGGTTGGTGCTTCAAAGGTAAGGTTCCTTTTTCTTCTTGACTTTATTAGTTGACCACTTTTTAAGCTTGGTAGGAGTTCAGTATCTTCGTCTTTCCTATTAAATAAAATATATAAGGTTGATTTTTCAACAAACAAACAAAAAAGAGTTTTAAGTATAGATAAATATTTATTTAAAATTAGTTTTTTTCAATTATCAAAACACAACTATTTATATTTTCTTGTTACTTTAGTTTTTATTGGTAAATGAATTCATCATATTGTTTTCAAGTCAAATTTGGTTGGTGGTTAAGTAAATACAGCTATTTGTATTTTTTTGTTTTTTTATTAGTGAGTGAATTGATCATATTTTTTTCAACTTAAATTTAATTGGTGATTAAGTAAACACAACTATTTGTATTTCCTTGTTCTTTCAACTTTTATTAGTGAGTGAATTGATAATATTGTTTTCAACTCAAACTTGGTTGACAATATCTTCAATTCTTTGTTAAATTTTGATGAGTTATGGAGGGAGTTAAAATTCTTGTGAGAGATTGTTATTTTTATTCCTTATCATTTTAGTATTTGAGTTTGGAATGAGATTTAAATTAAAGAAAATAAAAGGAGGGTTGAAACTCATATCTCTAAATAATTGTTGTTGAGAGTCCTCCACACTAAGAGATCCATATTCATGAGAGAAATACAAAAAATGTATTCCTTGATCATGGTTTGTATTGAGAATGAGAGGCATGCAATGCATTGTTTATAGCTAAGTCATAAAAGGATTGTTGACATACTTGACACTGTTGTCAAATAATTTGGATACCATTTCGAAGCATATTTAGAAACGTGCAAGCTAAGTGGAGTTGACTTTACTATTGATGGCATTGACACGGTTGTGTGCTTATGTGTGGTTGAATTTTGTTTACTTTAGGCAACATTGTGGCCTTCCAATTTGTATCATCTATATATCTAACACCTCTAGATCCAAATATATGTTGAGTTTGCATCAAAATGTCTTATTTGTAATCTGATCTACTATTTAATTCACACTTCTTTGCATATAAATGAACCTTGCATTTTCAACTCCATAGTTACGAAACCCTCATTTAAATTATCCATTCAAGGTCCCATCGTGAAGGCTTGGCCTTCTTGTTAAGACAATGGATGAGTAATGTTGATTCTCCTTTAAGTATGATACTTTTAAAGTTACAAGCTTTTGCAAGTATCATACCATCAATGAGGCCAACAATCCCTGCTTGTTATTTGAAAGATCCCAAGAATTTGAGGTCTTAAGAAACCTACCAATAGGATTTCATAGTATATAGCTAGCTCTTACTATATCTAGATCATTTTTCATTGCCATTCAAAATTGAGTTTAGCCCATCCTTTATCAAGAAACCATGACTATATTTGGAAGGGGATCCTATTTGAGTGAGAAGGTCAATATTTTATGCCCAACAAAATTATAAGAAATTTGGTTCCTCTTCAAGAATGATAACTTTAGACTATGATCGTTCTATTGATTCAATCATTGCTAGTATGATTCTAATCTAGCGCTAAGAAGAAGATAGGCTCTTTCCTAAAAATTGATAATGTCCTTGGCCTTCAAAATAGACCACATAATATATGTTGGGGTTGTACTCAACTTGTTATGAAGACTGTAATACTTCTATGGACCACCACTCCAACTCTAAAAAAGTTGATAACATTATCTATTAGTGGATTAGCTAAACTTGCAAATTTCTCCCAACAATCTAGTAATTGTCAAACAAAGGTGCTATTTGGGTTTATTCTAGGTGGTTGGGATGAATGATTCTTATCCTTTCCACCCAGGTTCAATTCTTGCAAGTGACATGTTAAGCTCATATTGAGTATATTGTTGTAATGGATTCAAGCTTTGTTGTTGAATGGCCCTGAGCCCTAAAGAATATCTTACCCTTACCTATAGACTAAAGGGTGGGGTGCTTACTTATAAGGAAAAAATTATCTAGCAATGGTGTATGTAAAAAGAAAGTGGGATCAAACTTTGTAGTTATCCTTACAATGTGAGTATAGGGTGGGTCCTTGTATACCTCCATGTCTTATAGCTTCCCTTGAGAGGAATTTCCTTTTTACTACGGAACATAGAGAGTTATCACCCTTCCTCAACATTCTAGATGTCAAATTTTCCTCCATATCTTCAATTTTTGGATCTAAACAAATTTGAAGTGTTATGAAATAGCATTGTTTTCTTAAATCTTAAATAAACCCTGGTTGGAAAATCTCACCTAAAAAAGTTTTCTCTTTTGTAGAAATATTAAATCCCCATTAAAAAAATATCCCTAAGTCTATTAGCTTACTTCTCTTGGATCTAAATGGATTAGTGTCGTTAAATTCAAAGTTTGAAAAAATAAATAAATATCCATTATAAAATTAGTCGCAAAAATATATATATCTTACTTTAATTTTTTATAATAATATGTTTTTAATGAAGAAAACCATTTCTATCATATAAATCCAGGTTAGAAATCCTCTAGAACGCACAAATAAATAAATATATATATATATATTAATAAAATACATTTTTTTTTTTTTAAATTATAACAACACTAGTTAATGTGTAGATTTTCATAATTAACCATAGTTATAATAAATACAACTTTTCATTAAAATAAATAAATAAATAAATATATATATATATAATAATAATAATAATATAAATATGTATACGCAATGATATCTATGATGCTGTGCAACTCAGAAAAAGTCATTAAATACACTATTAATGAAATGGCACTTGAGGTTATGGATGAGTGAGGTGGGCCTCCACTCTACCAAACCAAACCATGAATGATGAAAGAGAGAGAAATTACCGCACGTCCACGGTAACGTTAATTTTAATATAAAGTTCTGAAAAGACACACCGTACAATTATAGCCGTTATTTTAGACTTCGTGGGAAAATCCCACTAAGTCCATTTAACTTTTTATTTGGTTTTATAGCATAAACGTTTTTGTTCTTTTTGGAAGAGATCTAAATTCCAAATCTAGAAAGAAGAAGAAAAAATTATTTTAAAGTTCTCGAGGTTAAAAATAGTTTATTGTTTCTTTTTTTATGAATTTAATCTTTAATATTTGTCCAAAAGAATTTGACTCTCCACTATATTAAATAAAAATATTATAAATTATGAAAAGAATATGTGTACAAAGGAATTTCACTTTCCACTGAATTAAATAAAAATATTTTAAATTATTATTGCATCAAATAACTAATGCATAATTTAATTAATAATAAAATATTTTTTTGACAGAATTTAATAATATAATTTGGAACAAGATTATGGTTTTTATTGTTTAAAATGCACTTTTAAATACATAAATGGTATTTAGCACCTTATAAAACCTTTAAAATATTACAACTTTGTAAATTAAACAACCTAAACTTGTGATTTTTAAAAGTCTCTATTAAAGTTTAGGCAAAATTTACCAGAAAAATTGTTAGGAAAAAAGTTGTTTCGTCTATTCATGAAATGGAATATCAAGTCACAACTAAGTATGATGCATTTGACTCTTCACTAGATTAAATAAAAATATTATAAATTATGAAAATAATTTAATTTTTCATTGAATCAAATAATAGACGCATAATTTAACTAATAATGAATCTTTGTCAAAAGGAATTTGACTCTCCACTGGATTAAATAAAAATATTATAAATGATGAAAAGAATTTAATAAAAATATTATAAATTATGAAAAGAATTTAATTTTTCATTGCATTAAATAATAGACGCATAATTTAATTAATAATGAAATATTTTTTTTGGCAGAATTTAATAATACAATTTGAAACAAGATTGTGATTTCTTGTTGTTTAAAATGTACTTTTGAATGCATAAATGGTGTTTAGCACCCTAAAAACCCCTTAAAACATTAGAACTTTGCAAATTAAACAACCTAAACTTGTAATTTTTAAAAGTCTCTATTGGATTTTGGGCAAATTTGACCAAAAAAAGTGTTGGGAAAAGAATTATTTCATCCATTGTCTATTCATGAAATGGAATTTCAAGTCTCAACTAAGCATGATGCATTGGAAGTTTCATTTTAATAAGGAATGGGTAGAGATTTTTTTTAATTGGAATGAGAATATTTTAGATAATCGGTAACTTCTAAACATCAGTTGCCAAGATTACACGAGATACAACTATGTCATAAATACCACAACAGGTCAATTACAACATGTATCTAGAGAATTGAACCCACCGGAAATGAATTAGTCACCAAACCACTCGAGCTAACATCCTTTGACAAAGAATAAGTAAAAATTAAATTTCTTTGTTTTTGGGAATAACCAAAATGATATCTTTTAATTTGTACAATATTTTTGCAAGTGAAAATTTTTCTATTCTTACCTAATTTAGTTCATTCAAACTTGAAATCAAATTATGGCATGAATGCAACAAGTATATATATCTTATGATATTATATCTTTGTTGTTTATGAATGCAACAAGTGAAACAGGGACTGCTCCTATTGAAGCAATTACTATGGTGTGAGTCATAAGGTATTTAAAAAAAATTGAGCAAATGGAAGAGGGTAGATGGCCTAAGGTTGTCTTTAATGATAGATTGTGCAAGAGCGAAAAAACTTGGATGCAACAAAATAACAAATGGTTAGTAAATGGGGTATTTGCTTGAATGTGTGTCCCATAAACAGCAAAGAGATAAAAGCTTTTGTTATGGAAAAGTTCCACACGCGTACTTGGGATAAAGAGCTAGGAAGAAAGAAAAATTACTATATTGAAGTGTTTAATCCCACTCATGTCATCAACCAAAAGTATACATAGAGGCCAATATCTCTTGGAGAGCCAAAATTTTTATTGCTCAATTAAGGACTAATTCTCATCAACTCCGTTGTGAAAGAGGGCGTTGGAAAAGGCCAAAGGAAGTGTGGGAGGAAAGAGTATGTATTTTTGTTCTTTTGGAAAAGTGGAAACAAAAAAACATTTCATTTTAGAATGTGAGGCCTTCAAAGACAACAGGGAAAGTTATGCAAATATATTAGCAGCTAGCTCTTGGGATAATCTATTTAGCAAGGGGTTTGTCGAGAAGCTGGGAGCATTTATTTTGAAGCTTCACAAAAAAAGAGCCGAATACATCAAGCAGATGAAGAAGCAATATGTCCCATAGGCTATCTTTAGCCTCGTGGACATTAAAATAATTTATTTCTTTCTTTCTTTCTATAAGACGTCCTTTGATAAGGGAGAAAGGGCTCCATTGTTTTCATTATTAGTAAGGCATTTACATTGATGGAGATCTTCTGGTTTAGAACTATGGATTTGATTTAGTGTAAGAACTAGAAGTTTAATTTTTGGCTTGAGATATCCATATTTTTCAGGAGTTTGCATGGAAAAATAATCTTATTCAGGAGAATATTTACAAATAAGGATTTATGGGACCTTTTCAATGTTCTATTTGTTGCAATGAATCATAAATTATATATATATATATCTATATATATATATATATATATATATATATATATATATATATATATATATATATATTCATACCAACACCAGGGAACTTTTATTTATTTATAAAAAATTATGGTCAAAGTGCATAGGGAAGTTATAGAGAAATGGAATCCCTAAGTTTATAGGGAGATCTACATTTTGATATTACATATAGACCAAAATAACATCCCTTGAAACCAGACATAGCCTTCTAAAGAAAGAGGGGATGGAATAATACATAATTCGTAGACAAAATAGAGATGCTTAAGAAGAAGCAATATACTTCCAAATAAATAATTATTAGCTTACCTATGGATATCCAAAAAGATCCCATAGATCCATACATTGGTTTGTGATACAAAAAGAGGTGAGATTAAACATTAATTAATAAAAAAATCGGAGTTACTTGAGGTGGCAAGCCAGATTGTTAGTGACAGTGCACGAGTTCACTTTAGGATGACGTGCAGTTTTTGAGGGAGAAGAGATATCCATGTTGGTTCTAGTAATAAATTAGCCACGTATCAAAGTTTATTGAGGAGGAGAATGCCTTGAATTTTCCAACTTGAAGATTATTTGCTCGAGTGAACCAACTCGTCGCTTTAGATGGAGTAAAATGCTTATAAAAACATCAAGCCTATTATCTAAATTACCTTGCAGGGTTATCAATATATTTGTCAGGGAGTCCAAGTCGTTGCACAGGTCCTAAGTTGCCTTATTATGTTGACAAAGGTAACTGCAAGTGGCTCATAGTTCCCCAAAATCCATGATTAAGTTTGCAACAGGAATGAAGAGATGAGCAAACAAAACAAAATTCCCGACAACCTGCACCAAATCAAAGATATACCTTGTTCAATCACCAAGTTCATCAACATGCCAACTTCCCAACACAGTAGAGTCCACATACAAAACTGAATAGATCACACAAGGGTTGTGTGGGAAAAGATAGAGTGAGATAATTTCCTGTCGAGTTGATTTACAAGATATCATCACCAATGGTGGTGAGTTTATGCTCCCAATATTCATTATGTGAGGTGACATACATGGCAGTGGCTCTATATGAAGTGTGGGTGATTTGACACTTGTTAATCTAGGAGGATGTCGCTGGAGAATGGAGTAGGGCAGCTTATTAATTCAGATTCTCCTTAGCCTTAATAATTGCTTATGAACTTTAGTTATCTTCTTATGTTTCTTTATTTGATCTTTTCACCAAATAATTATCAAGAGAAAAACAATAAAGCCAATGGACACAAGTATTAAGCTCCAAGCCAGGGCAAAACCCCTCCAAGGGGAAAACCCAAAAAATCTCTTCTCTTCTTATAGAATCTGCTTCAAATGAGAAACTAAGACCCAAAACCCTAGACCAAGTCCTCCTCCAAGTACCAAGTCAACCCTCCAAAGAGACCCTTCCAAGTAGTCAAAAGTCCACTCAAGTCAACAAAGAGTCAATCTTCTTCAAATCTAATTCAAATTCAAATTTTGGCCTATAACTTCAAGACTTTGGACCTGTAGTAGCTTCAAAATTTTGGCCTCCTTCAACAAATCTGAAACCCTAATATTTTCGCATGTGTGACCAGAAAATACCAAAATTTCATCTTTTCTCCTTCGCTAGGGTTTTTCTCCTTGACTCTTATCCTTCTCTCTCTTTTCTCTTGTTTTTATTGCAGATCGAACTTGTTGATTGGTTTCCCAAATGAGGCCGAGCTCCTCTTATTTATAGCCTTCTCATGAGATTGAATTAGCCCTCTCTAGGCTGACTTGTGCTTGGAGGCATATAGGACTTTCTAGACTCAAAATTAATAACTTTTACATGTTACAACTTGCCCAATGGGGTCTTATACAAATGACAAGGACTCTATTGACATGACAAACCCTAGAAGCATGAAGAACATGTTTGACCTATATTACCATCAAAATGGAGCATGAAACCCATGCTTAAAATAATATTTTTATTTCTTCTTTTTCTTGTAACATAAGATATACATAATGACTTGAGTACATTGACAATTATGAAGACCGAAACTAGTTACATTTTCCAACACTCCCTCTTAACTAGGGAGGTATTCATAATTTTACTCCTAGTACAAGCTTATCCTCAAACTAAAGAGTTCTCATAAGAAGAGTCGGATTGGTAAGCCATCTTTAAGCATAAATATCATGACTAGCATTGTCAACATAGTAAGGCTTTAACATGATAAGATATTTCTTGTACAAGAGCATAATGTTAGGAGGCTTTACGTGATATACCACACTACCTCTACAAGGGACATAACCCATCCGAATGTTCACTAGGTATGTCCTTTTAGGACTATTTTTATCTTAGATTTCCAATCCTAAAAGAATATCGGTTCTCTTCAACCACTCTTGTATTGGATACCTATCCAATCCTTAAAGAGTGTCGGCCCACTTCATATCTTGGATTTTCTATCCTCAAAGAAATCACAAATGCTTATACAAACCTCCATTCATCAGTCTCTCTCCACGGCCTTCACTTAGACATATGACTGTTAGTCCTATCCTAGTGCATGACACATGAAGAAGAGTACACATGTGATGTTTAACATCACTCCCTCTCAACCAAAGAGGAGATCCCTATTCCCACTTGTTTTAGGGAATAGATCCTTTCTCCTTTACAAATATTAAGGAGACTTCATACTCCCTCTAAATCATAGAGGAGATTCTTTTACTTCCTTTAAATTGGGAAGTCATAACCACAAGTTCTCTAGCTTATTTCCATAAGTGTATCAGCTACTAGTTCTTCATGGAGATAGTTGCATGGATCCTTCTTTCCTTTGTATCTCATCATATTGAGATTCTCTCTTTTGGGATATTATGGAGCCATCTTCTTCCTTCAATCCTGCAACATGATTCAAGCCATCAATCTTGCTTATCACTTTCCTCTAGTCATCATCAATGAAGGCATTATATTTAGCCTTATCAAACTTCAAGCTAAGCATAGCTCCCTCTTAAACATGAAAGTGATCTTTGTTGATGTATGAACATGAACATCAGGTTATCTTCTTAAACTTCTACCTTTCATTCCCAAGATGATGATGTAAACATCTTGACTGCATAATTGCCAAAACCATATTCTTTGAATTGAATTCAACACCAACAGTTGAACTTGCCTCAATTGTCATAATGTATTCTTGTAATATCCTTCCAGGTGCAAAAATAATATGTTAATCAGATAAACAATATCAAAATATTAATACTAGCATTTGCACCAGATGCTGCAAAGGAAACTTCGTAAGTGATTCTTGTTTCATTGTTGATTGGTGTTCCAATTCTTTCTTTTGTACACGAAGTTGATATGCATCCACTTTTGCCTTCTCTTGAAGATCCTTCAACTGTGTCAAATTCATTTTCAACTCTTTTGTCTTCACCCCTTGCTCTGTCAAACAATGCTTTAATTTATCACGTTCACTAAGAAGCTGCATAAACTCATTGTTTTTCTCATCCATCTTGCACTGAAGAAACACAACTCTTATTTCTAGTTCATTCTTGCAGCGTTTCAACTCATCCAATTTTGAATCTGAATTTCTCAACATTTCTTTCACTGAGCTAAGATCCTCATCAACTTTTTGTCCTTCCTGAATAGCTCCATCCAAAGACACTTCTAACTCTGCCTTCTCTACATTACAAATGTCTAAACATTTTTTAATATTCTGAATTTCAGCTTTTATAGCATCATATTCCTCAGCCTTATGAAGAATGTCATTCTCCACATTGGAAAGAGTTTCCACTTATGTCACCCAATTCTCTATCTGAATTTTCCAGCACAACTTTTAATGAGAAAAGCTCATCCTCAAGTGTGCACTTTTCATATTAAATCTATGAAAGGAAACATTTAATTGTGCATTTTCCTCTTTAGAACTCTCCAAAACCATCTTACATCTTTCAAATTCAGCCTTCATATTGTCATATTCCTTAATCCTTTCAATAAGACTATTCTTATCCTTTAGAACAATTTGTATCTCTGTCTCAAACTCTGAAACTTTACTGCATAGCTCTTGCTTCCTTTGAATATAATTTGTTTCATTATTCATCAATTTCTCATTACCACTCCATGTAGTTTGCATCCTTGATAGTAATGCCTCCTGTTATGTGTTTGACTGATCTAGTTGGGTCATGAATTCTTGCACTTTCTTTTCAAAGTCCTTTGTAACAAATGCAACCTCTGCATTAGCTCTCTAGTGATTCTCGCAAGCCTGATGAGTATTCATCTAAATTATTCTTTTCAGCACGTAGTTGAG
Source organism: Pinus tabuliformis (assembly GCA_031772625.1). Taxonomy (NCBI): domain Eukaryota; kingdom Viridiplantae; phylum Streptophyta; class Pinopsida; order Pinales; family Pinaceae; genus Pinus; species Pinus tabuliformis. The sequence goes on along the minus strand of CM062813.1, from coordinate 692,281,483 downwards.
ATGATTCTTCCTCTGCCTTTTGTTGAAGTTTTTTCTACAAAACTAACAAATGTTTCATATCTTCTGTCTTTGACTCTTGTTCTACCAACCTCTACTCAAGTTCACTTTGATGACTTCGAAGCTCCATCAATTCATTTTTCTGCTCATAATGAGATGTTAATTCAACAACTTTCTCCTCCAATATGAACTGGAGTGATGCAACCATTTTCTCTAGTGTATCATTGCAGCATTCCAACCTATCCATATCTGTATCTGAATTTTTCAGTGTTTCTTTCAATGAGCTAAGCTCATCCTCCAGATTGCCCTTTTCCTGACTAACCCTTTGTAAAGAAGCCTCTAAATCAGTCCTCTCTATTTTATAGCCATCTAAATTTCTTTTACAACTCTCAAATTCAGACTTTATGACATTATATTCTTCAAAATTTTGAACAAGGTAGTCCTTTTGAACCATGACAACTTGTATATCTCTCTCCAACTCTGAAATTTTATTGCACAACTCTTGGTTCCTTTGAATATAATTTGTTTCATTATTCATCAGCTCTCATTATTATCCCATGCATCTTGTAGCCTTGACAATAATGATTCTTGTTGCTTGTTTGACAGATCCAATTAGGTTATAAGTTCTTGCACCTGGCCTTCACATTCCCTTTTAATAAATGCAATATTTGCATTGGCACTCTGTATTAATTCTTGCAAAACTGATAAATGTTGTTCTAAATTGTCCTTTTCAGCACACAACTGAGATGCTTCTGCCTCTGCCTTCTGTTGAAGATAATTTTGCAAAACTATCAATTGTTCCACATCTTTTGTTTTTTATTCTTGTTCTAGCAACCTCTACTCAAGTTCACCAGGTTGACTTCGAAGCTCCATCACTGCATTCATTTGCTCATAATGAGTTGATAATTCAGTAAGCTTGTCCTCCAATGTGAACTGGAGGGATGAAATTGTTCTCTCTAGCTCATCCTTACAATGTTTCAGCTTATCCCCATCAACATTTGAATTTCTCAGTGTTTCTTTCAGTGAGTTAAGGTCCTCCTCCTGTTTGGTTTTTTCTTGACCAACTCTCTGCAAAGAAGCTTCTAGAACATTCCTTTCTATTTTATAGCCATCTAAAGTTATTTTACAACTCTCAAGTTTAGTTTTTATGATATTATATTCTTCAACCTCATTTATAAGGTAGTTCTTTTCATTTGTGAGAGCTTGTATCTCTTTCTCCAACATCAAATTTTTTATAGAATGCTCTTCATCTCTTGCAATGTAGTTTGTTTCTCTTTTTAGACAATTTTCAAGCTCATTAGATGTGTTTTGCATCTTTGACAACAACTCCTCTTCATGTTTCTTTGATATATTCAACTGCATCAAAAGCTCTTGTACCTTCTCATCAGACTGTTTTCTGATAAGTGCAATCTCTGCATCAGCTTTCTGAGTGATTCTTGCATAAATGATAATTGATCTAACAATTCATTCTTTTGTAGCTGGAGTTGGGAAGCTTCTACAAATGCTTGTGTTGCTAGTTTCTCATTTGCATCAAAAGTAGAAGAAATCTATAGAGAAAGTCATTCAAGCTCTTTTTGAAGTTGTTCAACTATGCAAGCATTATTCCATCGAGTCTTCTTCCATGCTACTTCTACCCTGTTGGCCCCTTTCTTCAATTTTGTCTTGGACATGACCATATCATTCCTATCAGCTGCAAACCTTGCTTCTTGCTCATCAAGCTCTTGTTGGAGATTTTATACCTTACTCTCAAGGGTGCTTATACTACATAAAGAAATTACATGCTCATCTCTGAGGGCTTGCAGCTGCTCCTGCAGCTGTTTCTCTTAAAACTCTAAATATGAGGCACGTTCCTCAAGTTCATGTATCAGGGCTTCATATTCATACTCTAACTACTCCTTTTCTTTTGACAAAGAGTCCCATGCCCTTTTGTAGTCCTCTGCTTCTGCAGAAAGTTCAAACATCCTTTCCTCTATCTCAAAAGTGGAGTTAATCTTACTGTCACTTTTGTTGACTTTATCTGATAGATGACAAATGGACTTCATCCTTTTCTATATATTTTTTCAATTGTGTCTTGAGATGAGAAATCATCTCCTCCAGTTGAAACAATTGGATGTGCACATCTTCATTATCATTCACTATCTTTGTGTTCATCCCAATTGTTGATCCAAAATTGGTGTTTTCTTTGAAATCCTTGTGGAAAAGAGCACAAGGATACCGATATGTAGTTTTGGAAAACTTGAAAAACCTTTAACAACAAACCTATTAAATGATGTTTAGCACCGAACCTCGTCGCACCTAAATATTGATTTCAAACTTACCCAACAAAAATTCGTAACTCACAACTAATATGAAGAGACATAATGCAAATCATAAACCTTCATTACACATTCAACAAAAATAATTAAAAGTAATATTCACCCATGTCCCTCGTGTTATCACTCCGTAATTTTCTCAAGGCTAAAGAAAGAAATCACCGAGGTAACCACAAACCTACTTTGGAGATTAGGATCTAGCCTTCCTAATGCTCAGAGAGGGCTCTCTCGTAATGATTTAACTTTGTTGTTTTAATTGATTTTAGGCTAGTTATGTAAGCTTGATTTGGTTTTGATTTGAATTGTTGGTGGAATTACTGATTTAGATGGATAGATGACTGTCTATTTTCCATTGGGTTATGGAGTCAATATATCAAGAAAACATAATAAAAATAAAGTATAAAAGTAGTGTTACAAGGCAAGGTAGCTGAGCAATATTAGATCTCAAGGCTGCAATGGTGAAATGATTTTCAATTGGGATCAAGGAGCAATTAAGGATTCCTTAAACCGGATAATGAAGGAAGTGAAAGACGTCAACAAGGATGGGAAAGCAATCAAGGATTCTTAGATCTGGATATTAGAAGAAAACATTAAAATGGTTAAGTGTTCAAGACAGAGTGTACTTAAACAAATTCTGTAATAATTTTCCAGTTATTTCATTCAAATTTAGAAAACATTCAAGTTTATGGAATACTTTAGAGAAGAACATAAACAATTGAAATATACTTCACTGAGGTGGCTCAACACATGAATCCTGTAAAGAAATTCTTCTATTATTTGCCCTGTCTGTCAACTGAAAAAGTACAGTAAACCCTTAGGTTGTAGATGAGTTCACCTATAGAAATGTTCAGAAATCCACACATTAAACTTCGAATTATGAAGTATTTATACAAAACTCATTACAAAATATCCCAAACTGTTTTGGGAATTATTCTAGGAAAAAGAAATATCTTCATGCAAGAAGATAGAGACAGATATGTAACTACTGTAAGCTGTCCCTGTTTATTAGGCTCAGTTGTCAGATCTTTTGCTGCCTTTTCTCATTTGTTGTTTGTCTTCCACGCTGGCTGTCTTTTTACTTTTCCCTTTGATTAATACTCTTTCATCTGATACTCTTTGACTAGGCTAACCTGTTTCTTTTCTTTCACTGTTCTGTATCCACTTTTACCTTGCAATTTCACAGTAAATCATTTAACTTTCCCAAGTCTCTGTGTCTAGTAATTTACCATTCTTCTGCAGACTTCATCGAATTCTGTGTATTTTGCAAAAATATCCAGGTGAGGGGTTTGCAGAGGTCTTATATCCAGAGTGCTTTGGGAAGCCATAATTTGGTTTATTCAACTGAATTACTTTTTCTGTGGCTTTAGGAGTAAGGTCAGAAGTTCTGGAACAGTGGGGAGGGTAATTACAGTCTGTAGAACAGGGCTTTTGGATGCATAGTAAGGTTCTCTTCATTTTAGCATGGTTCTTTAATTAATTAACCCTTGATAATTACTATGTATAACTTAAGTTACATGGTCGTTCTGGTTCTTTCAAGAATACCTGGAAATTGATGATTTGGTGCACAAATAGGGTTCTGTGGTAGCAGTAGAGGTTTCTGATGCTTCAATTGTCTATTTCTTGCTTCAATTTGGTGTCTGCAGCATCTTCTGGTTGCAAAAGGTGGTTAAAATGGTTACGGAGAGGTTCAAAGTTTCAGAATTGGTTAACAGAGGTTTGCAGCAAAAATGAGTGAAAAGAGCAAAATGGGGCTTTTTCGGCCTTTTAACCAACAATGGTTACATTTTGGCGTGAGAATTGGCAAATGAATAGTGGGTAGTTTTCTTTTAGGCAAGGAGGCGGTTTTATGCCATATCGCACAACTTTTGGGTGGAGGGCGGTATTTTTCGCAATCACGCGATATAACCTGGTGCCGGCATGTAGCGAAACAGTGCTCAGCCAAAACCGCGAATCCCGCGTGCTTTTGGACTTTTAATTGTCAGATGATGAAACTGCGCGATATTGATATGCGCTGTCGGATTTGGAGGTGGGAGATCAGAGGGCTATCGCGTGATGAAGTTGCACGGACGGAGTTGGGATGTGGTTGGCAGGGCCCGGGGTTTAATTATAATGAAATGTGATTAATTAAAAAGTAATCACGGGATTTTAATATAAGCAACGGGTTAATAAAAGGTGGGGACCATGGGTTATATGGCGAAGGTTTTAACTATACACCAAGGTTTGGTGAGTTAAAAGGGTGTCGGGGAATTATAATGTGGGGGACTTTAATTACATAACATAGGGGTATAGTTTAGGAAATAACTTAGGATAAAAGGGGTTTAGTGGGTTTTTAAGGGGAAAAGGGGAAATTAATAAGGGGGGAATGTATTATTTGTGATGGGAATGTGTTTCACACTAGGGAAAGGGGTTTTGGGAAGGGGGAATGATTTTTGAAGGGTAATGTCTAGGGAAATGTGTGAAATAAAGGGATAAAGGGTCAAAATGAGGGGAAAGGGTTTTTACAAGTAATGAAGGGATAATGAGGGGAAATTAATGAACTCAATATGTGGGGGGTCTAGTGAGATAAGGGGAAATTAATAAATAAGATTTAGTGAATGTCCTTTCTCTTTGACAATTCCTCATGCACATGAGAAAGAGGATTAAGCATGATGAAAGTGCTTTTTGACTTAGCAACCTTGTGCACTTGCAAAACTTCTTCTACCCACCCTTTGTTTACCCTAGCATTTTCTCTTCATTCAATCGGTGCATTTGAGCTTGCTGACCTTTCATTTCTTTTTCTTTGATAAGCAAACTATCTAATTCTAACCTTATAACTTCCAATGGGTCATATTAAACTGATGAGCTCATTATTATTAAACAGTTTGGCTAGATCTTTATTCTCTATTTATCGACATGAAATTTAAAGCATGAATGAATCAAGTTTAAACTACTTTGACCATCATGGATTGTGGCATTTTTTGACAAGCCGCACACAATCTTATTTTGCAAAGTAAATTAAAAAGTAGTGGCATTTGAATTTGCAAACTTTCATGATCTATTCTTATCTCTTTTTGGGGTTCATATTTTTTACTTTTTTGATCTTTTTCTTTCTTTTAGTCCTTTGATTATTCTTTTAGGACATACCCTCTTTTCATTTTTTAAATATGGGAAAACATTTGCAGAAATCAAAGGTACGTACAATATTACAAGATATACACGGTCAATTCAAAATTATGAACCCTATTATTATAGGAACCTAACAATGGCTCCACTTGGGGATGGCATCTCCTTGTGAGATGTCAAGAACACCGTCGACTAGTGGCCTGATCCATTGGGCCGATCCCAAGCCTGCACATGCTTTGTTGTATAATCTTTGTGACTGAAAATCTTGAACTGAAATCTTAACCTTTTCTGCAAACTGAAATCTGACACATGCTGCACTGAAATCTGATCTGAAATAAACTTGCTGCTGAAAAACTGAATTTAATCAAACTGAAATCCTACCTACTTACTCTAATCAGTTGTCCAACTGTTGGTTAGGTAAAATGAAATAGCCAATGCAACCATTCAAGCATGATATACATTGGTGGATTTTGCTGCATTAGCTTGTTTGTGATCAAAACTGAGATTCTAAAACCCAATAGAAATTTGTCAACAAATGAAAAGATAAGGAAATACTTGATTTCCGTTGTTGACTCTAGGAACTTTTCAAAAGGATATTCCAAAATATATACACTATTTTTCAACTGATTTAAGCAACTGTACATCTGTTCTTGATGGCCTCTATGCCATGAAATTGAAATGTCATTTTCATCTTTATCACCCTGCAGATTTTTAGATAAGCTTTGTGATGATATTTCTACTGATTGAAATGTTTGACTGATGAAACCTTTATCATCTTGATCCTGAATCTCATAGTTAGTTAATGGAGAAAAAATTTGATTGCATCCATCATCTAATATATCAGCTATTGGATCATAAAAAACTTGGAAGGATTGTTGCAACTTATTGCATATAGGTTTGAATGGAACTTCATAGATTTCTACAAGCTGCTCATCCTTTTCTTTAGAGATTTTATACCACATTTCCTTTAAAAACTGAAATGATTCAAAACATAGTGGTATAGAACTTTCCTGTGTCATTTGATCAGGTGTTTCAATGAAATTTGATAACTGTAGTTGTGAAACTGAAGAATCTTGATCAAGAGTTTTATTGTCTTCTTTGTTATCAATAACAATACCAAAATACTATTGATTTTTTATTTCTTTAAAGTTTTCTCTGATGAACTGAAATGAAGAAAAACAAAGAAGCAAAGAACCTTCACTTATTTCCAAATTTTCTGCACTTTCTTCCTCACTTTCATAGCTGATATGAATAAGCTGATCACTGTTTTCAAGATGCTGAAACTGAATTTCCTTATTTCCCAAACTAGCTTCTGATTGCTTTGTTAAGTTAGCTTGAAATCAGAGAACATAATTATCATCATACTAATCATGCTTAGGCAAATCATTAAAAGGAGGAATGTCACCAAACATAAACATTAAATCAGTAGATTCCTCTTCCACATATTGATCTGTAAATCCATTTTCTGATCTATGGTAGTTGGAATTAGCAAGAATTTGTTCATGGATATCAACCTATTCTTTTTCTGAAATAAATAGGTCATGGTGATTTTGCACAAAAAAATTATCTTGCATGGTGATATTTTGTATCATTTCCTCTATTTTTCTTACCAAAACATCGAGTTTTACCTTTGCAATGTTGCTATTCTCTGCTTTTGCTTTCAAATTTTGCTTTTTAATCAACAGATGAACTTCTACATCTACTGCAATGTTCTGCATCTTTTCAAGAGTTGTTGGGTTTCTTTCTCTTAGCTGAAATTCTATTTCTGGATCAAATGCTTTTGGATAATGCAAGAGAGCTGAATTAGGAGGAGGTCTTATATTTGTTGGCATTGAATAATAAACTTGATTAAATCTGTCAGAAAATTGTTGTATTGTTTCATTTGGTTGTCTTTTATACTGATTATATTCTTCTATGATCAGAAAAAGATTGACTTTGATTATCCATTTATCAAGGAAAAATTTGACAAACTGTTGGAAATTTGAGATGCTTGCAATAGGCAGATTCTTGAACCAACTCTCTACTTTACTTTGCAAAGAAAGAGCAAAAAGCCTGATAATAACATCATCTTCATTAATATCAAATAGTCCAGATAATTCTTAAAGACTTGAATATGTTTTTGGGCAGTGATACCATTCTCTCCATCAAAATTGGGGAGATATTTGTAATAGTTATCAGGGAAATCATGGAGTATAGGAGGTAACATGAGGGGCTTATATCTATTAGGAACTTTACAAGGTACAGGAATATGTACAGGGATTGTAAGATTAGTCTTGATTGTTTGAGGCTTCTCAATCAGAAAATGATCATCATAAGATTTAGAAGAAAGCTGCTCAAATGGATAAGGAGAATTTATATTTACAATCTTCAAAGAAAATAATAAAAAATTAATCTAAGATATTCTCTAAAATACAATATTCATTAAAAAACCTTCTTGATGAGAAAAAACATGATGTCTTGGATAAAATCCAAGTTAGAAACATGATCTTCCCATATTGTTCTTTCAGGTTCATTCCTCCAGTGGAGTCTTGATTTTGAAATTGATTTGGAGCTGGAGTCGCCAGGTGGATGATTTTAACCTTTGTGTGTCTGATCACTGTCCACCATCATAGATCAGATCTGATCTTTGTATAATCTTTCTGAAGAAAATGTTCTCTTCCCCAGTATGGTCGCCACTATGTTATCACTCCATAATTTTCTCAAGGCTAAAGAAAGAAATCACCGAGGTAACCACAAACCTACTTTGGAGATTAGGATCTAGCCTTCCTAATGCTCAGAGAGGGCTCTCTCTTAATGATTTAACTTTGTTGTTTTAATTGATTTTAGGCTAGTTATGTAAGATTGATTTGGTTTTGATTTGAATTGTTGGTGGAATTACTGATTTAGATGGATAGATGACTGTTTATTTTCCATTGGGTTATGGAGTCAATATATCAAGAAAACAGAACAGAAAGAAATTATAAAAGTAGTGTTACAGGGCAAGGTAGCTGAGAAATATCAGATCTCAAGGCTGGAATGGTGAAATGATTTTCAATCGGGATCAAGGAGCAATTAATGATTCCTTAAACCGGATAATGAAGGAAGTGAAAGAGGTCAACTGGGATGGGAGAGCAATCAAGGATTCTCAGATCTGGATATCAGAATAAAACATTAAAATGATTAATTGTTCAAGACAGAGTGTACTTAAACAAATTCTGTAATAATTTTCCAGTTATTTCATTTAAATTTAGAAAACATTCAAGTTTATGGAATACTTTAGAGAAGAACATGAACAATTGAAATATACTTCACTGAAGTGGCTCAACACATGAATCCTGTAAAGAAATGCTTCTATTATTTTCCCTGTCTGTCAACTAAAAAAGTACAGTAAACCCTCAGGTTGTAGATGAGTTCACCTATAGAAATGTTCAGAAATCCACACACTATACTTCGAATTATGAAGTGTTTATACAAAATTCATCACAAAATATCCCAAATTGTTTTGGGAATTATTCTAGGAAAAAGAAATATCTTCATGCAAGAAGATAGAGACAAATATGTAACTGCTACAAGTTGTCCCTGTTTATTAGGCTCTGTTGTCAGATCTTTTGCTACCTTTTCTCATTTGCTATTTGTCTTCCACGCTGGCTGTCTTTTTACTTTTCCCCTTGACTGATACTCTTTGACTAGGCTGACCTGTTGCTTTTCTTTCACTGTTCTGTATCCACTTTTACCTTGCAATTTCATAGTAAATCATTTAACTTTTCCCAAGTCTCTGTGTTTGCTAATTTACCATTCTTCTGTAGACTTCATTAGCTTCTGTGTATTTTGAAAAAAATATCCAGGTGAGGGGTTTGCAGAGGTCTTACATCTAGAGTGCTTTGGGAAGCCATAATTTGGTTTATTCAACTGAATTACTTTTTCTATGGCTTTAGGAGTAAGGTTAGAAGTTCTGGAACAGTGGGGAGGGTAATTATAGTCTGTAGAACAGGGCTTTTGGATGCACAGTAAGGTTTTCTTCAGTCTAGCGATTTAATTAATTAACCCTTGATAATTATTGTGTATAACTTAAATTACAGGGCCGTTCTGGTTCTTTCAAGAATACCTGGAAATTGACGATTTGATGCGCAGACAGGGTTCTGTGGTAGCAGTAGAGGTTTCTGAGGCTTCAATTATCTATTTGTTGCTTCAATTTGGTGTCTGCAATGCCTTCTGGTTGCAAAAGGTGGTTAAAATGGTTGCGCAAAGGTTCAAAGTTTCAAAATTGGTTAACATAGGTAAGCAGTGAAAATGAGTGAAAAGAGCAAAATGGGGCTTTTTCGGCCTTTTAACCAACAATGGTTACATTTTGGCGTGAGAATTGGCAAATGAACAATGGGAACTTCTTTTAGGCGAGGAGGCAGTTTTATGCCATATTGCACCGCTTTTGGGTGGAGGGTGGTATTTTTCGCGAGCACGCGATATAACCTGGTGCTGCCATGTAGCGAAATAGTGCTTGGCCAAAACCGCGAATCTCACATGCTTTTGGACTTTTAACTGTCGGATGATGAAACTGCGCGATATTGATATGCGCTGTCGGATCTGGAGGTGGGACATCGGAGGGCTATCGCGCGGCGAAGTTGCACGGACGAAGTTGGGATGTCATTGGCGGGGCTCGCGGTTTAATTATAATAAAATGTGATTAATTAAAAAGTAATCACGGGATTTTAATATAAGCAACGGGTTAATAAAAGGTGGGGACCATGGGTTATATGGTGGAGGTTTTAACTATACACCAAGGTTTGGTGAGTTAAAAGGGTGTCAGGGAATTATAATGTGGGGGACTTTAATTACATAATGCAAGGGTATAGTTTAGGAAATAACTTAGGATAAAAGGGGTTTAGTGGGTTTTTAAGGGGAAAAGGGGAAATTAATAAGGGGGGAATGTGTTTCACACTAGGGAAAGGGGTTTTGGGAACGGGGAATGATTTTTGAAGGGTAATGTCTAGGGAAATGTGTGAAATAAAGGGATAAAATGTCAAAATGAGGGGAAAGGGTTTTTTACAAGTAATGAAGGGATAATGAGGGGAAATTAATAAACTAAGTATGTGGGGGGTCTAGTGAGATGAGGGGAAATTAGTAAATAAGCTTTAGTGAATGTCCTTTCTCTTTGACAATTCCTCCTGCACATGAGAAATAGGATTAAGCATGATGAAAGTGCTTTTTGACTTAGCAACCTTGTGCACTTGCAAAACTTCTTCTACCTACCCTTTATTTACCCTAGCATTTTCTCTTCATTCATTGGGTGCATTTGAGCTTGCTGACCCTTCATTTCTTTTTCTTTGATAAGCAAACTATCTAATTCTAACCTTATAACTTCTAATGGCTCAGATTAAACTGATGAGCTCATTATTATTCTCTACCTAACTACTAATCTGCCAAGATTAAACAGTTTGGCTAGATCTTTATTCTCTATCTATCAACATGAAATTTAAAACATGAATGTATCAAGCTTAAACTATTTTGACCATCATGGATTGTGGCATTTTTTGACAAGTTGCACACAATCTTATTTTGCAAGGTAAAGTAAAAAGTAGTGGCATTTGAATTTGCACACTTTCATGATCTATCCTTACCTCTTTTTGGGGTTCATATATATATATATATATATTTTATTATTATTATTATTATTATTATTTTTTATTTTAGTCCTTTGATTATTCTTTTAAGACATAACCTCTTTTCATTTTTTAAATATCGGAAAACATTTGCAAAAAGCAATGTTATGTACAATATTACAAGATATACATGGTCAATTCAAAATTATGAACCCTATTATTATAGGAACCTAACACCTCCAATTTCTAAGTTTTCAGGTTTGATCCATACGATCTTGCACTTGTAAAACCAACTATGTGGACGAAAGCAAAAGGATACCTATATTTTAACCTCTACAATGATGTTTGGCACCGAACCTCATCCGTCAAAACCATGTTAGCATATCGTCTACAACTCCCAATCAAAGTCAAGAAGGAACAGAACCATAATAAACACCCTAACGTAATTGTAGAAAATCTTGTAGATTCACAAGCTAATGCAATTTGCTAAAGCAAGGGACAAGAATATATTTCTACTCTTTACAGCGAAAGCCCATAAATATCAAGCAAACAAAAATCAATAGAGGAAGACAATCAAAGGCACATAACACAATAAATATCCGTGGAAAGCCACAACTCAAAACCCCACTATCTGTTTTGTATTAATCTGGAAAATCAAGATGAAATTACAATGCTTGTTCTCTCTAGAACAATCCTAGCACTTAGCAAATTCAATCTCCAACTCATAAGCAAGCTCAAGGCCAAAGCTTAGCCTCTTCACAAGCTCTCCAAGTCTCTATTCCAATGCGTAATTCCTATGGAGGATAGCTTGTATTTAAAGGGAAAGAAAGCCTCTAAAAATTGCGCAATCCCTCAAGGGTCAGTTCCTAAATGCATGCACTGTCAGTGCAACTCAAAAAAATCTAAAACAAATATCACATTGTCCCTGCACTCTAGTCTCAACCGGGTCTTTCTTAGAATAGACATGCATGAGTTTGTGATGAGTAAATATTCAGTTAACTAGTGTAGCACTAATGGATTTCATTAGTGACACCACTGACAGTTAACTCACTATTAGTTCTCTCAATCAGTTTGAGAACTAATTTAATTGAACTGACTCATCAAACTGGGTCTTCTATTTTACAACTCACAATTAACTCATAATGGACTACTACAAAGTAGGGAGAACATACACATGATGACAGAAAGACTTCCAACTAGAATTTCCTAAGTTAAGTAAGTTTAATAAACTTAATTAACTAATTTTAAGTTGCTATGAGAATAGAATTCGAATTTAATTCACATTTTAATTCAAGGACAAATTAAACTGGAATTTCTTGTTGCCATTTCTCAACACTCCCTCTCAACAAGAAAGGGATTATTAACTACCCCGATCTTGTCTCTATGAAACTTGAATTTACATCTTGACAATGCCTTTGTCAAGATGTCAGCATCTTGCTCCTCCGTGGGAATTTAATCTAACAACATGATCCACCTCAATACACAATCTCTGAGATGATGATATCAAATATCAATATGCTTGGACCGATCATGAAAGACTGGATTTTCAAAGAGTTTGATACAAATCTGATTATCACAATAAATGACTATCAGATCCATTTGTTGACCAAACAAACCAACCAGGATCTTCCTCATCTAGATAACCTCACATGCTACCTGACTTGCAGCCATGTACTCTGCCTCTGCCGAAATGAGTGCAACCAATCTCTGTTTCCTATTGTACCAAGAAATTTTCGCTGACCCAATACTGAAGATCCCTCTTGATGTGCTCTTCCTGTTAGATGGACTCCCTACCCAATCTACATCGGTGAAGCCTTGAAGCTTCACTCCCTCTGTCTGTTTGTACCATAACCCAAATTGAGTAGTGCCTCTGAGGTATCTCAATACATGCTTTGTTGCCTTCCAATACAGCTTGGTAGGCCTAACCATCACTTGACTAAGCTGGTTAACTGCATATCACATATCCGGTCATGTGTTCACCAAGTACATGAGTGAACCCACAAGTTTCCTATAAATAGTAGCTTCCACTACTTCCCCTAAAGTAGCATCATCCTTCCTCTAGTTACCAACTAGAGGAGTCTCCATGGGTTTACTGCTCTCCATGCAGAATCTCTTGAGTATCTCATTGGCATTCTTGCCCTAAGATACAAACAACTCCCCATCTCCCTGCCATACCTCCATCCCAAAAAAGTAATGCATGAGCCCCATGTCCTTCATCTCAAACTCTCTTGCAAGACCCTCCTTGTAAGATTTTATAAGCTTCTCATCACTTGTCAGTATAAGATCATCTACATAAAGTACAATGATCAACAACTTACTTTCCACCACTATGTGATACAGGTTTGCATCTGCGAGTGAAGCTCAACCCAGTGAAGTAGCTATCTATCATGGTGTACCAAGCATGGGGTGCTTTCTTCAGCCCATACAATGCTCTCTTGAGTCAACACACATGTGATTCACAGTCCAAGGTTTCAAATCCTTTGGGTTGCTCTATGTACACCTCTTCCTCAATCATGCCATTGAAGAAGGCATTCTTCACATCCATTTGATGGATCTTCCAACCCATCTATGCTGATAGTACCAAAATAGATTTGATTGAAGAGTACCTTGAAACAATAGAAAAGGTCTCATAATAGCCAATCCCCTCTAGCTGTGAAAAGCCACGGGCCATAAATCTGGCCTTATGCTTCTCCACACTACCTTTTGCAACTTTCTTTACCTTGTAAATCCAACGAGAGATCACAACTGACTTGTCCTCCGGTATCGGGACCACATCCCAACACTGTTTCGAACTATGGAGTCATACTCCTCCACCATCGCATCAACCCAAACTGACTGTTGCACTGCTTCCTGAAAGGAAGATGGCTCTGTCACAACACATGCACCCATAAGTGCCATGTATCCAATGTACCTCTCTAGTGACATCCTCTGTCTGCGTTGAGAAGAGGATGCTCCCACATTCTCCTATGCATCATCCAATAATCTGTCAGCCTCTCTAGTGTGCTTTCTTCCCTCTCTGGAAGACTTTGCCTGAGTGGATGTCTCCACTCTCTGAACCTCTGCATGTGGCTGCTCCACATCAATATAAGGTCCCTCAAACTTAGGAGCTAAAATCTCCTCATCCGCATGTAGCTCAAGCTACCTCTCAAGGGATACTCGCATGGCCTTATCCTCATTGAACTTGATATCCATGTGAAACACTGTCATCCGACTGGTCGGCATGTACACCTGATAGTTGTGGGGTGTATCAGTTTACCCCAAAAAGATCCCCAACTTTGATGTTGGCTCAAGCTTCTTCCGTGCATCTTTGGTCACATGAGAATAAACCGATGACCCAAAAATCATGAAGTGACCAACATCTGGCCTCTTACTGGAATAAGCCTCCTATAGTGTCTTCATCTCAAATATCTGATGTGGGCTACAATTCTGAACATAAATCATTGTGTTGCATGCCTCAGCCCACAAGTGTAGTGGTAGGCCTTGATCATGCAACATCACCCTTGTTTCCCCTACTATTCTCTTGTTCTTCCTCTTGTCAACCCTATTCTGTTGAGGGTTATGGGGTGCCATCAACTCTCGTTTAATCCTTTTCGCTGCACAAAATTTCTTAAACTCACTAGAGACATACTCACTACCATTATCACTCTGTAGAGCTTTAAACTTCTTTCCAGACTCTTTCTCTACCAATGCTTTGAACTCACAAAACTTTGTGAAAGTTTGATCCTTTTTCTACATAAAAATACCCAACATTTACGAGAATATTCATCAAAAAATATAACATAATACCTGTGTTTGGTCGTGGATTTTGTCGAGAATGGTCCACACACATTTGAATGGACTCTCTCCAGAATAGACTCTGCTCAACTGTCTCTGTCTCCAAAGGAAGACTTGGTGTATTTTCCCAAAGTACAACCCTTGCATGTATCAACTTGCTCAAGCATACCTTTGGGAAGACCAGTATAAATTTGCTACAATATCTTCAAATCCCCATGATGCAAGTGGCACAATTGCCTGTGCCATAATTTACCGACGTCTCGGCTCAACACCTTTTCCACTTTTGAACTCAAAGCAACACAATCCTCTACCTATATCTTATAGAGATTCTGAACTTGAATCCCTATCTTCTTTACATGACCTATGGCTATGTGTTGAAGTAACACCTTTCCTTTCGAAAAGATCACATCATAGCCTCTATCCTCAAGCATGGCAATGGATACCAAGTTCTTCGTCAGTCCGGGTACATGCATAATATTCTTAGGGGTAAGTGGAGCCTCATGCTCCCTCTGAAAAGTAATAGTGCCCACACCAGTAACACTATACTTATCGTCATCACCCATCTCGATATGCATCTTGAGATCTTTCTCCTCCAGTTCACTGAATAACTTTTTGTCACCAGTCATGTGGAATGAAGCTCCAATGTCTAAGTACCAGACACTTCCCATCATTAAATACACCATGCATGCAATGAGGGAAAATTCGAATTCGAATTGTGAGGCCAAAGCCTCACCCGCCAGTCCTCTTGCGGAATTCTCATTGGACTTCTTCAATGGACAATTTGTAGCAAAGTGACCCATCTTGTGAAAATGAAAGCATTTAAATTTCGTCATGTCCTTCTTCTTACCTCCATGATAAGAATCTCATTTAGAATGGGAAATTTTACCTTTCCCTTTCCTCGCCTTAATCGCTAAGGCACAGTTCTCTTAATCATCAGTCTTTGATGAAGAGCCATCCCTGGTGTTCCTCTTGATCTCATCCTGCATCAAATTCAACCATAGTCATTCCCAATCTGGTAGCTTCTCCCGACCATTGACAGAGTCTTGATAACTATGCCAACTCTTTGGGAGTCCAAGAAGAGCAAGGCTCACCATATCCTCCTCGGAAATCGTGATTCCAACACTTCCAAGTTCATCCCGACATTGAGTGAACTTGGTCAAGTATTTCAGAATCGTCTTGCCTTTCTCCATCTTGATTTTACAAAGTTTATCCTTCAGTGCCAACTTCCTTTGATCATTGTTATTCTGATACAAGTTCGTCAATGTTTTCCACATAGCATGCAGGGTTTCCTTTCCATGGAGACTCGAGATAATATGATCTTGAACTCCCTCAAGGATTATCCGCCTTGCCTTCGCCACACACTTCTTCCACTCGACCAAGTTTTGTGCATCAGTAGCTACTGGCTTAGGAATTGCTTGTTCAAAAAATTCCTTCAAGCCATTGTCCTCTAGCACAACCTCCATCTTGTCCCTCCAGGCTATGAAATTTGAGTTGCCTTCCAAGGCATACTCAAGCCTCAACTCATGGAACGCCATCTGCCAATCTTGAAGTATGTATTGAAAATTCGACTTTCACCTGTAACCTAGAAACTCAAAACTTCAAAATCTCCTCTAGTATAATATTCTGAGCTCCGATACCATGTAGAAAATCCTATAGATTCACAAGCCAATGCAATTTGCTCAAGCAAGAATAGGAATCTACTTCTACTTTTTACAGCGAAAGCCCATAAACATCGAACAAACAATAATCAATAGAGGAAGAGAATCAAAGGCACATAACACAATAAATATATGGGGAAAGCCACAGCTCAAAACCCCATTATCTGTTTTGTATTAATACAGAAAATCAAGATTAAATTACAATGCTTGTTCTCCCTAGAACAATCCCATCACTCAGCGAATTCAATCTCCAACTCATAAGCAAGCTTAAGGCCAAATCTTAGCCTCTTGAAAAGCTCTCAATGTCTCTATTCCAATGTGTAATTCCTATGGAGGATAGTTTGCATTTAAAGGGAAATAAAGCCTCTAAAAATTGCATAATCCCTCAAGGGTCAGTTTCTGAATGCATGCAGTGTTAGTGCAACTCAGAAAATTCTAAAACAAATAGCACATTTGTTGAGAATAGCAACAAGAAATGCTAAAAATAGCATTCAGGATATTCAATTTTAATTTGTCCTTGAATTAAAATTCGAATTTAGTCTCACTAGCTGCTTGAAAAAATAATTAATTAATTCATCTTGGATTAATTAGTTGGAGAAATTCAAGCTAGGAGTCTTTGTGAAGTCATGCAACAATTATCCCTTAAATTAAGGAGATTATCCCTTAATTAAGGAGATAAGGATGAGTTATATTTGAGTTGTAATTAGTTAGCTCAGTTAACTGAGTTATGTCCAGTTAAATTAGTTCCAAACAGTTTGATGAACTAATTGTGAGTTCAGTCAGTTAATGCATGCATGCATCAAACTAGTGTACTCCAGATAAATAAAGATTCTCTCATAAATAACTCATGCATGTCTATTCAGAGAAAGACCCAGTTGAGATTAAAGGCAGGGATAGGTTACTATCAGTTGCATGAGTTTCCCTATAAAGGAAACTCATCCATGCAGAAGGAACAAGGTTCCTTGAGGATTGTGCAGTTTTACAGGGTGTGAGATCAGTGTGAGTGATCAGTGTTACACTTGGTAACAGGAGGATCACTCAGAGAAACTACGCAAGGAAATAGGAGGCTTGGAGGGAAGAGGAGAAGGTTTGTAAGAAGCCTTGTTTGCCTATGAGTATCCAGGAGGATTGTACTGGAGTTGACTAGCTATGAGAGCTAAAGATTTGTGTAATTCTGAGATATTTCCACCTTGTATGATAATACAGATAGTGGGGTTTTTAGTTGAGGCCTTCCCTTGAGTATTCCTCTGTGTTTCATGTGCATTGATTCTTTCTCTGGTTATATGTGTTCAGCTTGATATTGCTCAAATATTTTAAGCTTCCGCTAATTGATTGTAGAAGTAGATTAAAGTATTTTTCTTTAGTTATATTGCATTATCAGGTTAATCTACAGTCAGAATTTCTACAACATTGTCCCTTCACTCTAGTCAAACCTGGGTCTTTCTCAGAACCAACATGCATGAGTTTCTAATGAGTAAATAATTAGTTAACTAGAGTAGCACTGGTGGAGTTCATTAGTGACAACACTCATAGTTAACTCACTATTAGTTCTCTCAATCAGTTTGAGAACTAATTTAACTAAATTGACTCACGAAATTGAATCTTCTATTTACAACTCACAATTAACTCATACTGGACTCCTACAAAGTAGGGAGAACATACACATGACGACAGAAAGACTTCCAAATCGAATTTCCTAAGTTAAGTAAGTTCAATAAACTTAATTAACTAATCTTAAGTTGTTATGAGAATAGAATTCTGTAATATTCCTAATTAGCCATGGCTAATTGGAATATTCGATTTTGCCCAATTTTTGCCTTCTATAGTTATTTATATATAAAAAAGTGAGGACGGGGGACATAACTCACTTTAAGAATAAAAAGTCACTTCCTAGTAGCACAACGTTGTGACTTAAGGAGGAGCCAAGGGGGCCAAAGGGGGACGCAAAAATGGGGCCCATGTAGATGCATGGAGGGACTGCGCAGGAGGGAAGAACACATGGCAAGAGGGGAATCACACAGGAGGAGGTGAGCCTAGGGATTATGAGAGGCAGAGGCTATAAAATAGAGAGGAGCCCCCTCATTTTGGATCATTCTGGTTATGAGCATTTGTGATAGTCATTTCGACTTAGAGCACGTTGATTGTTTAGCTAGTCTGCAACACTATTTAGTGCATTGAATGTCTCCGTTCGGAGATCTCACCCTTAGCCCCGGGGGACTTCGAGTGCCTGATTGGGCAAGGTATTTCCATTGGCATTCCAGCAGTAGATTCATCAGCATTTCAGCAATAGTTTCATCAAAATTTCAGCAGCAGTTTCATCAGCGTCTTTGAGGAACTGTGCAGAACCCCAAGGGGGTGATTTTCGGGGGTCGGCCATTTCAGAAAATCTTTATGGGTTTTTCTAGGTTTTTTGAGTAGATTCGAATTCTAGAGTTTCAACATTTTCTGAGGATGGGAGCAGCCACAAATCCTCATTCGATTTCCAGTAGCAACAATAGCACGACAGTTTCCCAGCAACTGGGACGCAGATCAGTGTGAGGCCATTCCAGGAAAGCTTTCTGGGTTTTTATGGGTTTCTTGAGTAGAGCTCGAATCCAGAGTTTTAGCTTTTGAGGGGAGCAGCCCCAAATCATCATTTATTTTCTAGCAACAGCAGAAGCACATCAGCAATATCCACGCACAGAGGCCATTCTTGTCATTCTGAGAGTATTTCTTCACTTGCCTTGTGCAAGTCGAGGTGCCATCTGTCTAATCACCTCTTGTACTCATTTATTGCTTAGTATAATAAAATGGCTTAGCATTTCTCGCTGCATTTCTTGTGTATCTGCTTATATTTCCGGTTTACATTATTATATGTTGTTCCACTGTTATTTTATCACTTTTGGGTTATTATATCATTTGCGCATATTTGGTTGGAGTTTTTACTGGGGTTTGAGGAATATTCTGGGTTAAGAATATTACAGTGGTATCAGAGCATAGATCTGGCTCAGCCTGTGGAGCTAGCAATCTATGACACCAGGGGAAAAACCTTATATCTGTTACAGAGGTCAGAGATACAAAGACACTGGGCGTAGGTTGGAGAATACCTACGGAGAGGGAGATTGTGTTCCTGTGGTAGACACAGAACAGAGAGAGCTAGTAGTGGACACAGAGCAGATGGCAGATGAGGATGGAAAGAGATTTGCAGATATGCTCCTCAAATCAGTGCAGGATCTATCGAGGCAGATTGAGGTGACGGGGCAGAGATTCACGGTAGTAGAGGCTAGACAACGGGAGAGCCCACGAGTTTTTCAGATTGGTGAGGGATCAGGTGCATCCCATCACTTGCCAGAGCAACATGATACTGCGTAGTAGGGGGCCTCACATGCCCCTACACGCTCTACCATGCCCACCTTCTTAGGAGCAGACACGGGGGCCGCAGCCCAGCAGGAGGCAAAGCCTGGGAATATGGGCGATTATTTTGCAGAGTACCAAGCCTATGGGCAAGAGTTCAAGGAAGCCCTCTCATTCAGAGATTTTGTTAAGCTCTAGCGGGATAGAAGACCCCACGATCATCATAGAGGGTACCGGCATTACCATGATGGCGACACCCACCGTGCAACGAGCAGATTCCACTTGCCTATGTTTGATGGCTCATCAAACATTTCAGCCAAGTCTTGGGTGGAGAAGCTAGACATTTATTTCCAGCTTAACCAGATGTCGGAGACAGAGGCCATCAAGGTGGCAACATTGCATTTGGATGGTGAGGCCCAGGATTAGTGGTTTCATGGGATGGTTACAATAGGGCATTCCACAGTGACGACATATGCCGAGTTTACCAGGAGACTGATGGAGCGATTTGATCAGAGGGATCCAGAGTAGCATTTTGTTGAGTTGAAAAGGCTCAAACAGACAGGGAGCCCACAGACCTACATTGCAGATTTCTTGAGGGTCTCTGTGATGGTGCCAGACCTATCCACGGCACGGAGGGTTTATATGTATGTTGAGGGGTTAACAGAGCCACTTCGGGGTTTAGTCTGATCCACTAAACCATCCACACTCCAGGACGCTATCAACATGACTCGGGACTTACAGGATGTCTTACCCAGGACCCGGACACCTTACCCCGAGAGACAGACTTTTCAGTCTAAGGGGAAGGATGTGAGGATTCCTCCTCCAAAGGGGAATCCAAGACGAGTATAGCATGATGACGATGCCAGGAGGAAGCTGAAGAAGAAGTGGTTGTGCTTCACCTGTCAGGAGCCATGGACACCAGGACATAGATGTGCTGTTGGTAAAGCACATTTTATTGAGGTCTTCTCCGAGAGAAGTGGAGAGGATGATGACGAGGATGATGTGGAGGCAGGAGATAGCCATGTCGTACAGGGTCCTTTGCCACCACCACCGCCAGCAGCAGGTGGTGCATCTTGTACCCACCGGAGGGGCCCTTGCAGCATTGCGAGGAGTTCCTAAGTATCTGACGCTACGCGTACGAGGGATAGTACGTGGCCAGAGAGTATCAGTTTTGGTTGACAGTGGGGCGACCCACAACTTCATCGATGCCCAGATGGTTGAGCGGAGAGGTATACAGACAGAGAGCTTCGATGGGTTTTCAGTCTTGGTCCCAAGAGATCAGACCATGATGTGTGCTCGTTATGTTCCAGAGCTTTCAGTGACGATGGGCACCTACACATTGACTGACCACTTTTTCGTGGTCGATATTCCGGACACCAACATGATACTAGGTGTTTAGTGGCTTATCACTCTAGGGAAGGTCACGACAGATTGGAAGACCCTGGAGATGGAGTGGGATGATGAGAAGACAGGGAGGCATGAAAAGATACGAGGACAACACACATATCCACCTCAAACTGTTTCGGCTCATCGGATGGAGGTAGTCTTCTGAAAGGGAGACATAGAGTGGGCAGTAGAGCTGCGTGCATCAGAGGCAGGGACTACAGGGCGGACGGTACATCCAGAGATACAGTCCATCCTTGACTGGTATGCCATAGTGTTTGGGGAGATTCTGCCAGGAAAGCCACCGGACTGGGGGTTTGAGCACACTATCGAGCTTGAGCAGGGCATCCAGGCAGTGATCACCACCCCCTATAGGCACCCCAAGGCCTATCGAGATGAGATTGAGTGGGCTATCCAGGAGTTGCTGGCTCTTGGGCACATTCGACCGAGCACGAGTCCTTTTGCTTCTTCTGTGGTGTTGGTGAAGAAGAAGGATGGTACATTGAGGATGTGCATCGACTACAGGGTGAGGACTGATCACAATAGCCTCAAGTTCTTTTTGGAGCAGAAGCAGCTACAGGAGAGGCAGCAGAAGTGGATCAGTAAGATCCAAGCATATGACTTTGACATTTAGTACGTCAAGGGTAAGAACAACGTGATAGCAGATGCCCTTTCACGTAGACCAGCCACGTTGTCTCTTATGAGCTTGGATACAGATTGGAGGGCTCGACTCTTAGTAGAGTACTCCAAGGACAGGTTTGCATGTGAGGTTCTAGATGGGTAGGTGGCAGATGACAGGTACAGAGTGGTTGATGAGATCATCTATTACAGGGACTGGATCTTCTTGACTGAGGGGTCTCAGCTCAAGAAGAAGATACTCCAGGCATCACATGATTCACCGTTGGCAGAACATCAGGGGTTTACCAAAACCTACAGGGCCATTAGGGAGAGGTTCTCATGGAAGGGCCTCAAGGAGGACGTACTCCAGCACATCGGGAGTGCGATGTTTGCCAGAGGAACAAGGGAGAGATGAGCCATCCCGCGGGATTAGCAGCCTCTTCCCATTCCAGAGGGGAAATGGGGGAGTATTTCGATGGAATTCATCACAGGGTTGCCCATGGTACAGGGCAAGGATTGCATCTTTGTCGTTGTTGACCGACTAACAAAGTACACACACTTTTTTACCACATCCGCACACTATACAGCAACATAGGTGGCCGAGCTATTCTTTAGAGAGATCTTCAGGCTACATGGTCTTCCTAAGACCATCATCAGTGATAGGGACAACTGTTTCATGGGCGGGTTTTGGCAGGAGCTTTTCCGGTTGGTGGGGACGGAGTTGACACCGAGTACTAGTTATCACCCACAGACGGATGGGCAGACAGAGATAGTTAACAAGTGGCTAGAGGGCTACTTGCGTAACTATGTCAGTGGGTAGCAGCGAGCATGGTTGAGGTGGCTGCATCTAGGGGAGTACTGCTACAATACTTCACATCACATGTCCATTGGTATGTCACCATTCTATGCTTTATATGGGTATCATCCTTTATCTTTTGCTAACGTGATGTTTGGTGATAGCAAGGCTCCCAGAGCCAAGATATGGATCTAAGAGAGTCAGGATATTCTCCGAGTTCTCAAGGATAACATGGCTACAACATAGAACCAGCAGAAGTTGTATGCCGATAGGGGTTGGGTGGAGAGACAGTTCGAGGTAGGGGACATGGTCTACCTACGGTTACAGCCATACCAACAGTCATCACTAAAGCAGAAGGGGGCTGAGAAGCTTAAGCCCCGCTTTTATGGGCCGTACAGGGTGATACGCAGGGTTGGATAGGTGGCATATGAGTTGGAGTTGCCCCAAGGCAGCAAGATTCATAACGTTTTCCATGTATCATGCCTAAAAAAGGCATTGGGGCAGAAAGTGACAGTGACAGATGAGCTACCACCCATGGATGACGAGGGGCATTTGGTATTGCAACCGGAGGCTATCATTGATACCAGGGAGAGGCAGCTGCGGAGCAGGACGGTCCGGGAATTCTTGGTGAGGTGGAAGAATTTGTCGGATGAGGATGCCACTTGGGAGAGTGAGAAGATCTTGCAGCATCCATCACTTCAGTTGCTTGAGGACAAGCAACATTTTGCCGGGGGAGACTGTAATATTCCTAATTAGCCATGGCTAAGTGAAATATTCGATTTCGTGCAATTTTTTCCTTCTATAGTTATTTATAAATAAAAAAGTGAGGACGAGGGACATAACTCACTTTAAGAATAAAAAGTCACTTCCTAGTAGCACAACGTTGTGACTTAAGGAGGAGCCAAGGGGGCCAAAGGGGGACGCAGAAATGGGGCCCACGCAGACACATGGAGGGACTACGTAGGAGGGAAGAACACATGGCAAGAGGGGAATCACGCAGGAGGAGGTGAGCCTAGGGATTGTGAGAGGCAGAGGCTATAAAATAGAGAGGAGCCCCCTCATTTTGGATCATTCTGGTTATGAGCATTTGTGATAGTCATTTCGACTTAGAGCACATTGGCTGTTTAGCTAGTCTGCAGCACTGTTTAGTGCATTGAGTGTCTCCGTTCAGAGATCTCACCCTTAGCCCTAGGGGACTTCGAGTGCCTGCTCGGGCAAGGTATTTCCATTGGCATTCTAGTAGTAGATTCATCAACATTTCAGCAGTAGTTTCATCAACATTTCAGCAGCAGTTTCATCAGCATCTTTGAGGAACTGCGTAGAACCCCAAGGGGGTGATTTTCGGGGGTCGGCCATTTTAGAGATTTCTGGGTTTTTTCTAGGTTTTTTGAGTAGAGTCTACTCCAGAGTTTCAACCTTTTCTGAGGAGGGGAGCAGCCCCAAATCCTCATTCGATTTCCAGCGGCAGCAACAACACGACATTTTCCCAGCAGCTGGGACGTAGATTAGTGTGAGGCCATTCTAGGAAAGCTTTTTGGGTTTTGCTGGGTTTCTTGAGTAGATCCCGAATCCAAAGTTTCAGCTTTTTTCGGGGAGGGGAGCGGCCCCAAATCATCATTTTTTTTCTAGCAGCAGTGGTAGCACAACAACAGCATCCACACAGAGAGGCTATTCTTGTCATTCTGAGAGTATTTCTTCACTTGCCTTGTGCAAGTCGAGGTGCCATATGTCTAATCACCTCTTGTACTCATTTATTGCTCAGTATAATAAAATGGCTTAGCATTTCTCGCTGCATTTCTTGTGTATCTGCTTATATTTTCAGTTTACATTATTATATGCTGTTCCACTGTTATTTTGTCACTTCTGGGTTATTATATCATTTGCACATATTTGGTTGGAGTTTTTCTGGGGTTTGAAGAATATTCTGGGTTAGGAATATTACAAATTCTAATTTAATTCACAGCTTAATTCAAGGACAAATTAAACTGAAATTTCTTGTTTCCATTTCTCAACAGTAATATTGTTTGAGAAATTGCCAAATTCACTAAACCGTCAAAACTGTGTTAGCTCACCATCTGCAACTTCCAATCAAAAAACCATGTTAGCGTATTGTCTACAACCTCCAATCAAAGTCAAGAAGGAACATAACCATAAGAAACACCCTAAAGTAATACTGTTTGACAAATTTCCAAATTCACTAAACCGTCAAAACCGTGTTAGCGCACTCTCTGCAGCTTCCAATCAAAATCAAGAAGGAATAGAACCATACGAAATACCCTGAAGTAATATTGTATGACACATTGCCAAATTCACTAAAATTTATCCAATACACCAAAAATAGATATACATCTATATAACTGCAATACTTAAGCCACTAAATGAAACATCCAACTCCCCCATAAACTTTTTGTAATGGATGAGCTCTTATACTCCTTGTCATTAAATGGAAAGTAGCAATTTATGTCATGGATGGCCTCCTCCTTATATAATGGAAAGGTTCTCCCATTGAGATTTCTGCAAATGGATGGGCTCTCAAACACTCTGCCATTAAAAGATAGGCAAACCATTAATATTAAAAATAATGTCATATTGAAGAGACTATATGATTCAAACAAATACTTATTAGGATGAGAGTGATGTGGTGCTTCTTAGGATAACGATGATGTGGGAGCTTAAAAGCTTATAGAATCTGCTCTTTAGGTTTCCTCCAAATAAACCAACAAACACGGATCTTATTTTGCAAGACAAGAAGCACAAATGGGTTGATGTCGTATTACCCAGACTAAAGGGTGAAGTTGCCGCATAAAGTGGTAAGTAAAAACCCTACAACCCTACAACCAGATAATTACTTTAAAATATCAGAATATCCAAATCCCTTACATAAGGACGAAGGGAAATCATCCTGTCATCAAGATTAAAAGGTGCAACTCCTCAATAAAGAACCATTATTGAAGATCAACAATATCCCTAAGAATTCAGACAATCAATGTCAAGTTCTATAGCAAAAGGCTTGGGCTGATTATGTGGGAGGCCAGAAAATGAATAAAAATACGAGTTGATGAATCAATATAATTTCATTAGAGATAAACCAATTATATCAAATTCCTACACAAATCAGAAGCATCCTCAAACAAGCCTAATTATAGGCATTTATGAGTAAATACTTGAAAAAATGTCATGGATTGTTGAACAAGTCGATTAAGCCATACCTTTAAACTAAGTTGAGATTGCATGAAGACGTGATAGCAATTAAAAAAATAGATTTAAAGAAAACTGTGCAAAGATTCAATTCGGCAGAAAGCTATAATATAGAGTGAAACAATGAACAAAATATGATATGTCGGTTTCCATTAACAGAAAGAACAAATTGTTAGAGAAAACTACATCCCCAATCTACACTTTATCCAAAGTTATTTTTCAGAGTAAGCCATGGCTAATTAAATAAGGCAATAGAAAAAGACATTATCCTATATGGGAAGAGAAAGGAGAGGAGGCCAAATCAGATAAAGAGAACTCCGAAGAAATAAATTCACATGACTTTCTTAATCTGCAATGAAAAGAATCCACACACATAACCGCCAATTATACATCTACTTGCATACCAAATGTAAGGCCTAGTCCCCGAAATCTTTTAATCGACCTATAAACAAACATATAAACTAAAACAACAACCCAAAACCTGCGAGACTCTCTCTAATAAGCGTCCAAAATTGGCCCACTATTCATAGAAAAGATTTAAAAAACAAACCTCTTGAACATGATGTTTAGCACCGAAACTCACACCACCTACTGAAAATTGCTTTCAAGATCACCTATCAAAACTGTTGTAACCCATTATTCATAAGAGACATCTCATGCAAAGCATAATATTCTTTTACAAATACAACAAAAATGATTAAGAAGTATTGTTCACCCTGTTAAGTTCTTTTGCTCACAAGCTTCCAGGATTGTTTCATATAATCTTGCATCTATAAAATAAAATTATGTGGAATAGAGCACAAAGATATCGATCTGCAGTTTTGAAAATTTGAAAACTACCTTTAATGACAAGCCTCTCGAATGATGTTTAGCACCGAAGCTCACTGGACCTGAAAATTGCTTTCAACATTACCCGACAAAACATCGTAACCCATTACTAATACGAAAGAGACCTAATGCAGACCATAAAGCTTAAGTGCACACTCAACAAAAATAATTAGAAGCATTCTTCACCCATATCCCTCCAATTTCTAAGTTTTCAGGTTTGATTCATACAATAATGCACTTGTAAAACCAATTATGTGAAAGGGTACCTATCCTTTAACCTCTAGAATGATGTTTGGCACTAAAGCTCATCCGTCAAAACCATGTTAGCATATCATCTGCAACTTCCAACCAAAAACAAGGACTAGTGCCCTATGAAACACCCTAAAGTAATACTCTCTGACAAATTGCCAAATTCACTAAAAGTTATTCAATACACCAAAAATCCCATAAGGTAAAAAATAGATATACATCTATATAACTGCAATACTCAGAAATAATCTCATATTGAAGAGACCATATGATTCAAATAAATACTTATTAAGATAACAGTGATGTGGGAGCTCTTTAAATCTTTTAACATCCGCTCTCCAAATCTCCTCCAAATAAACCACCAAACACCTAATGTTAACTCTGAAAACTGGGTTGTGAAACCAATCAAGGAAGTCCCAGTTGGTGAACAACAAACTGGTAGGTCAAGGAAGAGAGCATTAAGAAGACATGGCGCACATGATTGTGACCAGAATCTGCCTAATGGTGTTCAACTGTCCTCACCGGATTTAAGTGGCTCTTTGGAGAATAATTACCAGTATTGTGTTAAGGTCATTCGTTGGTTGGAACATGAAGGTCATATTCAGAAATATTTCCGTAAAAAATTCTTGACATGGTTCATCTTGCGAGCAACATCTCAAGAGCAAAGAATTGTTAGGGTTTTTGTTGACACCATGTCAGATGATCCGACTAGCTTGGATGGATAGTTGGATGATACTTTCTCATAACGTATCTATAGTAATGAATTTGGCATGCCCACTCGAAATGAGATGGAAGTTGTACCTTTTGATTGTTCACATCCTTTAGTTGCATTGTCCATTGAGTACAAACCACAGAAGTCGAGTTTGCATTTTGATTCAGATAATTTATTAGGACTAATTGTATATAAACTATTCTCAAGGAAAGTTATTTATCTGTTCTCCTAACCCCTTATTCTTGTGCAGTATCATCTAATATTCAACAATGGACAAAATACAACACAAGCTCTTCATATTCACAAATTTGTAGCCAAATGACCAACCTAAATGCCAAAACATTTATGCTCTGTGTTTTTATTTTGGCAATATTATGCGTAATGCTTGGGCCCAAGAACAGGGTTCCAGTGGCACATCTGAATGTCACAAAACTGATCAACCCTCTTACCACAATCCTTATTGTGAAAAAACTCAGGGCTGTGAGTCTACTAAGCCAATCAACACCAATGATTGGGGTGTAAATTCAAGTATGACCCCTAAACTAAAGGCAACTAACGAAGTGAAGACAAGATTTAACATGAATCAAGCTGCAGAACCTGAAGATGCACATGAAGATTCTGTTTTTGTTTTGGATGAGGAACGGGCGATGGCGAAATGGGCATGGGGAACGGTTCACATGCTTAGACAGAATCACAAAGGGATTCAACAAATTCAAGTGATAATAATCAGACAATGGATTTTCCTAAAACTTATCATGAAAATCATTCTAAAGCTACACTGTTAGAGGAAGCAAGCAATAATAATGAATTCAGCATGACCACTTGAAATGAGATGGAATTTGTACCTTTTGATCGTTCACATCCTGTAGTTCCTATCAACATGTGCAAAGGGGATGATATAGGGGTTGGAAATTTGAGAAACGCTCATGCAAAGCCTAATGTTAACTCTGAAAACTGAGCTATGAAACCAATCAAGGAAATCCCAATTGGTGAACCACAAACTGGCAGGTCAAGGAAGAGAACATTAAGCAGACATGGTGTACATGATTGTGACAGGAATATGCATAATGGTGTTCAACTGTCCTCACCTGATTTAAGTGGTTCTTTGGATAATAATTATGAGTATTGTGTTAAGGTCAATTGCTGGTTGGAACAGGACTATCATATTTAGAAAGATTTTCGTCAAAAATTCTTGACATGGTTCAACTTGCAAGCAACATCTCAAGAGTGGAGAATTTTCAGGGTTTTTGTTGACACCATGTCAGATGATCCGGCTAGCTTGGTTATACAGTTGGATGATACTTTTTCAGAACGTATATACAGCAAGAGGGCACTAGTCTTACCTTTAACAATCATGCTCCAAAAATTAGCAATCACCGGCCTTGTGAAGCGATCTTTGCCATGAGAACCACCAGACAACCTCTTCTTCTAACAAATCTGAAGGATGAATTAATGAAGTAAATCTATAGGTATAAGGGGCGACTCCATGAGGGGATCGTCTCACAATACATCAAAATACACTGAGAAACCTCAACAATTTCCATTTTTTGTCACGGAACTCCTTGCAGTAAAACCCAAAATCATTAAAAACTAAAGACAACGGTTTCTGGAGGCTACCCACTCCATTTTGAAATTTACTTGCACAGTGCCCAACAGATTCATCCAAGATACTGCCATTTTGAAATTTACCTGCACAGTGGCCAGCAGATTCATCCAAGATCCTGGACGACACAAGTCCTCGCCACTCCCATGTGACATCTTAGAGCGGGCATGGGTTTGACATCATAGAATAGTGTTTCATAAAACCTATGAAGTCGCTATTCATATGGTTTCAAGGAGGGAATATCGATATGGTTTCAGTTATAACGAGAGATTTAATCTAATGGTGGAAAACATTTTAATCGTCTAACAACAAATCAAACGGATCATAGTAAGACAAGTAAGATAAGAGGGGAGTTGATTTCAAAGGGGAACACCTTATGGCATAATTATAATTACCTTATAATGATGCCCCCTTTCATCAAGGTATTTTATTCTTTGAGATCAACATCCTTTGGCATTATCCTTCTCCATATTGTACAAGAATCAAAGTGCCCATGGAGCGAGCTTGATTACCAAGCTATAATATCTTCCTTGGAGTAGTCATTGTTAACTCCCTTTTCTTTCTTTTGGATATTGTGCTTGATGTTGATCAATATTGTTGTATTTATAACATGCAATCTTGTGATAAAGTCTTGATCTCCATCCATTCCAAAGCATGTAAAATTTCTTCTTTCGAGCACCATACAATCATATGGTAGACTTATTGAGCACACTTTTCTATTCAACTCTTTCTGCATGATTCTTGTAGATATGAACCTTACCCTAAAAGAGAGTTACTTTAAAAACATACATACCTTTGCTTTTCATATAATCATCTATCCATCCCTTCTTGAACGAGCTCACTTCTTGTACTTGTTGAAGATGGGTTTCTTATCCAAGAAAGACTTTCATGGTGTCTTTCACATTGCAATTTTGACCATCTGCATTCCTTCATCCTTTAAGAGTATTATTTCCTTACTAGATGGAATATATACCAGTCATAATGTTGCTTCCAAGAATTTTACAAAATAATGATTCTTATAGGATCTTGATGATCCCTCTTTGCAAAATGACTTCCTCTAATGTGATGTTAGAAAATGTCTGGATGAACAATAATCTACAATATGGTTCCAATATTATCATTCTCTTTAAACTATATCCCTCTTTGCAAAATGACTTCCTCTAACGTGATGTTAGAAAATGCATGGATGAACAATAATATGCGATATGGTTCCAACATTATCATTCTCTTTAAACTAGATGGTCTTTCCCAAATCAAATTAAACAAGTATATTCTATTTTTTTCTACTATCATGTGCTTCTATCTATGATGCCATGCTTTAAAAAAAAACAATACTTCTACTAGAGAATGTAACTATGCATCCTATTCCACTTTCTATTTAATAAAAGAAAGACAAATTTCATAAGGAACCTCATAGTCATGAAGCTTCCTTCAATATTAAAGATCCTTGGGATCTTCTCCTTTCGACTTCTTCTCAGGTTCTCCCTTTTCTTCAACTATGTGAGCTTCACGTCTTTCCTTTCTTTTGTTATCTTTCTTATTTGGACAATCCCTCTTAAAGTGTCCATACTCATTGCATCCATAACATTGAATCTTGGGCATATTTTTATTCTTCTTGGACTTTCCAAACTTCCCTTCCTTTAGCTTCTTGGTCCTAACAATAAACGCTTGGGATCTTTCATTTGATTCATTGTCATTCTTTTCCTTGATCCTAGATTCTTCTAAGATACATTGAGCCCATAACTAATCAAAAGGTGTAGTATCTTTCTTTGAGTAGATGTTGGTTGCAAAACTACTCCAATCAGGTGGCAAAGCATTTAGCACACAAATAGCCATTTGAGAGTAAAAAACAATCCCCCCATGCCTTTGCAATTGATCTCTTATTTGTGAGATCTTCATAAGATAGGTGGCCATGTCTTTATCCTTTGATTTCCTTATTCTATAAAGTTGATTTCTCAAAGAAATATTTTGACCTGATGTATTTATGGAGTACAACTTTACGAACTTATCATACATAGCCTTGGATGATCTAGATCTTTTACTTCAAAGATGCATACAAAATTGCATTTAAAAGAGCATGTAACCAAGTGAAGCATACACATAAAAGAAGTGGAAATCAAAAGCAACCATGAGACCAAAGGCACACAAATAAGTTGATAACGGATTTCACCCAGTGTGGGCTATGTCTTCGGGCCCTGCTCAATTTGGGGGGACTTCTTTCATTAATTGGAAGCGAAATCAAATTACTTGCAATTACAAAATGACACCTTATACCTCCACTTTCAGGGATAACCTAAAAATGTAGACTTTTGTTGAAGAAACAGATTGCACTGTTGAATTCCTGGCGAAAAATCATGAAAAATGACTATAAAGTCGACCGTGTTCTGTGCTAGTGACCTTTGGGTTGTGGGGAATCTTCAAGACTCCTTACAAGAATATTCCCCCAATATTCCTAGGAATCTTTCTTGAAAACCATGCCTAGGTGGGAGGCAATTCCAACTCTGGGTTCTGCACTATTGTGTTTTCCCTCTCACACTGCTCCACGAGGTTTCCTCCTCCGGTGCATTGATCGAATGTGGTTTAAATACAAGTTTGCGAAACTTTGGAATTAACGACCAACTTGGCTGCGGCAGTTAGCTGGGCTGCATTGGGCCTTTGGCAAGTTGGTGGTTGCGGGTGCAAAACCTGAACCCAACTGATATATATATATATATATATATATATCAATCTTTTTTTGACATTGACCAGTGGTCTGGTTAGGGGTCTCCATCTTGGGCAGTCACGTGGCTGGCGATTCGCTATTTGTGGTTTCTTAACTCCATCGATGGACTGACCGACAACTATGTTAGGCAGGTTTGACACCCGTCGGAGTTTTATTATATATATATGTATATGTATATATATATATATATATATGTATATATATCTATATATATATATATATATATATATATATGTATATGTATATATATATATATATATATATATATATATATATATATACATATACATATATATATATAGATATACATATATATATATATATATATATATATATGTATATCTATATATATATATGTATATGTATATATATATATATATGTATATGTGTATATATATACATGTACATATATATATATATATATATATGTATATGATATACATATATATGTATATGATATACATATATGTATATGTATATGATACACACATATATATATATATATATATATATATATATCTATATATATATATATATATCTATATATGTATATGTATATGTATATGTGTATATCCATATATGTATATACATATACATATATATATATATATATATATCTACATATACATATACATATACATATATGTATATATATGTATATATATATATATATATATATATATAAATTTTGTTGAAACGACTGTGGCCACGGTTGTTTTTATTTTTATTATAATAGGCCCACCAACTATTTAATTTCTCGTTGAATTTTTAGGGTCATTGGAAAATTAATCATGTGGCAATTTCATCACCATCGATGACCTCAAAGGTGCAAAATGTTGCCTCCTTAAAAAAATCGACAATTGCTGACTGGGCGCCATGTGGCGCATTGTGATTTGTCTGTACTATCGACTAGGCTATTGACTGGGTTGCTAACATCACCTACCACATGTCATCTCCTGATTTGCCCCTTATCGACCATACCTCCAAGTCATCATGCTTATGTCATCATCTATACTGCTGACATCAGTGCCACGTGTCCTCTTGTGGGTCATCTATGTAAAAAAAATTAATTGTTCACAAAAACTTCAGTGGGCCATAACTTTCTCATACAATGTTGGATTGAGGTGTCATTCATACTGTTGGATTTAGAATGATGAGCTCTTCGATTTGAGATTAGTTTTGTTATATTTCAAGGACTTTGAAAATTTGGCCTTTTAGGATCCTCCTGGATCATTCCTCCCCACTAATGATCTTTTGGGTTGCCAAAAGCCTTACCAGTCAATTGGAAAGTGAGGGAATTTATGCCTCACTTTCTCCTTTTCAATATAATAGGCCTTACTTGGATGCATTCCTTTGAAACCAATACGAAGGTACTCCATGTCTCCTCATCATGAAGTCTTAGTTCTCCTGTCAATAATGATATCTTCAGATAGCTTGTCCAAGTATTCAGGTGAAAAATCGTCCGCTGTAAGAACTGTCCAACCTCTTCGGTGTCCATGATTAAAGGAGGATCATAAAGCTTCATGTTTTCAATATTCACCATTGAGTACATCTGCATGTATGCTGGAAAATCGAGGAGAAAAGTATCGTCTCCAATCTTCTCTAATATGGTGGAAGGACCATATCTTATTGGTCTCAACTTCTTTCCTTTCCCTTTCATTTTGTCTTTGTTGATGTGGAGCCACACCCTGTCTCTAACCTAAAATTGGTGATCAACCAGGTGCTTATCGTGTCGAGCTTTGTATTGAGCTTTACTTTTCTCCAATTGCTCCCTCATTGCCTGGTGAATCATCTAAATCCGCTAAATATACTTCCGTGCCTTGTCCTTGTCATTTTGCTCACTGGAATCTTCATCTCTCCCAAAGACCATGTATAAGGGATCCTTTGGAAAATATCCAAAAATGTCTCGAACAGTGAGCTCTAAGTAGATGAATGCACAACCCTATTGTATGCATGTTGTACATAAGGAAGTTATTCATCCCGCAACTTGGGATGCTTTCCACAATACTCTCTGAGTAAATGTATCGCTATGCGATTGACAACCTATGTTTGCCCGTTGATCTACGAATGAAATGTCGTACTCCTCTTCAACTTAGTGTCCATCATTCTCCACAAACTCATCTAGATCTCTTTGAGAAAATGAGAGTCCCAATCATACACAATGGATTTGGGAAACCCAAAGTGGACCCATACAAATTGGAAGAAGAGATGAGTAGTATGCTCTGTAGTGATCAACTTTTTACAAGGCATTAGGACACACATGTTACTAAATTGATCCACAACAACATGAAAATAGTCATGACCTCTCCTAGACAAAGGCAAACTGCTAAGAAAATCCATTGACACACTTTCCCATGGACGAATTAGAATAGGGAGTGGTGTGTAGAGCCCCAATTTTCTATTAGTGGGCTTGCAAACTGAACACAACACACATCCATTTACATATCTTGTTACAATGTTTTTCATGTGAGGCCAATAACAGAACCTTTGCAAATGACATATTGTTCAGCATAACTTTCAAAAGATAATGAAGCATTTTGCAAAACAATAGATGCAATAATAGGAGGACGAGAGAGCATATATGCCACTTTGTTTCTAGTTCCCTTCTTGTATTTTATTACCAGATGAAACTGCTAAAGAAACCCCATACATCTGAAATGACTTGCGTGTTGAAGCTTGGTATGTGATTGGAGGTACTGCAAGGGCTCGTGGTCTGTGTGAATTATGGTCTCCTTGCCAATCAAATAGTGCTTCCACTTCTTCACAAATTTGACCAAGGCATACAACTCCTTGTCATATGTGGGATAGCTCGCAACAAATTGGGTGAATGTCTTTGAATGGTAACATACAGGTTTCCTCTACTGCATCAACACAACTCCTATGGAGTACCCACTAGCATCTGTCTCAATCTCAAAAGGTTGTTGGAGGTCAGGTAAGGCCAAAATTGGTGCGATATTGATCTTCTCTTTCAATGTATCAAAGGATTTTTGCTGCTTTCCTCCCCACTGAAAGGTTTGCTTCACACTTGTCAAAGCATGCAAGGGAGATGCAATGATGGATAAGTTGGCAATGAATCTTCTCCAGTATTGTACTACACCCAAAAATCTACAAATCTCTATTGCATTGGTGGGTTTAGGCCACTTTATAATCACATCAACTTTAGAAGGATCTATCTTTAACAGTCCACCTCCAACAATGTGACCTAAGTAAACCAAATAGGTCTTTCCAAATTCACACTTAGACATTTTGATATACAATTTTTCTTTTTGCAAAACATCAAGCACCCTTTTAACATGACTCGGGTGATCTTCCCAAGTTTTGTTGAAAACAAGAATGTCATCAAGATACACAAGTACAAAATCATCAAGAAAAGGTCTGAAAATGTCATTCATCACCCTCATGAATGTGGCTACAAAATTGCACAGTCCGAATGGCATCACCTACCATTTAAAAAACCCATGTTTTGTCTTGAATGCAGTATTCCATGCCTCCTATTCTGCAATCCTGACCTGATGGTAGCCACTGCGCAAGTCCAATTTTGTGAAATAGACAACATTTTTCAATTGGTCTAATAAATCATCAATATGAGGGAGAGGGTACCGATTTTTCACCGTTATTTTGTTAAGTGCCCTGTAGTCCATGCACATCCTCCATGTGCCATCCTTCTTTAGCACCAACATAATGGATGAGACGCATGGAGAATAACTTGGCCTTATGACCCCTTGGTTCAACAATTCTTGCACTTGTTTCTTTATCTTCTCCATTTCAATGGTTGACAACCTATACATACCAATATTTGGTAAAGGAGAATCATACTACAAATGAATTTCATGTTGGATCTCATGCTTTGGAGGAAACCCACTTGGTTCCTAAAAAACCCCATTATAGTTAGAAACAATTTCATACAATTATTTTTTATGAGTGGGATCACAACCTTGGAAAGATTCAGATGTCTCCGCATCTTTTTCTCTCACAACCATGAGCATGCACCCCTTGCTGGAATTGATCAATCTCTTCATCTAACCTACACTTACAAGACTTGCACTGATCTTGGCATGATGAGCCCTAACAATGTATTCCACCTCATATTTCGTGAGATGATACTTGTTTTCATGGTGAAAGAAAATTACTTTCCTTTCATTCAAATATGGACTCCCTAATACAATGCCACAAATATCCAAAGGTACAAGATCAAGATCAACCTCATCTACAAGTTTGGATGCAATAAAAAATAGATCCCTACACTGTTTAGTTACATGAAATTTTTCTTTGTCACACACCCAACCAAGAGGGTATGGTTTTGGATGAGGCTTGGTCTCCAACCCTAATTTATCAATCAAGGATTCTGAAATCAAATTTACTTGAGAGTCCAGATCAAACAAGGTTTCCACTTTAGTATGTTTCATCACAACTCTAATATGAAACAGTTTAGTCCTATTTCGTTCAACAACCAGAGACTCATTTGACGAACTTATACTTGCATGCATTTAAGAATTTTCATTAGCATGAAGAGAAAGGTTACCTTGTAAGCCCACTACTGTGATATGTGTCTTGTCACCGGAGTTGGATCCAAGGTCCTGCTACACGGTTGCCACTGTCTTTTGTTTTCCCTTTCCACCAAATCTCTTTGGTTTCAGTTCTAGATGCAACTTCCAACAATGCTCATCATCATGGCCTTCCTTCTTGCAATTTGTGCAAGATGGATTTTCTCCTTCTTCTTTCTTGGTTGTAGCTGCCTTCTTGTCCTTTCCCTTGCCTTTTCCTTTGAAATTTCCATTATGAGGTTTGAAAGATGATTTCTTGGGATGATCCTCTTTGTCATTATTTCCCCTACTTTCAAGATGAATGGCCTTCACATTGGTCGCATCAATAGTAGTAGGATCAAACAACAACAAAGAATGTCTGATATAACTATGTAAAGCACCAATATACTTTGTTACAATTTCTGGTGAATCAAGTGGAATGCCCAAATTTAAAGCTTGTTTTCTAAACTCTTATGTGAAGCTTTGCACATTTTGACCCTTGCCTTGTCTTAAGTATTTCCATGCCATTAAGGCCTTTTGTTGATAACCCAAAGGATAGAATTGATATTTTAATGCAGAAACAAAATTGGACCAAGAGGAAAGGAGATTACCCAAATTTTTGCTACCTTTCTGCAACTTTCTCTCCCACTACAAAAGAGTGGTGTCACTCAGCCGAAGAGATGCTAATTGGATATTGGCCTCATCTTCATCGATCTGCTGAATCCGACAATATACCTTAATATGTTTGATCCAATTGTTCAATTTTCTACATTACATTCTACATTATATGTGGGAAAATCAAACTTTACATAAAGCTTAAAAAATGGATTTTTAGATGCATTCCTATGATGCTTGTTAGAATGATGAGAAGAGGAAGAAGAAGAACTATCACTGGAAGACGGAGAAGGAAGTTCAGGAGGCTCTCTTCCTTCTACTCGGTTTACCTAGGCATGATCATCTAGCTCTTTCTTCTACGGCTTCACCATTGTCTTCTCATATTTTGAAAACAATTTGTCCACTTTCTATGCCTCAGTGAAGAAGATCTTGCAATAATTTTTCTCTTCCTCCAATCGAGCTTCCTCATCTGCCATGTTCTGTCTTCGTGCTACACGCCTTGCTTCGGGATCAAAGGATTTGAGTTTTCCTTCACCTCTTTGGAGCTTGTTCCTAGTTAGCATTCCGATCCGAATTTAAACAGGAACACAACAAATTATAGAGATAACCATAACCACAGAGATGCAACCGAAATAATACTTCATTTCATTAATGTAAAATACTGAAATATGCTTACAAACAGAATTGGAAATAAACTAGCTAGGGCGATGGTAGCTTATCTCTGAGAAGAGATGTGGCGGCTACATGCCTCTGAACTGTGTTACGATGAGGCTCAAAGGCATATTTATTGTTGAGAAACAATGGAAAACCCTTAACATACCAAAACCTAACCCTAGAAGATGAAACGCCAAACTATGGGCCTCGTTTGGGTAAATTGGTACATCAACTTCCCAGGGTCGTAAAATTGGCATATGATCTCCGTTTGACGTGCAAAATATCTCACTAGAAAGATCTATCCAAGAACTACAACTTTGGGAAGAGCAACACCATGGACCCATGTTGCTCCCAATTTTCCCAAAAAACGTCGTTTAGGGCCTCAAAACAGCTCCGGAAGTTCAGGACCCGAAACACCGCTAAAAATAGTAAACTGGGCTACAATTAACGAAACTGAAATGCTGAAAGAAATGATGGTGGGGGTCCAAGTGGACTTGGCAAGTGGCCACCAATATCCACTTGGATCATCCCTCCTCCCTTAGGAAGCAATGGTCCCCATTGCATTGAGTTCCTCCATGAGATGAGGAAACTTCTGTTGAATTTGGTCCCTGGTGAGCCACTTGCCCTGGTGAAGGAGTTGGCTTGCTTTGACAACTCGATACAATTGGATATTCTGCTGGCGAGTGTGCTTGATCTGTGCGTCCATGAACCGATCAGTTGCGACTTGTTCCATGCAATCTGGATTTAACTCTGTGGGTGTGAGTTGTTCTGCAATGTCGGATGTGTCTAGTAATGGTGGAAAGTATGGCCGAAGGCGGTCCACATTGAACTCTGGGTGCAGGCCAAGGAATGGGGAAAGCTGAGCTCAAATGCATTGTCTCCTATAGCCTTGGTAATGGTGTAAGGTCCATATCAGAGTGGTCTGAGTTTCTGATAGGCTCCGGTAAGGCATTCCTTTTGAAAATGCAACCAGACTTTATCGCCCACCTGAAACTTGTGTGGCACCCGATGTTGATCATGTCGCTGCTTGTACTTGGCATTTGATTTCTCCAGAATGTCATGGACTTGCTGGCGAATATGTTGGATGTGCTCAATGAAGTTGTTTGCCTTATCTGTTTCAGACTGGACATGAGCTGAATCTGCGTGAGTAGCTGCAAATGGCATGGCCACATCAATGGGACATAGTGGCTGGAATCCCAAGCCCACCTGAAAAGGGCTGTGGCCAGTCGAGCTGTGGAGAGCCCGATTGTAGCTGTGATGAACATAGGGGAGGCTCTCATCCCATGTGCGTGGATGTTTTGAGTTGTACATGCACAGAATGTGTATGATCATCCTGTTGACAACCTCTGTCTAGTCATCAGTTTGAGGATGGAAGGCTATGGACTTAGTGAGTTTGGTGTCAAGCACCGACCAGAGATTGAAACAAAATGTACCGAGGAATGTGCTGTCCCGATCTGAGATGATAGACTGTGGGATCCCAAAGTGTACCCACACTCGTTCAAAGAAGAGTTTAGCAGTGGCTTCTGCTGTGATATTCTTCTTGCAGGTAGCCAGAATGGCCATCTTCGAGAACTTGTCGACGACCACAAAAACACAGTCATTTCCATGCTTAGTGGAAGGAAGGCCTGACATGTAATCCATGGAGATGGATTCCCAAGGTCGACTAGGGGTAGGCAGCAGGGTATAGAGGCCTTGCTTCTTGATGGTCAGTTTGGCAATGGCACAGGCAGTGCATGATCTGATGTACTTCTCGACATCTTGTTGAAGATTCAACCAATAGAAATACTTCTGCAGTACTGCCATCGTTTTCTCGACCCCGAAATGTCCAGCAACCCGATTGTAGTGTGCTTCCAAAATCATCTTGGCACGCTCGCTTGAAGGAACACAAAGGTGACCCAGGTGGCATAACAGGGCATCCTGGAGGTGAAAATCTAGAACATGCTGACCCTCCAAGAGTGTTTGGTATGTGTGGCTGAATTCTAGGTCACTTTTGTAGAGAAGTGGCCAATCAGAAGTCTCGTGCCCACAAGAGTTGAGCACAGTGGTTAACGCCATGATCGGTGGTCGACTGAGGCAATCTGCGACATTATTGGTGCTACCATTCTTATACTTGATATTCAAATGGAACTGTTGGAGGTATGTGGACCACTACTGATGGCGATCATTCTGTAATTTCCCTTGGGTCTGTATGAACTACTGGGGTCGGTGGTCTGTGTGGATGACCATTTCCTTCCCCAAAATGTAATGCTTCCATTGTCGGTAGGCCTGCACAATGGAATACATCTCTTTGTCGTAAGTGGGATACTTCCAAATTGTGTCTGAAAGTGTCTCACTGTGATATGCCACTGGATGCCCGTGTTGAGTGAGGACCGCCCCAATAGCATAGTTAGAAGCATCTGTCTCGACCCCAAATGGTTGCTGCAAGTCTGATAATGCGAGCACTGGTGTCATGCAAAGGTGATCTTTCAACTCTGTGAATGCCTTCTGTTGAGATTCAGACCAAAATAATTTTGCTTTTGCTCCTCCCTTGGTGAGTTGACTCAAGGGCCAAGTGATATGAGAAAATCCAAACACGAACCTGCGGTAGAAGTTGGAAAAACCTAGAAAGCTGTGGAGCTCTGTCAGAGTGGTTGGAGATGGGCAATCTTGAATGACTTGGATCTTGGATGGATCCACATGTACCCCTTGTTCATCAATAATGTATCCCAGATACTGAACCCGGGTCATGCCAAAAGTGCATTTCTCCAAATTGGCACATACCTTGTGTTGCCATAGTGTTTGGAGAACTTGTCAGATGTGGTGGAGGTGCTCTTCCCAACTCTGGCTGAAGATCAGGATGTCATCCAAGTATACCACTACAAATGAGTTGGTAAATGGCTGCAAGATGTCATCCATTATCCTCATGAAGGTTGCAAGAGCATTCATCAATTCGAAAGGCATAACCAACCATTCGAAAAGGCCCTCCTTGGCTTTGAAGGCAGTCGTCCACACATCGGAGGGTTCGATTCGTACCTGGTGATATCCTAACTTCAAATCGATCTTGCTGAAATATTTTTCCCCCTTCAGTTGGTCCAAGAGGTCATCAATCCGTGGGATCAGGTACTTATTACAGACAGTGATCTTGTTCAGCACCCGATAATTAATACAAAGTCTCCAAGTCCCATCCTTCTTCTGTACCAACACGATCGAGCTCCCACAGGGTGATGAACTTGGACGGATGTGACCTTTCTGTAGTAGCTCCTGAATCTGCCTCTTGATTTCATCATTCTCCATAACAAAGCGCCGATATATTGGTCCATTGGGCAACAGCGCACCTCGGGTCAGATTGATGGAGTGCTTGACTTGACAGTGTAGAGGAACCCCTGTGATGGAGGTGAAGATATCCTCATACTCCTCCACGACCTTGTCCATATCTAATTGTCATGCGGAGGGGCCCTGTTTGGAGGTCATGGCCACCATCTTCTTCTTTCCTTGAGGGCGTATCATCAGGAAAATAAATTTCTCGGTTTTGGAAATGAGCTTACTGCATTGTCTTGCAGTAATTAAAGAGATGGCGGTAGGCGGTACTACCTCCGGTATCCTGTACA
Organism: Pinus tabuliformis; assembly: GCA_031772625.1. Classification (NCBI taxonomy): domain Eukaryota; kingdom Viridiplantae; phylum Streptophyta; class Pinopsida; order Pinales; family Pinaceae; genus Pinus; species Pinus tabuliformis. The sequence continues at coordinate 692,240,243 of CM062813.1, read as the reverse complement.
AATTATTTCCCAAAGTAACAATAACAGCACGGGGCCTTGATTCATACACAACATGTCGCTTCCACAAGTAAGGTTGTCTAATACATCAAAAACTTCAAGGGGAGCAATGTCACACAATACCTCATCCGTGAAGGGTTTGATGTTGTATGGAAGGCGACACTGCTGGCTCAAGCGAAGATCTCGTCCTTGGTGAAGCCACCCAATGGTGTACGGTTGTGGATGTGTTATGGTTGATAAGCCCAGCCGCTTCACGAACTTTGTCGAAATGAGGTTCTTTTGGCTCCCACTGTCGACAATGAACTGTAGCAGGGAGCCCTTTACCCACATCTGGGAGTGGAAGAGACGCTCCTCCTCCTTTGGATCTTCGGATTCCTCCTTCTGGATCTTCGTGGTGGCACTGGTGGCACTAGGCTCCACATCGATAATCTGCTTCCCTTTGTCATTCCCCTTGTCGGGTTCTGACTTAGAGTCGGAACATGCATCTAATTCTGAAACCTTTAGCTCAGCCACTAGTGACTGTTTGGCCCAACACTCACTTGTGTTGTGAGTGGAGCTCTTATGGAACTCACACCACTTTCCTGTGTCCTTTTTCAGCTTCACGACGCTGTTCTTTGCTTGCAGCTTTGGTGGGTTGTCTTGGGCCGCCCCGCCTTGGCTTTGTCCTTTGTTCTGTGGTTTGGGGGCACCTTTCCCTTGCTTTGGATTCGCAGATCCAAAGTCTCGCTTCTTTTGTTTAAACTTTTTCTCGACCTTGACGGCATATAGTATGTCATGCTGAGCGAGGGGATGTTCAGGAATTCTATTTCTTCTTGGATGTACTTGTGTAGGCAACCATGGTATTTGAGTATCAAATGCTGCTCCAAATCCTTGATACCCAACTTTGTGCGAAGGGTATGGAAAATATTGGTAAACTCCAGCACGTCTTGGTCCCTTCCCTGCCGCAACGTGGTCCACTTTATGTATTGATCCTCATAGCTTCCGACAGGGTAGTACTACCCCTTGATGGCATCTCGGAATGAATCCCAAGTGGGTGCAGCTGAAAACAGTGAGCCTGTACTTTCATCCTTCTGCTCACAGTAGGTTTCCCACTAGTCCTTGACGTGGGGGGCTGCTTTGAGAAGAGCGAAAATAATCTTTTCTCGACTGGAAAAATCATGAATAGAAAAATAACCCTCTAACAGATTTAACCATTTATCGACAACATCTGTGTCTATCTGCCCTCGAATATGGGGATTTCAAAATTAACTTGTACCTTAAACGGTATGGCTTTTCCAGAGTAGCTGTTGGAAGCCAATGCATCGCCCTTGGGTAGCTGCTGAAGGATCTGGGCAAAGTTGTCCATCATCGTGTTCCTTTGTCGCTCGAGGGCTTCTTCAAGCAAGATTTTGATAGGATATCTTGCCCCCTCATCTTTCTTTTCACCCGCCATGGGAGGCCGTCGGGATTTGCGAGTTTGGTCTTGCAAAGATTCAACCAGTTCAAGCCCTAACTCCCTATATCCCGACCTCGTTGGGGACATGCAAAGAAAAACAGAGAAAAAGCAGATCGCTCTGATACCACTGAGCCGGATTTAAACAAGAACACAACAAATTACAGAGATAACCATAACCATAGAGATGCAGTGGAAATAATACTTCATTTCATTAATGTAAAATACTGAAATATGCTTACAAATAGAATTGGAAATAAACCAGTGAGGGCGATGGTAACTTATCTCTGAGAAGAGTTGTGGTGGCTACATGCCTCTAAACTGTGTTACAATGAGGCTCGAAGGCATATTTATTGTTGAGAAACAATGGAAAACCCTTAACATCCCAAAACCTAACCCTAGAAGATGAAACACCAAATTGTGGGCCCCGTTTGGGTAAATTGGTACATCAACTTCCTCGAGTCGTAACTTTGGGATACGATCCCCGTTTGATGTGCACAGTATCTTGTTAGAAAGATCTATCCAAGAACTACAACTTTGGGAAGAGAAAAATTGGTCCATAGACCCATGTTGCTCCCAGTTTTCTCAAAAAATGTCGTTTAGGGCCTCAAAACGACTCTGGAAGTTCAGGATCGGAAAACCTGCTAAAAATAGTAAATTGGGCTACAATTAAGGAAACTAAATTGCTGAAAGAAATGATGGTGAGGGTCCAAGTGGACTTGGCAGGTGGCCACTAATATCCACCTGGATCATTTCTCCCCCCTTAGGAAGCAATGGTCCCCATTGCGTTGAGTTCCTCCATGAGATGAGGAAACTTCTGTTGAACTTGGTCCCTGGTGAGCCACTTGCACTGGTGAAGGAGTTGGCTTGCGTTAACAACTCGATACAATTGGATATTCTACTGGCGAGTGTGCTTGATCTGTGTGTCCATGATCCGATCAGTTGCAGCTTGTTCCATGCAATCTGGATTTAACTTTGTGGGTGTGAGCTGTTCTGCAATGTTGGATGTGTCTAGTAATGGTGGAAAGTATGGCCGAAAGCGGTTCACATTGAACACTGGGTGCAGGCCAAGGAATGGGGGAATGCTGAGCTCAAATGCATTGTCTCCCACAGCCTTAGTAATGGTGTAAGGTCCATATCGGAGTGGTCTGATTTTCCGATAGGCTCCGGTAAGGTGTTCCTTTTGCAAATGCAACCAAACTTTATCGCCACCTGAAACTTGTGTGGTACCTGATGTTGATTATGTTGCTGCTTGTACATGGCATTTGATTTCTCCAGAATGTCATGGACCTGCTGGCGAATATGTTGGATGTGCTCAATGAAGTTATTTGCCTTATCTGTTTCAGACTGGACATGAGCTGAATCTGTATGAGTAGCTGCAAATGGCATGGCCACATCAATGGGACATAGTGGCTGGAATCCCAAGCCCACCTAAAAACGGCTGTGGCCAGTCGAGCTGTGGAGAGTCCAGTTGTAGCTATGCTGAACAAAGGGGAGGATCTCATCCCATGTGCGTGGATGCTTTGAGTTTTACATGCGCAGAATGTGTACGATCATATTGTTGACAACCTTTGTCTGGCCATAAGTTTGAGGATGAAAGGCTGTGGACTTAGTGAGTTTGGTGTTGAGCATTGACCAGAGACTGGACCAAAATGTAATGAGAAACCTGTTGTCCTGGTCTGAGATGATAGACTATGGGATCCCAAAATGTACCCACACTCGTTCAAAGAAGAGTTTAGCAGTAGCTTCTGCTGTGATATTCTTCTTGCAGGCAGCTAGAATGGCCATCTTTGAGAACCTGTTGATGACCACAAAAACATAGTCGTTTCCATGCTTAGTGGAAGCAAGGCTTGACATGTAATCCATGGAGATGGATTCCCAAGGTCGACTAGGGATAGGCAGTGAGGTATAGAGGCCTTGCTTCTTGATGCTCGGTTTAGCAATGGCGTAGGCAGTGCATGATCTGATGTACTTCCCGACATCCTGTCAAAGATTCGGCCAATAGAAATACTTCTACAGTACTACCATTGTTTTCTCGACCCCGAAATGTCTAGCAGCTCGATTGTAGTGTGCTTCCCAAATCATCTTGGCACGCTCACTTGAAGGAACACAAAGGTGACCCAAGTGGCAGAATAGGGCATCCTGGAGGTGAAAATCTGGAACATGCTGACCCTCCAAGAGTGTCTGGTATGTGCGGCCGAATTCTGGGTCACTTTTGTAGAGAAGTGGCCAATCAGAAGTCTCGTTCCCACAAGAATTGAGCATAGTGGTTAACGCCATGATCGGTGGTCGACTGAGGCAATCTGCAACATTATTGGTGCTACCCTTCTTATACTTGATATTCAAATGGAACTGTCGCAGGTATGTGGACCAATACTAATGGTGATCATTCTGCAATTTCCCTTGGGTTTGTATGAACTACTGGGGTCGGTGGTCTGTGTGGATGACCGTTTTCTTCCCCAAAATGTAATGCCTCCATTGTCAGTAGGCCTACACAATGGAATACATCTCTTTGTCATAAGTGGGATACTTCCAGACTGTGTCTGAAAGTGTCTCACTGTGATATGCCATTGAATGCCCGTGTTGAGTGAGGACTGCCCCAATAACATAGTTAGAGGCATCTGTCTCGACCTCAAATGGTTGTTGCAAGTCTGGTAGTGTGAGCACTGGTGCCATGCAGAGGCGATATTTCAACTCTGTGAATGCCTTATGTTGAGATTCAGACCAAAAGAATTTTTCTTTCGCTCCTCCCTTGGTGACTTGACTCAAGGGCCAACTGATACGAGAAAATCCAAACATGAACCTGCGGTAGAAGTTGTCAAGACCTGGAAAGCTGCGGAGCTCTGTTAGAGTGGTTGGAGATGGCTAATCTCGAATGACTTGGATCTTGGATGGATCCACATGTACCCCTTGTTCATCAATAATGTATCCCAGATATTGAACCTGGATCATGCCAAAAGTGCATTTCTCCAAATTGGCACATAGCTTGTGTTGCCGCAGTGTTTGGAGAACCTGTCGGATGTGGTAGAGGTGCTCTTCCCAACTCTGGCTGAAGATCAGGATGTCATCCAAGTATAGCACTATAAATGAGTTGGTGAATGGTCGCAAGATGTCATCCATTAGCCTCATGAAGGTTGCAAGTGCATTCGTCAATCCGAAAGGCATAACCAACCATTCGAAAGGGCCCTCCTTGGCTTTGAAGGCAGTCTTCCACACATCGGAGGGTTCGATTGGTACCTGGTGATATCTTCACTTCAAATAGATCTTGCTGAAATATTTTTCCCCCTTCAGTTGGTCCAAGAGGTCATCAATCCGTGGGATCGGGTACCTATTACAGACAATGATCTTGTTCAGTGCCCGATAGTCAATACAGAGTCTCCAAGTCCCATCCTTCTTCTGTACCAACTCGATCGGGCTCCCACAAGGCGATGAACTTGGATGGATGTGACCTTTCTATAGCAGCTCCTAAATTTTCCTCTTGATTTCATCATTCTCTAGAATAGAGTTCCGATAGATTGGTCCATTGGGCAATGACGCACTTGGGGTCAGATCAATGGAGTGCTTGACCTCACAATGTAGAGGAACCCCTACGGGGGAGGTGAAGATATCCTTGTACTCCTCCATGACCTTGTCCATCTGTAGTTATCGTGTGGAGGGGCCCTGTCTGGAGGTCGTGCCCACCATCTTCTTCTTTCCTTGAGGGCATATCATAAGGAAAACAAATTTCCCAATTTTGGAAACGAGCTTATTGCATTGTTTTGCAGTAATCAAAGAGATGGTGGTAGGCAGTGCTACCTTTGGTATCCTGTACAATTTATTTCCCAAAGTAACAATAACAGCACGGGGCCTTGATTCATACATAGGATGTCTCTTCCACAAGTAAGGTTGTCTAATACATCACAAACTTCAAGGGGAGCAATGTCAACTAATACCTCATTTGTGAAGGGCTTGATGTTGTATGGAAGGCGACACTATTGGCTCATGCGAAGATCCCATCTTTGGTGAAGCCACTCGATCATGTATGGTTATGGATGTGCTATGGTTGGTAAGCCCAAACGCTTCACGACCTCTACTGAAATAAGGTTCTTTTGGCTCCCGCTATTGACAATGAACTGTAACGGGGAGCCCTTTACCCACATCTGGGAGTGGAAGAGACGCTCCTCCTCCTCTAGATCTTCGTGGTGGCAACGGTGGCATTAGGCTTCGCATCGATAATCTGCTTCCCTTTTTCAGTCCCCTTGTTAGGTTCTAACTCAGAGTCAGAAGAAGCATCTGATTCTGAAACCTTTAGCTCGGCCACCAGTGACTGTTTGGCTCGACACTCACTTGTGTTGTGACTGGAGCTCTTATGGAACTCACACCACTTTCCTGTGTCCTTTTTTAGCTTCATGATGTTGTTCTTTGCTTTCAGCTTTGATGGGTTGTCTTGGGCCGCCCTGCCTTGGCTTTGTCCTTTGTTTTGTGGTTTGGGGGCACCCTTCCCTTGCTTCGGATTCATAGATCCAAAGTATTGCTTCTTCTGTTTAAACTTTTGCTCGACCTTGATGGAATATTGGTATGTCGTGCCAAGTGGGGGGATGTTTAGGAATTTTATTTCTTCTTGGATGTACTTTTGCAAGAAGCCGTGGTATTTGAGTATCAAATGCTACTCCGAATCCTTGATACCCAACTTTGTGTGAAGGGTATGGAAACTATTAGTAAACTCCAGCACGTCTTGGTCCCTTCCCTGCCGCAGCGTGGTCCACTTTATGTATTGATCCTCATAGCTTCTGATAGGGTAGTACTACCCCTTGATGACATCTCGTAATGAATCCCAAGTGGGTGTGACTAAAGACAGTGAGACTATACTTTCATCCTTCTTCTCGCAGTAGGTTTCCCACTAGTCCTTGACGTGGGGGGCTGCTTTGAGAAGAGCGAAAATAAGCTTTTCTCGACTGGAAAAATCATGAACAAAAAAATAATCCTCTAGCAAATTTAACCATTTATCGATAGCATCTGCTTCTATCTGACCCTCGAATATGGGGATTTAAAAATTAACTTGTACCTTAAATGGTGTGGCTTTTCCAGAGTAGTTGTTGGAAGAGGGTAGCCACTGAAGGATCTGGGCAAAGTTGTCCATCACCGCGTTCCTTTGTCACTTGAGGGCTTCTTCGAGCAAGATTTTGATAGGATCTCCTGCCCCCTCGTCTTTCTTTTCATCCGCCATGGGAGGCCGACGAGATTTGCGAGGCTAGTCTTGCAAAGGTTCAACCAGTTCAAGCCCTAACTCCTTATATCCCGACCTTGTTGGGGACATGTAAAGAAAAACAGAGAAAAAACAGATCACTCTGATACAATGATCCGGATTTAAACAGGAACGCAACAAATTACAGAGATAACCATAACCACAGAGATGCAGCGGAAATAATACTTCATTTCATTAATGTAAAATACTAAAATATGCTTACAAACAGAATTGGAAATAAACCAGCTAGGGCGATGGTAGCTTATCTCTGAGAAGAGATGTGGTGGCTACATGCCCATGAACTGTGTTATAATGAGGCTTGAAGGCCTATTTATTGTTGAGAAACAATGGAAAACCCTTAACATCCCAAAACGTAACCCTAGAAGATGAAATGCCAAACTCTGGGCCTCGTTTGGGTAAATTGGTACATCAACTTCTTGGGGTCATAACTTTGGCATACGATCTCCGTTTGACGCGCACAGTATCTCGTTAGAAAGATCTATCCAAGAACTACAACTTTGGGAAGAGAAACATTGGTCCATAGACCTATGTTGCTCTCAGTTTTCCCAAAAAACGTCATTTAGGGCCTCAAAATGACTCCGGAAGTTTAGAACCCGAAAAATTGCTAAAAATAGTAAACTGAGCTACAATTAAGGAAACTGAAATGCTGAAAGAAACAATGGTGGGGGTTCAAGTGGACTTGGCAGGTGGCCAACAATATCCACCTGGATCACATTCACTCATGCAATTCATATCAAGAAGACCCGCTCTAATACCAAAATTGATCCAAATCTTTTACTTCAAAGATGAATACAAGATTACATTTAAAATAGCATGTAACCAAGTGAAGCATACACATAAAAGAAGAAAAATCAAAAGAAACCATGAGAAAAAAGGCACATAAACAAGTTGATAACGAAGTTCACCTAGTGTGGGCTACATTTTCGGGCCTTATTCAATGTGGGGAGGCCTCTGTCATTAATTTGTAGTGAAATGAACTTACATGCAATTACAAAATGACACCTTATACCTCCACTTCCGGGGATGGCCTGAAAATGTATACCTTTAGTAAAGAAACAGATTTCACTGTTGAATTCCCAACAAAAAATCATGAAAAATGACTATAAAGTCTACCCTATTATGTGTTGGTGACCTTTGGGGCTTTATGGAATCTTTTAGATTCCCTACAAGATTCTCTGTAGGAACATTCCCCAAAGATTCCTAGGAATTTTTCTTGAAAATCACACCTAGATGGGACATAGTTCTGGCTCTGGGTTTGCGCTATTTTGTTTGCCCTCTCACGCTACTCCACGCGACCTCCTCCTCCGACACACTAATCAAATGTGGTTTAAATACAAGTTTGCAACACTTTGGAATTAACGACCAAATTGGTTGCGACGGTTGGCCGGGCTACGTTGGGTCGTTGGTAGGCTGGCGGTCACGGGTTGAAAGCCCGGACCCGAAGTTTTGTTAACATTGACTAGTTGTCTGATTGACGGTCTCCACCATGGGCAGTCACATGGCTGGTAGTTGGCTGTTTGTGGTTTGTTAACTCCACTGGCGGACCAGTTGGCGACTATGTCGGGTAGGTTCAACACCCACTGGAGTTACAGATATATATATATATATATATATATATATATATATATATATATATATATATATATATATATATATATATATATATATCTATATATAATTTCGTTGAAATGACCGTCGGGTTGTTTTATTATTATTATTATTATTATTATAGGCCGACCAACCATCTAATTTCCCACCAAATTTTTAGGGTCACTAGGAAAATTAATCAGGCGATAATTTCATCACTACTGATCACCACAAAGGTGCAAAATTTCACTTCTGTAAGAAAAACCAACAACTATTGGCACGTTCTGATTGGTTTATACTGCCTATTGGGTTGTTGACTAGGTTGTTGACGTCAGCTGCCACATGTCATCTCCTAATTAGCCCTATGCTAACTGTACCTCCAACTCATCATGCTGACGTTAGCACCAAGTGTCCTCCTGTGGAACCTGCCTGTCAAAAAATTTAGTTGTTTCACAAAAACTTTAGCAGGCCATAACGTTTTCGTATGACGTTGGATTGAGATGTCGTTTGTGTCGTTGGATTCAGAACGACAAGCTCTTCGATTTAAGATTGGTTTCACTATGTTTCAAGGAATCTTAAAATTTTGCCTTTTAGGATCTTCCTGGATCATTGGATGTCTTCAAATTAGCTACAAAGGGAACAAGATGACATTTTATAGATTCAACAATGATTCTTTGTGCCCTTACTTCTCCCTTTTTGTACTTTGCTAATTATTAAGTCTTCTCTTTGTCTAGTACAACTACTTCTCCAAGAACATACTCCATGACTTCGTTTTTTATAAGAGCCAAGTTAGTCCTCTTCTTTCATTCTAGGAAGTTTGTTGATCCAATGAGCTTGTTGCTTTCCTTGCAAAATGTAGCCATGTGATCTATAGATTGAGACATAGAAGATAATATGATACTTACTTGTCAACTGATAGTGCCCTTCTTTTTTATGATATCGCCAACTATCTTGATGCTTTCAAGACCTTCAAGGAGACTTAAACGTTTCCCTAGAATGATTATTTCTAGGATGCCTTCAACAATAGTGTCTTCGAACAGTTTCAAAGAGTGAATGATGATCCCAAGATTCTTTGATTCTTCCTTTTCTTCAAGATGATGCACTAGAGAATCTTCAATAAGAAATTGTCTTTTCAAGGAAAGCTTGATGTAATATTATTCCTTTTAGGTCAATAGATCTTCGTCTTCTTTCCTTGTGTCCTTTTGCAAATGATTCCCCTTTACAAGCAATCCCTTCTTTTGTCAATACGATGATCTCCTAGTTGCCTTCTCTTGTTCACCTTAGCTCTCATACCATGTTGGAGAATGGATTTGGGCAACTTACTAATTCAAATTCTCCTTAAACTTAATAATTACTTATGAAGTTTAGTTATATTCTTGTGTTTCTTTATTAGATATTTTCACCAAACAATTATCAAAAGCAAAACAATAAAGACAATGGACACAAGTATTAGGCTCTAGGCTAGGGAAAAACCCCTCCAAGGGGAAAAATTTGAAAATCTATTCTCTTCTTATAGAATCTGCTTCAAATGATAAAACCAAGACCCAAATCCCTAGACCAAGTCCCCCTTCAAGTACCAAGTCATCCCTCGAAAGAGACCCTTCCCAGTAGTCAAAATTCCACTCAAGTCAACAAAGAGTCAACCTTCTTTAAGTCTGCTTCAAATTTAGATTTCGGCCACAAGTTCAAGACTTCAGATCTGTAGTAGCTTCATTATTTTAGTCTACAATTTACAACCTCTTGCAATAGATCTAAAAATCTAATCCTTTCGCACGTGTGACCATAAAATACCAAAATTTTGTCTTTTCTCCTTCGCTAGGGTTTTTCTCCTTGACTCTTGTCCTTCACTCTCTTTTTATTCTTGTTTTTATTGCATATCAAACTTGTTGATTAGTGTCCCAAATGAGGTCAAGCTCCTCTTATTTATAGCCATCTCATGAGTTTGAATTAGCCCTCTTCTTACACAACATTTTGTCACTGTCCTTGTACTCCCCGTTCCTTGATCCTGGAGGACCTCTACAGTGAACCCTACATGCTTTCCCTTCATGAAGAAATTCCCATTGTGTCCCTCTTCATGAGTAGAACAATTCCCTTTTGCACCATTTCCCAAAATCTTATGTTTTCCCCATTTTACAAGACTGGCGCTAATGACCCTTGTTCCCCTCGCGCTAATATGCAGGGATTAACACTATCCCTAGAGCCGACCGGAGTGACTAAGCTTTGTTTCAGTCACGCTGATCCTCTTTTGGAAAGTTTTTAAATAAGGAGCCGAAGCTTCCAGCTCTAGAAGCTTCGTAACGGAAGTCTGGTAAATGGTTGAGCTAGATGGAGTCGAGGATGTCAGTTTGGGCTTCTTTACCCTATAAGGATGGACCTACCTCAAGAGATAAGACCTTCTCCCATGAGAAGAGGAACCATCTCCCATTCATTCATGCTATATTAACCTTCCTTTTTCCCAAGCACAAGCTAGTGTTAAGTTGGTGTGCTAGTGCTAATTAAGTTTGGAGTAAACAACAAGCTATTCATAGTTGTAGTTCTCTAGTTGTGTGAGGGATAAGTGTGAATTTGGTTTAGTGTGAAGCCTAAAGGGAGGAGCCTTAAAACTATCATTGTTGAGGCCATCATGAAATGCTAACGAGATTTGGTGGGAACCTGGTTTTATCGGAGGAGAATGACAATGTTAAGACAATGGTTGTAATCTCTTCTTGAGTCAATATATATGCAACTATCGATTGATTTCCTACATTATGTGTCATCTTGCATGTTTATGGCTTGATGTTTCTTGACTTGTTAAGTAGGTTGAATTATAATTTGTCTATTATCACGGTTGTTGTTTGCTATTGTTTACTTGTTTCAGGTGTTCGAAGAAGGAAACGAGAGATAGCTGGAGCGGGCAAGCAAAGTCATCACCAAACGGGATAAGCGTACTAAGAGGTAAGCCCTCCTAATTGGTTCTAACCTAAGGAAATCTTCCATAGAATGTATCGGTTGTGGCTAGACCCATTATCGGGCTAGAGGAATTGTTTGTGTCTGCACTCATAACTTTACTTCACCACACCTCTCTACGTCAACTTTTCCTTGGAGGCATATATGACTTCTATATTCATAATTAATATATTTTGCATGTTACAACTTGCCTAATGGGGTGTTATACAATTGTGACAAGGACTCTCTTGACTCAAGAAATATATTCTTTTGATATGACAAACCCTGGAAGCATGAAGAACATGCTTGACCTAGATGCCCATCGAAATGGACCATGAAACCCATGCTTAAAATAATATTTTTCTTTCTTCTTTTTCTTGTAACATAAGATATACATAATGACTTGATTACATTGACAATTATGAAGACCGAAACTAGTCACATTTTCCAACAGATGTTTGTGAATCACCATGGTTAATAATTATTTTCTACTATTGATGATATACGAGCCCATAGTTTTAGTAAACCATGGTATCCACCCATGGTATTTGAAAGATGGAATAAAAGAAAATAAAAATATAATTGTACAATTAGTTTTACCATATACAACTAGTTGTTAGTTTTTACCATAGTGATTTATGTTATTCATCCATAGTTATTTGTAACTCATGATATTTGAAATATAACGAAAGTGTGTGCCTTTAGGTGAAAATGCACTCGCAAATAGTAAATATGGGACTTCACCATTGTAAATTCCACGAAGTCCCTCATGTTGTAGTCTTATGACATTTTTACCATTTAATAAGAATAATTAAGCTATTTTCATATTATTTTTTCCCTACATGATTTCTTTTATGCACTAGTGATGTTTTATATTATCAATATTTAGCCTCATTCCTCAAACAATCTAGATCACTTGTTGATCCATGAAAACCAAGGAATAGGTTGAGAGACATACGTACCATTAAATAATAACCTTTTTTTCTTTAAATTTAAAGAGATATTTAGGTTGGGTTGTGAGTCTGCTACCCTTTTGTTTTATCTTTTGATATGAAGCCATTCAACCTTGCAATCTAGAAGATCCATCACAGATTCTATTGATGATGGCTTCTAGTTTAAAGTCCTTTGCTTTAGTTCCCTCAAGCATATGCCTTATTATAAATTTGTTAGTCTGCGATTCCCTAAACAATTACAAAATTTGAGAATACAATTATCATGGCTTGCAATTTTTATCTTGATGAGTTTTTGTGATGACCCACTGATGAGTTGTTATTGTGATCTAGAATATCTAAAAGGTACATTGATGTATTATAAATTTATATTCTAAGATCAATACTATATAACACAATGGCTTTAGGCATTTTCTACCAGTTTTCTTGTCTTGTTCAACTCACATTAATTCTTAACACGGTATCATTCCATGGTCAAATAATATATGATAGGGTAGAGCTTGTTACAACTAGAGAAAGGTTACGAGAGACGATGATTGATATTTCTAAAATATTAGTAGTTTTTAAGGTTGGAATTAAGCTAGGGTAGTCATGGAAAGTTGGATATTATCATTTATAATGTTGATTTGATGCAATTGGACAAACAAAACTCTGAGAGGCTTTGATGAAGATTTCTCAAACCCTAGTATTGTGACAAATTTATGTCACCATCTCCTCTGTCCAATGGCGAATGCCAAAGAAGAGAGTGACAATGCTTCTTAAAATAGGACTGTCTTTGGGGGGGATGTAGATAGGAAGCAAAAGGCATCGAACCTATATTCTTTTGGAACAAATTAGTCACATGCACAACTGGAGCTACAAAAACAAGTGAATCAAGCTAGAAACCAAAGGCCAGGTAGTTACCTTCCAAAAGCAGTGAAAAATCTAAAATATGAATTCAGGTCTACTAAGGTAGGAGAAATTATTCAGTACATGCATGAGTATGTGCTCACTGGTAAATTTCTAGGAATTTGGCCTATAGAAGAAGATTTATCTTGATGGATCTAGATTAAATGGAAACCCAATGGTCAGATTAAGCTAGAACTGGGCATCTAAAGATTATTTACAGTTATTTTTGCAAATCTATAAGATTGTTTTAGCTGATACAACAACCACAAAATTTGACCCACTTAAAAATTTTTGGAGCCCCCCTCAATGAACTTTTAGACCTTTTTTCTATGTCATGTTGAGGTTTCACACCCATGGTACTAACCCGGGTTTTCCTCTAGCACTTGGGAGAATTTTGATTTGCAAGATTTCAACTAAGTTTTTCTCCAAGGTCGCTAGTCGCACCATGAGACCATAGCCTTAGCCTAAATGTTGTGGCTTGCGACCTTTTCCCTTATACCTCCTTGCACCCAAACCGCCAAGTCACATTCTAGATGGGTCACAAGGTTGCATAGTTGCTAAGTCACACTAATAAGGATCACTCTATCCTAGCTCCCTCACGACCTTGCAACCTTGTGCCCTATACTTTTCATTGAAGGTTACACTGGAATTGCAAGTCGCCAAGTCACATAACTCTTACCTTTCATTCTTGTGACCTAACATGACTTATGAGTTAGCAACCTCACATGGACCTTTTGCACACCATGTTGATAAGTCACATTATAGGTAAGTTATTCATGTGCGACCCCTCCCTAACTTGTGACCCTGTGACCTTCTCCTTTGCACACATGACCTTTCCTATATATATATATATATCCCTCGTCCTCATTTTCCATTCACTGGTTGTTCAGAGTGCTCTAGAGGAAACTTTGGCAACCTAGAAAGCACATGACCGCACTTCTCCAGGTAAGTGACCCTTCACCTACCCCTGCATCTTCTATTTTTTCCCAAGTTTTACTCACTTGGCCACACCATTTCAAGTGCATGATCATTCTGAACCCTCCAACCCTTCCTCCATCCATTGGGCATCACTTTTGGTGTATTACATCTTACTTGAGGAACACACCCTCTCTATTATATCACTCTCTAACCCTTTCATCCTCCATGTGCATGCAACAAACACTGGGAGCCCATTTCCTTGTGCATAAGCCCGCCAGTCAGTTGCCCAACCATTGCTAAGACAAGGTCACACACCTTTTTTGCACAATCATCCATTCTCTGCAACCTTGTGATCCCATCGTCTTGATGACCACGTGACTGCACCGAAAATTTCACCCTCCTTGAAACCCTAGGTGGATAGTCACAAGGTCGCGCAAAAGGCTAACGCCAAATTTTGTGACCTCATTATCCCTGCAACCTAGTGACTTCCAAAGCTTTGTGACCTGGTGACTTCACAAGATTTGCAACCTTACAACCTCATTATCCCTATGACTTAGCAAGCTTTAGCCTCTTCAAGGTATTAGTTCTTGAAGTCACCATTCTCTTGGTCTTTCGCTGTTGTGACCCCTAATTAGTACATCCCCACGACCTGTCATATAAGTCAATCTAGTGACCTAGTTGTAAATCCTATATTTCGTGTCTCTAAGACCCAAACTCACATTTTATTCTTGTCATTAGTATTCATGCCATTACTTTTATCTTGGGATTATATGTTTTAAATGCCAGGTGACATTGATCTAGACTACATCTCCATATCATCCTTCTATAGAGAAATGACACCACTAGTAGTCAAATCCTCCCACAAGAGTGCAGAGAGAAGAATCCAAGGGATTGTAGAAAGTCCACATCCACCACCAATCTACAAGGATACAAATTGAAATATCAACAAGAGCACTAAACTCACATGGTGGGATATTTATTCAGAATTCTCAAAAAAGGACATCCATTAAGACTAGGAAGATTTCAGGGTGTATATCAATGTCAATAGGTCTTGGCTACGCAAATTAGTTGCAACACACTGGCGTTCCCTTGTGCAAAAACTAGATACTGAATATTACAATTCACTATTAAGAATGTTAGGTTATTAGGAAGCATACAGGTGAGGCCTTCACTTCTTTCAATGCCATCGATATCACCGCTTATTATATGCTATCATAATGGGAAGAGTATTTCAACACCAGGTGGCTATCATATTTCAAGGGGTCAACCAAAGACATTATGAAGTCATGGTGGCAAGAACCCTCCAAGTTCAATGTCAAAGCAGATCGAGTTTAGAGAACAGAGGGCTGCAAAATATTATATCAGTGTATGGTATCTATGATGAATAAGTTACGTGGTAGCAAAAATATTGACACTTTTCTGGGATCATGGGTCCCCATAATGTATACGATAGCTACCACATGGACTATTGTTCAAATAGGGAAGCATTTTGGCATCGACCCTGAAGTCAAACATCCAAGCTGCAAAGAATCTCGAGAAGGGCCAACCATCAAAGTTTTACATGGCATCATACCTCATGGATGCAATATGTTCAAGATGTCAGTTTGAAGGATGGAGTCTAAAGTGGACCCCAGAGACACCTAAGCCTGTGCACATTTACTATAAGATATTTTGGGATCTAGGTTACAAAAGTATGCATGAGACTATTTTTGAATCATTCATTTCTCCTTTGTATCAAATGATTTTTGGAGAAGATGCTCCTTGCATGTCTAAGAGGGCTAAAGAGATGCTCATTAAGGTGGAAGATTGGTTTCCCATTGGAGAGGCCACCTTTATCAGGGTATTCAACTCTTATAATCCCCCACATGCTCTTCCTACATTGGCGATGGACAAAGTACTCTTATAAGAAGTCTGCTATTAGTTAGCTACAAGATTCTCCAAGACATTAGTCAAAGGAAAGAAAAAGCCATGGCCTTCCTTCCCTTTGACCATCAGGGCATATACTCTTAAACTTCAACGAAGTTGAAGCAGAGGCTAAGGAAATGAAAGGTTTAGACTTTGTGGACTTGAGACACCATAGGTATGACCCAAAGGGAATTGTAGCAGCACATTGCAAGAAGGTGGTTTCAATTGGTCCTACGTCCATACCAAGAATAATCATAAAGACAAAGTTAGAAACTAGTACAATTCCACAAGAGAAATAGGACAGAGTGAACAACAAGAAATGAACGATGAACAAACACACAATTCTGTTGAAAAATGCAACAATAAATTCTCAATTTGATTTTTCCTTGATTAAATTGAGAAAATTAAAAATTTCCACATCACTAGACAACTTGGATGTTGTTAACTTGTGTCACATGGCTTATGTCACCAAATTTAATCAGTAAATTCGAGTTGGAGGAGTTAGAGTTCAGTTAAGCATGTGTGGTTGATAATTTGTAGCAATCAAGGTCAGTTATCTCAAGTTTTTTTCATTTAAATTAGTTCAAACTGTTGGAGGAACTAGTGGAAGGTCAATTGTGCAGTGGGAATTCAGTCTAACTCGGTGATCATCCATTTAACTAATCAATTAACCCAAAATAGCTAGTGCATGTAGAGAATTCAAATTGAAGTTCCCCAATTGTTGTGGAGATTCCAAGAAAGTGTAACATCTGTTGTAGACTAGTCTTGAGTGTATAAATGTTGCATGTAGTTTGATGATCAACCATGGGAATTGCACAATACATTTTAGAGAAATTCCTAAATATTAAGGGCCTAATTTATCAAGGAATTATGCAAGGAAATAAGGGCTCAAATAGAGGTAGAAATTGACTAAGTCTAGGTTAGAGCTTCTCAATGAGCAGAGAGATAGGTTATTCACTTACAGGTTGTGTTCAGTTGAGAAAATAAATCGTAATACATCTCTATTCATCATATTAATGTAAGAAGGCAAGGGGATTTTAGCAGATTGCTTTCCCCTGGAAAAATATTGTGTGCATGTGTGTTAGTTCTTATTGCATGTTTGAGATTTTTGTTCTAAATTGTGAATTAAATTCCACAGAACCGTAGAGTGGGTTTGTGTCTTGTGATTTTGATTAAAAATCATGAGAAATTGCATATCTACACCATAATTTTTACATGGTATTAGAGAAGGATTCACATTAGAGCAAGAATTTCGAAGTTTTTTCTTAAAAGGTTCGAATTTGCAGTTCAGTGTAGCAAGATCTCTTCAAAGCTAAGAAGATCATGACCTTTAACAAGCTCAGGCTAGATTATTCCTTGGAAGAATTTCATTGCATGTAAGGATCACATGGAGGCGGTATTGGATGACAATGAATTGCTAGAATACATTAAGAGAGATGTTGTAAAACCAGTGGAATTTTATGTTGATAACCTTGCTTAGTGGAAGAAAGATGTAGCCAAGGAGAGGAGAACAATATTGGAGGGAGTACGAGACCACATTGTCACCAATATCCATGAGAAAGAAAATCCTTATGCAATGTGGTAGGCACTGACAGATCTATTCCAGAATAACAGTGACCATACGAAATTGGAACTCAAGGATAAACTTTGAAATATCAAGATGCAAAAGAATGATACTATTCAACAGTATATAAGCAGGTTCACACAATTTCATGATGAGCTTGCAGGGGTTACTATTACTATTTTGGATGATGACTTGGTAATCTTAGCCCTTCTAGGCCTTCCTAAGAGTTGGCATAACTACCAATATTTGATGATCTGGAGGGAGAATATCCGAATTGGGAATGCTTATGGCCTTATTTGGTATAAGAGGAAATAAGGTGGAATACCGGAGATGGGACTTCATCCAAGGGCTAGAATGAAGTAAAAATTGCATTGGCTGGAAAGGGAAAGAAAGGAAAAGGTAAGAAATCTCAAACCAAACCAGAATCCAGCCAAGGGGGCAAGAAGAAATATTTGTCCAAAATTAAATGCTTCCATTGTCATGAATTCAGGCACTATGCCATAAAGTGTACACATAAAAAGGCAAGTAAGAATACCTCAGGAGGAGCAACAAGTGAAGCCTTGACTTCGCAGTTTGAGCTTGACTTTACCATCAAATGCATGGTGAGCACATTGACAGGGAGAGTGTGGTACTTGGACTAAGGTTCCTCATTCCACATGACAAGGTGTAGATATTGTTTCAGTGACCTGGAGGAGAAAGATCTCCAAATGCACATCGAGCTAGGGGATGATGGAAGGTACAATCGACTAGGATTGGTGCAGTCACCTTTCAGAGGGAGTCAGACTCCCCTCTCAGGCTCAAGGATGTCATGTTCGTTCTAGGCCTAAAGAAAAATATCATCTATGTTGTAGTTTTGGAAGACCGTGGTTATGATGTGATCTTCAACAAAGGAAAATAATTCCTAAGACATATAGCCATGGGACAGTTGAAGCAGATCGAGGTTCGTGTCAAGAACATGTATAAGCTATATGTGGAATACTGTGTTGCATTAAGCACTAAGGTGGAGAAAGTGCAGGTTCGCAATGCCATTGAACTCTGGCACATAAGACTTAGCCATTTTCATCATGGCACCTGAAGATTATGCAACAACTAACCATTGGCCTCCCCAAAGGAGCACTTGAGTAGTAGGATGTATGAAAAGGATGTACCTTGGGGAATTACATAAAATCCACATTCCATGATTGGGAAAAAAGCACATGCAGTCTTGGAAATGATCCACTCTGACGTCTGTGGGCCTTTCTCAGTAGCCTACACTGCTAGAAACAAATATTTTGTCATTTTTATTGATGACTTCTCAAGGAAGTGTTGGATCTTCTTCATGCAAAAGCAAGATGAGACATTCGCCAAGTTAATAAAATTGAAGGCACTGGTTGAGAAAGAAACCAACAAGAACGTGAAGGATCTCAAGAGCAATAATGGAGGTGAGTATGTGTCGAATGAATTCAAAAATTTATATGTGAAAGAAGGAATTCAATGATAGTTGACAACATCCCACAACCCACAACAAAATGGGGTGGCTGAGAGAAAGAATCGTAACAATGTGGGAGCAGTGAGGGCGATGTTGCATGACTAAGGCCTACCTTTGCATTTATGGGCTGATGCATGCAACATAATAGTCTGCGTACAGAACCAGAGTCCTCATCAGATTATTGGTATGATTACACAGAAGCAGGCTTTCTCAGGGAGAAAGTAGATTGTGTCACACTTGAGGATCTTTGGAACCTTTGTTTAGTGCCATGTCTCCAAAGAGTCAAGGAAGAGGCTTGAGTCGATAACATAATTGGGGGTATTTATGGGTTACACAGAAAATCCTCATAACTACCGTGTGTACTTGTCATCCCTCATAATGAAATTTGTGTGAAGGGATGTAAAGCCTTATGAGGAGAAAGTGATGTGGTGCTCTCTTGAGAGGGAGCTTTAGATACCATCAGAAGAGGATCTTTTAGATCCAAAGTAGGATTCTTAGGAAGTTGTGGAGAAACCACAAATTGAGGAGCAGAGAGTGGAGACATCCACTCAAGAAGAACCATCCAAAGAAGGCAAAAAAAGAACCAAGGAAGTTGATAGACTTGTGCAGGATGTGAGGGAGAATGTGGGAGCTTATTCAAATTTGTGTAGGCAAAGAAGGTTACCTGAGAGGTACACTAAATACATGGCTCTAATGACCGAGCTTATAGAGACTGAGCCATTCTCTTTCGAGGAAGAAGTAGAGAAACCTATATGGGTTTATGCAATGGTGGAGGAATACAAATCCATTGTAAAGAACCGTGTTTGGGAAGTGGTCCAAAGATTGGTAGACAAATTAGTTGTGGGTTTGAGATGGATCTTCAAGGTTAAGCATGCAACAGGTGGAAGCATAAAGAATTATAAGGCCAAATTTATGGCCAAGGTGTACTCTAAAGTTGAAGGAATTGACTATTATGATACCTTTGCTCCTATAGTAAGGTATTCATCCATTAGAGAAATTCTTGCTCTAGTTGTGCAGATGGGGTGGAAGATCCACCAGATGGATGTAAAAACAACATTCCTTAATGGGGTTATTGAGGAGGAGGTGCACATCGAGAAATAATAAGGTTTTGAGACATTTGATGGAGAGTCTCATGTGTTTAGACTTAAGTGAGCATTGTATGGTCTCAAACAAGCACCTCGAGCTTGGTAAACCAGGATCAGAAATTATCTCACTGGTTTGGGCTTCAACAAAAGTGAAGCATATGCAGACCTCTGTCACATCTTGGTAGAAGGTAAATTTCTTATTATTGTCTTATATTTTGATGATTTGATTTTGACTGGTGATGAGAAACTGATCAGATCTTGTAAGGAGGACCTTGTAAGGGAATTTGAAATGAAGGACATGGGTCTTATGCACTACTACCTCGGGTTGGAAGTATGGCAAGGCAATGGGGAACTATTTGTACCTTAAGGCAAGTATGCAAATGAGATACTACGTAGATTCCACATGGAGAGTTCTAAACCCATGGAGACACCTCTAGTGACCAACTAGAGGAGGGAGACTGTCACTTTAGGTGAGGAAGTGGATGCTACCATTTATTGGCAGCTAGTGGGCTCACTAATGTATCTTGTGGACACACGACCATATATGTTTTATGTAGTCAACTAAATGAGCCAAGCTATGGTTAGGCTGACCAAATTGTTTTGGAAGGTAGCTAAGCATATTTTATGGTACCTCAGAGGCACTACCTAGTTTGGACTATGGTACAAATGGATAGAGGGAGTGTAGTTGTGTGGCTTCATAGATGCAGATTGGGCGGGGAGTCCATCAGACCGAAAGAGTACATAAGGTGGAATTTATAGTGTTGGGTCTGCAACTATTTCCTGGTGTAGCAGGAAGCACATATTTGTGGCGCTCAGCTCGACAAAAGTAGAATACATGGCTACAAGTCAAGTAGCATGTGAGGCGATCTGGATGAGAAAGATACTTGTTGGACTGTTTAGCCAGATGATGGATCTGATTGTGATCTACTGTGATAATCAGAGTTGTACCAAGCTCTCTAAGAATCTTGTATTTCATGATTGATCCAAGCATATAGATATCTGGTATCACCATTTACGGGATTGTGTGCAGAGGCAGATAATGTTGCTACAATACATTCTGACAAAGGAACGAGATGCTAACATTTTGACAAAGGATTTGTCAAGAGGGAAGTTTGAGTTCCACAGGTAGGGGTAGTTAATAATCCCTTTCTTGTTGAGAGGGAGTTTTGAAAAATGCAACAATAAATTCTCAATTTGATTTTGCCTTGATTAAATTGAGAAAATTCTAATTTCCATATCAACGGACAACTTGGATGCAGTGAACTTGTGTGGAATGTTTTGTGTCACCCAGTTTACTTAGTAAATTCAAGTTGGAGGAGTTATAGTTCATTTAAGCATGTGTGATTGCTAATTTGTAACAATCAAGGTCAATTATCTCAAGTTGTTTTCAGTTAAACTAGTTCCAACTGTTGGAGGAACTAATGGAAGGTTAGTTGTGTTGTGGGACTTTTGTCTAACTCAGTGATCATCCAGTTAACTGATAAATTAGCCCAAAATAGCTAGTACATGCAGAGAATTCAAGTTCCCAAGTTGTGGTGGAGATTCCAAGGCAGTGTAATATAAGTTGTAGACTAGTCTTGAGTGTATAGGTGTTGCATGCAGTATGATGATCAACCTTGGGAATTGCACAATCCATTTTGGAGAAATTCCTAAATAATAGGGGTTTGATTTCTCTAGGAATTGAAAAAGGAAATAGGGGCTCAAGGAGAGGCAAAAATTGACTAAGTCTGGGTTATAGCTTCTTAGTGAGTAGAGAGATATATTATTCACTTGTAGGTTGTGCTTAGTTGAGCAAAGAAATTGTAATACATCTTTATTCATCATATTAATTCAAGTAGGCAAGGGGTTTTTAGAAAATTGCTTTCCCTCGAAAAATATTGTTTGTATGTGTGTAATTTCTTATTTCATGTCTAATATTTTTGTTCTAAATTGTGAATTGAATTCCGTAGAGCAGTAGAGTAGGTTTGTGTCTTGTGATTTTGATTAAAACTTCATGAGCAGTTGTAAATCTACACCATAATTTCTATAGATTTCCAAGAAAGTATAAGCTTGGAGGCTAGAGTTTCCCTACTTAAAAGGAAGAAAGAGCAGCAAAATACAAATGGAAAGCAAAAGAAACATAAAAGTATCCATCAAGAAGACCCAATGGATGAGTAAGAAGAGGATGAAGAAGAAGAAACCCTAGAAGAAAGGAACGCAACAATTGCCAGGAAAGAGCGAAAGATAAGGAGGAAAAGGGAATAAGAGCTTAAATAATTACAAGGGGCAGGAGATCATAAAGATGAGGAAATTCATTAAACAAAAACACGAGGAAAGAAACAAGAAGCAATAAGAATAAGAATGACTTAAGATTTGAAAGAACAAGAAGTCGAACATAAGAATAGGAAAGAAGAAGAAGAAATTAGGAGGAAACAAGAGGAGGAGGAACTAAAGAGAAAGCAGGAAGAAGAGGAGAAAGAAAATAAAAGGATGTAAGAAGAGCAAAAAAGAAAATATGAAGAAGATAAGAAAAGGAAAGAGGAGGAGGAAATCAAGAGACAACAGGAAGAACTTGCTAAGAAAGTTGAATTAGACTGCCTTAACAAGAAACAAGGAAACATAACATACGATCAACAAGGTCAAGGGTCTAGGATGCAAATTGATTTATCTCCCTTGGACATTCCTCCTTCCACCCTAATTACTAGCGGGCATATTCCACTCAAAGAGTTAGGCATCCCATATGAGGAAGAATAAGAAGTACTAGATATCACTAGATTGACTTTTGATCAAATCTAGTGTAATATTATGCAGGAAAGGAAAAAATTATATGTAAAGAAATCGACCTAGACTTTATCAGTGACTACAGAGAAGAAGATTGTCTTAGACCCTACAATGAATCTTGAGATGATCTCTTTAGCTAGAATGGCCTTTGTGACTACAACATAATTAATGTGATTATGGCCTTATTCTATCAAGAGACGATGAAGTTGCATCAAACTATGGAAACATTCTTGAACATACAAGTTGAATTTAAAGAGAAGACAACTATGCTTAAAAAATCCACCACAACTATCAATAACATGTGTGTTTGGACTACCAAATATTCGGATGTGCCAAAATTTCTCGCCATGAAGGATTGGATAACTGCTCAAAATGACAAGGTCCAAATCCGCATCAAGATCTAATCACGAGATAAACTAGCAAAGGACATGGATAGGGTACTAGCCTCATATAAACATTTGCTGAGTGGACTAGAGTCTATGATCCTAGTACAAAAAGTACCTTCTATTGGATTAGTCAGTGAAGTAAGGAAGCAAGAAGAAGTTCTCCAAGAAATTAAATCATTTCTCTATCCCTTAAAATAGGCTGCTACCATGGAAAAATTGCAAGTTACGAAAGAAACGATTACTCAGTATGTGGTGGAATTGGTAAGGTTATTGTTATGCAACCAAATCACAAATAGATAGATCAACAAATTAAAAATTATCCTCTTTGAGGAGGAAACCTCCTTTACATTACATAAATGAATAGTTCTTGGATGATTCAAATGACAAAACCTCATTTCTATATATAGGAGTCTAAGGGGTCACAATATAATTAGAGTCTACATAACAACAATAATGTAAGGGCACAACAATAACAATAGTGGGTTTCTATGGCGCACAATAATAACAATATGGGGGCTACATGGGCACAAAAATAACAATAAGGGGGCTACACTAACAATAAAAATAAGGGGCTACTCTAGTATTTAGGGACCTAACATTCCTCTCTCATTCAAAAAAGTGTTGTCCTCAACGCTTGAGTAGTTATGGATGCTTCTGTATAAAATTCTCATCCTCCCATGTGGAATATTCAGCGGGTAAGTTCTTCCACTTGATGAGATATTCTTAAATTGATCGATCTCGCAGCTATTGAGTTCTTGTTTCCGTGACTGCTTCAGGTTCCAATATGATTTTTCCTTCCTCGTCAAGTTCTAGCAATATTGTTTGAACTAGGAGCTTATCACCTATAACCTTCTTTAAGCATGAAACATGGAAAAGTGGGTGCACTCTAGAAGATGCAGGAAGCTCCAATTTGTATGCCATAGTACTAATCTTTTTCAACACCTTGTGAGGACCATACACTACAAGAAAAAAGGAAATTGTTGAGGGGCGAAAAATGTCACCATAAGCTCATTGGTGAGGGTCAAAAGAGTCTTCGTCACCAAAGGTGGCATCGCCAAAAGTATAGGTGTTGTGGTGACATTTAAAGTTCGCCACCAATAATGATTTATAATGATGGATAGCGACTGTTACCATTTCATATGAGCAATGGTGATGGACCATAGCCTCCGTCACCAAAAAATGAACGTCACCAAAGGTGGCGTCGCCAAAAGTATAAGTGTTGTAGTGACATTCAAAGTCCGTCACCAAAAATGATTTATAATGACGGATAGTGACTGTCACCATTTCATACGAGCAATGGTGATGGACCATAGCCTCGGTCACCAAAAACTAAATACGGTGGCGTTGCCAAAAGTATAGGTGTTATGGTGACATTCAAGGTCCATCACGAATATTGATTATAATGATGGATAGTGACCATCACCATTTCATATGAACAATAACAATTTATTGTGATGGATCTTTCATGGCTGTCACTATTGGTGCATATATATGGTGACATTCGTTGACCGTCACCAAAAGCCGCATTGCCAGAAGTATAGGTGTTGTGGTGACATTCAAGGTCCGTCACGAATAATGACTATAATGACGGACATTGACTATCACCATTTCATATCAACAACAACGATTTATGGTTATGGACCTTTGAGGGTCGTCACTATTGATGCGTATATATGGTGGCGTTCGTTGACCGTCACCATTTCATATTTTGGTGAGGGTTGAAAAATTTCACCAATGCTCATTGGTGATGGTCAAAATAGCCTCCGTCACCAAAAATTGATCATTGTCATTCCATATGGATGTCAGGGCACAATGGAATCGAACCACCAACCTCTTGCTTGTAAAGTAGGTTCTCTTCCATTGAGCTAGCACACTTTAAAGAATTAGACTTTGAAACTTCATAAATGGTAAATTCTACAGCTTTCAATAAATTAAAGTCTCGGAAATATTTTACTAAACAAGCAAAGCAACATCGAAGCTGAAGGTCCCTACCTAATGGTTTTCGAAGTTATGAAAAGTGGGTGAAGGGAAAAATAGTTATTTATAAGAGAATCAATATGTTCAGTTGAATACTCAATTACAAGTGAAACTCTGAAGACATTTATAACCTATAAATGACCTATAAATAGAAAATGCACCAAATATTGCAAAGGAAATGTCATAAGTGGATAGAATATGGAAGAAGAGCATTGATGAAGACAGATGCAATATGTTATAGGTTGAGTGAAAGAAAAATCTCAATGTTGTTGTTGTTTGGTGTTTAAATATCTGAATGATATCTAAACTTCTGTGCAAATGTAACACGGATCTCCAGAAACCATGAATGATATATATATATATATTTCCCCTTCACATAAACCAACATGCAATTTGGAATTTCACAAGTCTGCACTCAAAACATGACAACAACCAACAAATAAAAAAAATTGACTTGGACAGAAAGCAATAGCTTCACCTTCATTCTTGAGCTGCTTCTGTTTATTTGAATTTGACTTGTGACATTCTTTATCTGACAAGGAATCAAAATCATCACTAGTATTAAATTCATCCAACACAGACTTTGGAGATCCCACTAACATCTACGTTTTTGTTTCCATCACTGAAAACCATGGAGATCGATGTCGATAGTAGAATAAGAGGTGTGTCTATTGCTTAAGAACACATTCCTTATTAACCATTGTTACCTGAAAAAACCAAAGAGACAACACAATATCAGTGTAAACAGAATCCCCTACCGAAATATAATCATAACTTAGCTAAGAAGTCTAAAAAATGTTCTTAACTAATAAACTTTATATTTGGAAATTTTGTTTCTTTATATTTAAAAAAGACTACGTTGTACAACACTTCTGTCTATTTATCCCGACAATTATATCATAGCATATGTCACAGTAACAATCTACAATACCTAAAGTAAAAAGACAAATTTGCTCAAGAAAATAGATTTAGAAAAGAGCTCTGAAAACTATATGTTTGTCATCAAAGCTTTAATAACAACGTAAACTTTGAAACGGGAACTGATACTGTTACCCATTTCGTAGAGATAGCAAAAAATTGACCCGATTTTGAAAAGGGGTGATGCAGAATACACATAATTTTTTAGAACATAGTTTTTGACACTTTAAATAACCTTAAATAACCGATACGATTACCCGTTTCATAGAGGTAATAAAAACATGACCCGATTTTGAAAAGTGGTGATGCAGAATATAATAGTTATTTTTTGGAGCATATTTTTGACAATTTAAATATTATTGAATTGAGACTTCTGTGATCCATATCAATTTGTTGAGGAATCTTTGGCGAAAATCACATAGCAAAACTTTTGTCGACGCGTTTTGAACCAACCGGTAAGATCTGCTCATTCAACTTGTCCTGATGATGAACCACACTGGCTAGTTCGAAACGCGTCGACAAAAGTTTTTCTATGTGATTTTCGCCGAAGATTCCTCAACAAATTTAAATATTCTCATGTATCAAATATAAATATTCGTTTTTAAATGTTAGTGATTTTTATGCTGATTTTGAAACGTGTTGATGCAACGCGTTATACATCATACCTTTTTTTTTAGAGGACTTATTTTCACACTTTAAAATGTATTATGTTCATTTTTTTTTTTTTAAAATTATGATTACTTAAAGAATTTTTAAGTTGTTTTATTTTTATTTTTTTAAATGTTGATTACTTCAAGAAAGTCATATAAAAAAAATAGCAGTTGTCTATAATGCGACTTTTTGAAAGCCTTTCCGGCGGGTTTTTCCGGTCGAAATCCGGCAGGAATTTATTGGAATCGCAAGTTTGATAGCTAGTTTCTGCACAATGAAAGCGTCCCAGGGGTTTTTCAGGGTGTTGAATCCAAATATGCAATTAAAAAACCATTTTAACTGCAACAAATCAAGATTTAACCTCAATTTCTTCCATCGGATTCCGTCACCGGAATCTCCAAAAAGTCGCATTATAGACAACTCCAAAAAAATATAAAATAAGACAAAAAAAATGTTAATAAATTTTTTTAATCTCATAAACTATAAAAGAATTTGGAAAAAAACAAAAACATAATTTAAAATAAATAAATAAATAAATAAATATATATATATATATATATAAAATTAAGTAAGTCAAAATACAAAAATTAAAAAAACATTAACAAAAACAAGAAGGAAAAAATAAAAAATAAATGAAAACAAACTAGATTAAAATAAAAAATAAAAAAATAAAATGAAAAAAAATAAAAAAACTAGTAAAAATAACATTAAAAACATTTAAAAAAAAAATAAAAAAACTAAAATACATCGAAATTTATAAGAAAAAACCATAAAAATAGAGAAATTTTAAAAATATATGTTAAAAAAAATAAAAATAAAAATAAAAAACATGTGTTTAAAATTAAAAATTAATTTTTTCAAGAATCATGTATTTTCTATTTAAAAAATAAAAAACCAAATTGATTAAAAATAAATAAATAAATTTTTTAAACTTACATTTTTTTAATTTAAAAAACCAGAAAAAAAATAAATTTTTTTATACAAATTTGATATTCATAAAATTTTTTTGTTTTGTTTTGTTTTTTTTTTCATTATTTAAATAAAAAACATTTATTAATTTTCTTTTTATTTTTTCACAACATTTTTTGTTTTTAATTTTATTATTAAATAAAAAACCAATTATTAATTTTTTTTGTTATTTTTTTAAACCATGTTTTTTTTTTAAATAAAACATTTTATTTAAAACAAAAAAATTTAAAATTTTTATCTACAAAAAAAATTAAAATTTTTATTTAAAAAAAAATTATTAAAAAAAAAAAATATGGGCCGCCCGGAGGGCGGAGGGGCGATTCCTGGGGCGGAGGGGCGATTCCGGGAATCGCCCCTCTGCCCTACGGTCAGCCCGCGGTGGCGCGGCACGGGCCGGAGGCCTGCACCCAGGCGCTCCGTCCCGGGCCGCCCGGGAATCGCCCCTCCGCCCTTTGGGCGGCCCACGGTGGCACGCCCCGGGGCGGAGCGCCTGCGTGCTCCGGGCGACCCGCGGTGGCTCGGCCCGGGGCGGAGGCCTGAACGTGGGCCCAATTTTTTTTTTTTAAAAATAAATTTTCTTATTTTAAATAAAAAAAACCGTTGTTTAAATAAAAAATATTTAAAAATTTTAATTTTAAATTAAAAAAAAAAAAAAACATTGTTTAAAAAAAAAACTTTTTAATAATTGTTTAAAAAAAAAAAAATGCAAAAAGTTGTTTAAAAAATAAATAATTTTTTTAATAATTGTTTTTTTAAATAATAAAAAAAACAAATTTGCTTATCAATTAACTTAAAAATTTTTAATATATATTTTTCTAAATAAAAAAAATATGTATTAAAAAAATTTAATTTTTTTTTTTTTTTTTTTAAATAGATAAATAATTTTTTTTTGTAAAAAATTTAAATTTTTTGGTGTTTTTTTTTTAATTTCAAAAGACATATTTTTAAATTATTATTATTTTTTTTTAAATGTTTTTGATGTTAATTTTACTAGTTTTTTATTTTTATTTTTGTGGATTTTCTATGTTTTTGTTTTTTTGTTTGTTTGTTTTTTTTTTGTAATCTGGTTTGTTTTTATTTTTTTTCCTAGGTTTTTTTAATGTTTTTATTTCTATTTTTATTTACTTAATTATATAGATATATATATATATATATATATATATTTTTTTTTTTTTTCCGAATTTTTTTATGGTTTATGAGATAATTTTTTTTTTGGTCTTTTTAATATATATATTTTTAAGTAATTAACATTTTAATCTTAATTTTAGTAGTTTTTATTTTTTTGTTTGTTTGTTAATTTTCTATGTTTTTATTAAATTTATTTTGTTTTTAATTTTCATTTTTTTTTTAATGTTTTTTAAATTTTTCTATTTTTACCTAAATTTTATAGTTTGTTTATTTTTTTTCTTTTCCATATATATATATATATATATATATATATATATTTTTTTTTTTTTTCTTTTCTTTTGACAATTTTTTTTTATTGTTTACAAGATATTTTTTTTTCCATTTTTCTAAATATGTTTTTTAACTATTTATTTGTTTATAATTTTTAAGTGTTTTTTAGTTTTTTAATTTAGTTTTTTTTGACATTTTTATGATTGATTTTTTTTTTTTTAGTATATGCTTTGATTTATGTTTTGTTAATTTTTAAACTTTTTTTGTTTTGTGTTTTTCATTGTTTTTTTTTTTTTTTTTTTTTATGTCTTCATTATTTATTTGAAATTTTAATCTTTTGCAGGGTCATGATAAAATATTTTACGCTATTATTTCGAAATGTTGAAATATTACCCTTGAAAAAAAAATGAAAAAAAAAAAGTGTTATCCCAACGTTAACACTTTTTGTTTTGAGGGTGTTTTTGGAACAATTTTTGCATAAAAAATTGGTTTTCACCGCCATTTTTAAAATATGTTCAAAATTTACCCTAGAAAAAAAAAATTGTTATTCCAGCATCAACACTTTTTGTTTTTAGCACTGTTTTTTATGTTTTTAAGGGGTTTTTTGGCTAGAGTTCTCGTTTTGAGTTTATAGTTCCCGTTTCAAAGTTTACATTGTTTAATTAGTTTAACAACAAACTAGTTGGAGTTTGAAAATCAAAAGCATTTATAGGAAACGAACAGGACAATGGCCAAAGTCGTTATTCATACAAATAAAGCTAGGGTCATTATTTCCATTGCAAATAACGAGAATTTTGGCAGTGGTCTAATAGTTAGAGCTTATTTGTAGGGAAGACTTGTCAATACCGTCATGTTTTTTCCATAGTTTGTTGTGTCTCTAGATCCATATTGGATGTCTTTCTATTCTCAAGTTCTACCTTTCAAGCACTGACTTCTGGCTCACCCTTTAAAACACAATTCTATCACTCCATTTGATTTTGTTTTGTCAAAAGAATTGGTAGGACTTTCCCATCCTCTATTTTACATCAATCAATAACCATCCATCACTGATATAAGGAATAACAAATACATAACAAAGGCCAAAGATGCGCTTGTTGTATACCTATGTTCTAGGACTCATCTGACCTTACTTGTGCAAAGAGCTCACCCTGAAAAAATAACATCCACGTGGAATTTACAAAACCTTTTTAAATCAAGCTCCAAGTAAACCAATCAAAATATGAACATCCTTTTAATCAATAAAATCTTTGACTTAAAATAAAAGTGGCCTAGAATTGAATGTTATATCAACCATGTCAAGTAACTAACATTGGGTGAGAAATACAAGCCATGCATATTGGATTATTGAAATAATTGATCTGATAAAGCTCAAAATCAAACAGATAACTTACAACTAAGAAACACAAATAAATGACTTAAAACTAAGACATGAGGTTGCCCTTTCAACCCTGTCGTTAAATAACTCTTCTTTATGTCACAAACCATTAAATTTTTTTTTTTCTGATGCCAGGTGGAAGTGGTATTGTAACGTTAACCTCTGATAGATTCTATGTCCACGACTACTTCTCAAGATCCACTCCATTACTAACATTTGGGGCTAGATAAGACGCAAAAACTATCAACATGAAAATGAAATCTACGTCCTTGTAAAAAAATGGGAGGAAAAAAAAATCCACAAACTGAAACAGACTGTAGGATAAATCATTCATGCAACATGATTATCTTTTCATGAACATAAAAAAGGAAATCAGGAGAAATGTAAATTTTTCCACATTTTGACAATCATTTCCTTTTGCATATTCTATGAGCAATTGATGAAAAAGTCAGCTAAAGCTTGTCAACATCAGGATTATAGTAAAACATATACGAATTACTCTAACACATATATAATTCTAAACATAAGTATTTATTGAGGACATTGTATTTTGTGAAAATATGGAAGTCAAATCTTTGAAATAACACAATTTATGGTACCACTGCCTTACAAAGTCCATTCATTCGAGTATTTATGAAGTCCATTCAAGAATTTCTTCAAAGTTCAAAGCTCAAACAATTAACATGTAGCCTAAAAAAACTTATATTTGAAAAGGAGATAACCCAAAGATGTAGAGTATATATCTCACATTTATATATCCTAATCTCTAGACATTGAAATGACACTTTTTAGCATACTATTGTGAATTCAACCCAAAATGCTAGAAAAAAAATATTAATGGTTATTTAAAAAAAAAATGGAAACTAGGGCCAAATTCCACTTTGACATCTCCTTTGAGGAAGATAATTTTGGCATTGAATTCCTCTTTTTGAGAGGACCAAAATCGATCTAAAGATCATCAAATTTGGATAAGTAGAAGTGGAATTTTGAGTTTATGTTTCTCTAATGTAAAATATTTAGGTCGGCCTCAACTATATGTCAGCTTAAGAAGATCAAAAGTCACGCCGACTCAATTCCACTGAATTGTATATATAGATGATCATTCTCTTTCTTTTGTGACACATCAATCAAAAGAAAAATATATCTTTGTGGTAGCGAAGATTAAGGAGGATAAATCCTAGTTATGGTTGGCACTGTTTTGGTTAGGGCTTTGTCATAACAGGTCCGAGTTTGGAAGCAGTGCTTCACTATGGTTAAGGACAATCTTATATATGGGTTGTGACTTGTTTCGTATGAGACTTCTTCCTGTAGTTTGGCCGCATCTAGAATCTATTCTCACATCTTGATCGCAAGCCTTGAATCACTTGCCCAGGAAGCTAAAATACAACTGAAAGTCGCTGACCTTATATGATAGTATTCGGGTTCTTGTTGAGGATGACATGGAAAATTAAAAACATGCTAGGACTACTACAAATAATATAGCCCTTGTAAGAAGAAAAAGGTCACACTATTTGCAGATATTCAAGGGCTAGAGCAGCATGCTTTAGAAGCCCTAATCCAGAACCACAAAGATAATATCAACAATGACCTTAATGTGGTCATAAACCAGCTCCTTAAGCTAGTGAAAGGGAGCATCATCTGAAATAATGAAGGCCGCAATAGAAAGGATGATTTTTGGATTAGTCAACTTAGATAGTAGTGCACTATTGTTTCCCTAACTAGACCGATCTTCTACAACAATATGATTTTTCCTCTATGACCAGACCGCCCAAATTACAAGATTGAATGGATTTAAGAGTAGTGATGCATGATCTTCATATTGGCAAGTTATTTATATCATTGTACTTTCTTTCTTTCTGATGCGGGAGCACCCAACACCAAAGCAAGCAAACGTGGACCAGAGGATCAGAACAGAGGAAAGTCTGTTTTAAAGCAGAAAAACAGAGCTAAAGCGGATAAATTTAAAGTATCTTTAAAGCGGATATGTCTTGAGAAGACTTTCTATTAATAACAACCATGCACGCTTTTTGGAGAGTTTCATTGTAGAAAAACTAGGAGAAGATCTGATCGATCCTTCCTAAAACTCTTATATAAATGTAATGTGATAGGCGTGTAATAGATATCTGTTCTGTGAGGTAATTTGTGAGTGGCAAGATGTAGCGAGCGTGAGCTCGTTTTTAAGGCTGAAATGCCTTAATTTTGTAACTGTTTTATAAATATATAGAATCGTGTTCTATGTTATTTGTATACGTCTGCGTGTGTGTCTTTCGTAAAGAAGTTAAATTCTGTCTTTTGTATCGATGGCGATCTGGTTTGTTGCGTAACTATTGTATATATCTATGTTGACCGAATATAATTGTGAGTGTGTAATGCTGTTCGGTTTAATATCAAATTGCCTCAGTCGAACTTCGGATCAGAGCCGTGGAGAACTACATTGGCGTTGGATCGCTTTAACCAGTCATTGGTATCATATCCGTGCGCGTTAGAGTATAAAGGTTGCATTGGACCGGAATGGTGGAATCGGCGACAGTTAAGTGGCATTCAATCCTAATGATGGAAACCGCCGATTGATATTATATCAGTGCAGATTCAAATCGGAGCGAATTGCGGTTGAGAAGGTGTAGTAACACCGTATCAAATCGTGGTTAAACACCCAATTAGGATAAGCTGTGGTGTATGTTTGGAAGCATCAGTCAAATTGAACAAAAGGCGTGTAGCTTCATGTAGTCAAATGTTGTTTTGAATGGCGTGTGTGAACAATCCGATCGGAGTTGGGATATGTGGGCCGCCGATGTCTATAGCGGTGCCCTATTATATTTTTAAAAATCCATCTATTGCTATATGTATTGTATTACCATGTGGCGGCGAGGTTTGAATATTCATAGTGCATGCTTGTTTTGGGTTAAAGGGATGATCGATATTTAATATAAATTGCTTCCGACGGGACTTAGTGGGCCATAACCCCCAAATTCTCATCCCATCACTTTCTCTGTTGAACATTTGATGATACTAATAAGAAGATTTGATCAAGGGTTTTCCCCATCTTGGGGTTTTTCCCTGGCTTGAGCCATATTCTCGTGTCTTTTTGTCTTGAATTGTCTTCTACATCTATCATTTATGTTCTTTTGCCAGTTACTGTTATATAATGTCTAATGTGGTTGGTAAATGGATCAATGGGCATATGGTTGAATGAAGTATCTAACCTAAGTAAAGAACATGTTGTGAATTACTATATTGGAGCATATTTGATGGCTACTTTGACCCTCCCTTTTGATGCCATGCCTGGCAAATGATGGCTTGAACTTCTAAGAAAAAATTGGCGCTGGATAGGTCAACGAAAATCTGGGTGAAACTACCCACAAAAAATACCTTCAACTCACTGATAATAACTGGTACAGCCTCCTCAAGTGATCCCAAAGTATCACAATGAGTGAATCAACCCCCTTTTTCCTACATGAAATGCAGATGGAAAATATGACGTCCAAAATCCCACAGTCTCTGGTGGTACCCATGACCTGACAATGCGATGAATCTTTAACAATAAATACCAGTGAAATATTTGAGTGGTCTTTTTTTTTTCTTATCAACTAGGGTGGATTTGTATCACTACCGAAACTAATATTCAAGGGTTTCACCCTTAGCACTCAAAATCCACAAGAGCTTTCCAAATTATTATGAGAAAATGAATGTGCATGCCCAAAGAGTGAGCTTCATCTCTCTTTTATCATCAGAAAGAGTGAGCTTCATCTCTCTTTTATCATCAAAATTCCACTGGTGTCTTTTTTTTTTTTTCCCTTGGTGTGATCATTCAGAGAGGGACATTACACTTGCACCAATATTATACATGATATAGGTGGGGTTGGCCATAAACATTGGTCGATGGCTTAACTGTTAAAATTGGAAACTAGGGCCATACTCCATTTGGTTCTTATTATTTATGGTAGTTGATATTTTTCTTGGATTCCTCTTGTCAAGAGGCATAGGATTGACCTAAAGATCATCCAATTCCGACATGTATTCATGGAGATATGAATTTATTTGTGTTACTTGACAATTTGTCAAGGTCGGCC
Organism: Pinus tabuliformis; assembly: GCA_031772625.1. Taxonomy (NCBI): domain Eukaryota; kingdom Viridiplantae; phylum Streptophyta; class Pinopsida; order Pinales; family Pinaceae; genus Pinus; species Pinus tabuliformis. The sequence continues at coordinate 692,205,775 of CM062813.1, read as the reverse complement.
AACAACCAAATTACCCCAACTTATCATCAACGTTTCATTATAAATAGAAGACGTCTTAAAGTCATTTTTCACACACACTTCTCCTAATATCTCTCTCCACTTGTTTGGGTTTGGTGGCTAGAGAAATCAAGAGGGATAATCCCTAGACACATTGGAGGAAGGGTTCTATATGTAGTTGATGGAGGAAGCCTAGCCACTGTTCAAAAGGGAGATCTAGCCATGCCCTAAGGATGTATGGTTGTTGTCTTAGAGGTGCGCTAATGCCCTAACAACATGCCTTATTACGCAGCAGTAAGAGATCTAATCGGCAGCCCTAATCCATTGTCAAGAGAGACCCATACACAGTCTTGGGAGGCTCCTATTTACTATCATGAAAAGGCCTTATACACAACTCTCCTAGCCGTAGTTTTTGAGGCCCTAATCAGAAACATATGAAGGCCTAAAGCCACAGTTAGAGGATCCCTTATCACAACTTGAAAGGGACCCTTAGACGCAGCTAGAAGTGTGGACCTAGCCGCAACAAAAGGAGTACTACAACAGTGTGAAGGTTCTGTGTTAATACCACATTGTTGTAGGTGACAATGTGGTCTCATTCAAGGTTGTTTAGGCATGATAAGGTTGGTCTTGAGCTCGATTTGTAGGGTAGTAGAAGCTGCTTAAAGGAGGAGCAAGAAACTATTGTTTAAGGGCTGATTGGGTCACTGTTTGAAGGGATCAAAGTTACAGTCCACTGTTGGGCTAGGCCACAGGCCATAGCCAACAGTTGGAGACCTTTTTAGGAGTTGCGTTTAGAAGGTAAGCAGCCCTATAAGGCAGTGTATGGTTGGAGGGACTGTATGAAGGCTAGCCGCAGTCAATAGGTGGACTGTGGGGTGTGTTTAAGGTGTTGTGGCACTCAGAGCTTGTGCCCTAACCAGTGACCAAGTCTGCCATGAAATGCACTAGTCCTTGTAGCATATGAAAAGTGCCAGATTAGCAGCCTTATCATGATTAGTGAAGCAATGAAGGAAGGAGAGTCTTATTGAAGGAAAGCCTCAGTATTCTAGGTAATTGGTTGAGCTGTTCTAGGACTATCATTTGCTTCATATCTTCAGTCCTTGGTATCAAAATTGCAACCTCATTGCATCATCATCATGGAGAAGATATTTGATCTCCTATTTGGAAAGTCAAGTATTGACTTCAAATCATTGTACTCTATCTCTTTCTCTCTACTGAACTATTGAAGAATATAAGAAGAATTGATCAAGGGTTTCCCCACATTGGGGTTTGTCCCTGGCTGGTGCCACATCTTGTGTCCTCTTGTCTTGGCGTGTCTTCTACTGTTTATGTTTATGTTCTATCTAAACTTTACTATCATGTTGATGTGATTGCTATCTGAATACTGACTCTAAGCATAGAACATACCTAAATTTAATATGGTATCAAAGTTGAGGTGAATACAAAGCCCAAGCAAGAGTGGAAGAGAAATCACCGAAGACAGTTGGAAAGGACAAAAGGCTCAATGGGTTCCTCATCCCACTTCCCGACTGAAGACAAGCTCCGTCAAAAGTCTGACTATCACAGATGGAAGATGTCTCTTGATTTGACATTGGAAGATCGAGAAGTGTTGGATTACGTGAAGGGTAAAATCCCCGAGCCTTCATCAAATGCACGAGCTGCTACAAAGAACAAGTACACCAAGGGTGAAGTCAAAGTGAAGAAGATTATCAGAGGTTCCATTGACAAGTGTTTGGTGATCTACATCTCCGATATAAACACCTCTAAGGATATCTACGATAGATTGGTAAGCATGTTCAAGGTTAGTGATGCAAATCAAATTTTATTTCTTAGAAATAAGCTGAAGGATATTAAGAAGGGTAAAGACGAGGATATTCAATCCTACTTCTTAAGGATCTCTACGATCAAGAATGATCTTCTATCGATTGGAGAAATCATATTGTATTAATTCCATCTATAGTTCGTGTAGGATAAAGTGGGCTAGTAGTTGTTGCTAAAGCAATATGAAGGAAACAAAGGACAACGCATGAATTGTTTGAGCAATTATCTACAAATTTCTCGAGGGTGACAGAGCTCATGCAGGTGTGGGTATCATCAAGATGGAAAAGAAAAAAAGGAAAGTAAATACAAGTCTGAAGATGATGATATAAGCAGAACTAAAGACTTAGTGGTGTATAGGCAAGCATAGAGGAAGACTTGAAGACTGCCAAATATCAAGGAGCTTTGGAAATTACATCTAAAGGGAGCCAGAACAAAAGTGATGAATCAAACAAAGGATATGGAGAAGGATAGGAAGATTACTTTTCCAGAAAGCATCCTTAGGGCATTGATGAAAATGATTATTTGACAGGTAACAGAGGACCAGAGAAGTCCAAACCTAGCCAAGAAGATTATGGTGACACTGGTCATTCTATAAATAATGCAGGTGGAAGTATCAATAAGAATTATTCTACCACTATCAAGGAACAACAAGCTGAGTTGTCCATCAAATGCCTTGGAGTTTTGTTAGAACAAATTGGACACTACAACCTTCAACCCTGAGTGAAATGGTCATTTATTTGTTGGAGACTTGCTAAATGAGAGCACAAAGGTAGCTGCAAGATTTGGAATATCTATGGTCAACACTAGTATTCGAACTAAAGAGCAGCAAAGTCAGGGCAATGTTGTTGGACCTTTGGAAACACAATTTATGAATATTACACTTCTGGATACAGATAAAAAGAAAAGTTCAAGTGGATTGCTATCCTTTGTTTTTTGTGGGAACAACAAATTTGTGTTGGCATCTCCGAGCTTGCTGGCTGTCCAATTACAGAGTGAAGAGTTGGATAATTCATTGTTGGATGTACTGGGTATTCTTCCTCAAAGAGTGCAACATAAGAACTCACAAGGTGACCCTAGTAAGGAACTAGGATCTAGCGAGAGCATGCCAATGTGCCAGATTCTTGATACACTGATAAGTCTTCTCTGTTGGAGACCTTTGTGTACATAAAAAACATATCATGTAGCCTTGTCTTTTCAAAAACTACATCCATAAAACGAAACAAAATTTAATGTTCATAATTTTAATGTTTCTTTTGAGAATGCTCGTGATAATATTATGAAAGAAGTCAATGATTCGTGTTGTGATCCTATTCCAAATGTTATTTTAGAGGAATAGAAAGATTGCAAGAAAGCCTTAGAGATACCCGCACTTTAGGAATATTTCAAGTTCATTATTCTACCTGATTCTTGGCCACATATTCCAGATGGTGACGATTCTTCTTACTTTATCAAAGGAAGGAAGCTGGTAGCAGAAATAAAACATATGGAAGGTAAAAATTTAATTGGTGAAGGCAAGCATGTTGATTTTGCGGCCTATTCCATGGAATATGGTTGTGTTAGTTTGGATGGCATTTAAGACTCTAGCCAGAACTGCAATGTTAAAGTCTGCAATTCATTATTGATGGACACACATTGCTCTACCTTAATGGGCATTCACTTTAAGTTTGCAACTATACATGGAATATTTGTTGCATACCTACTAGAGGAAACTTGTGAATCCTTGAATAGAGATGCCATGCTAGGGGCTTCTGGGCCTAATGGTGCTAATGTAGTAGCTACTTCTGAATCCTTGGTGAAATGGCTTTGTGCTTGTTGGGATCTGGAAAACCATTCTACTACGGACTCCATGGTACTAGAACAATATAAAGTTGCAGGTTCAAAACAGATGGGAAACTTTACAAGTATATGCAAGATTATCAAAATACCTTTTGGTCTCAACAATGGCACATGCCACAAACATCATTAGTTTTAATAGTCATGGGGATGAAAGAATTATGGCTCTTGTATCTAGGTTTTTTATTAAAGTATGGGACCCAGACATACAGGTGGATTGCTTGGGACAAGAAATATTAGGTAGGGAAGATTGTAATGTCCCTATCATTTGAACAACAAGCATATTTTGTACTTTTTTGGCATTTTTGGTTATTTTCGCAAAGGGGTAAATATTGTTTTTTTGGAGATTGGCAGAAAATGACTATTTTATTGGAGAATGGTAGAAAATGAATATTTTATTAAAAAGGTGGCAAAAAACTATTTAGTGGAAAGTGGCCCTCACTAATAAAATAATATTTAAAAGAAATTCTAGAGGTTTCTCAAAGAGAAATTATAAAGAGGGGAAGGAGCTCATTTGGGGATCATTCTAACTTACCATTCTACTTTCAGGTGAAGGTGAGATCAAGAGAGTTCAACCAGAGTGTCTCAAGGGAGATCCTTAACCCAACTTCGGTAGATTTAATTGCTACCCTAGCTAGATTTCCCTACTTCGGTGAACATTCTTGCCATCCTAGTGGGATTTTATTTTTTTTCTTATTTCTGAAGATATGATGAGAATTTTGGCACAAATATTATTGGCATCATAATCTAATTTTGTAGGTCTGATATTCCTTCCTCAAAGAAGCATGAGTTTCACTTTTTCCCAAGCCAGAAATAAGTCAAATCTGTGGGTTGACTTCCTTGAGTTCTATAGAGGCAGAGATTAGGAATGAAGGGGGTTACATTGCTTGCTTTAATACAGGTCGTGGGTTATTATTACTTGTTGGAGGGTTCCTAAGGGTGATCAATCTGAATCCCTTGCCAATACCAAGGTTGTGGTAATTTTCTCTTGAAAATGGACACATTTTGGGCATAAAGCCAACATCCCTCTCTATTGTAACTAAGTTTAGGGAGACCCACAATGTTGAGTATTATATAGACACCAATGCCACAAATTTATTAATTTTGGGCCATTTGGAGCTGGAGAGAGAGTACTAAAGCAGTGTTAAGAATTATGGGCACAGTTGGATAGTTTGTGGGGGGCATTTATATGTCATATCAGCCTCAAAGGAAGGGCCACGAGCTTCCCATCTACTGGATTACAAATCTGTTAACTGTGGGCCACTGAAATCATAGTACCTCGAGGGAAGAACACATAATATTTTCTTGCTGAAGTTTATGATTATTGTTGGTCATATTCCTTCTTCAACTACCACTCTAGAAGCACACTGTTAGACAAAGGTCACAGGTTCCTTGATTTTCTTATGTCTTTGTGTATTTAGTTGGTTAATGTGAAAGAATCTCCTCTATTTATTTATCTGTGATGTGCCATCTATATACATATGTAAATTTCTGAACTTTCATAAATCTATTTGAGCGCTTGGAGTACTTTATTTTGGTATGCATGTTAGTTTTTTATGCACATTTAATTGGGTGAAATTTGTAAAGGCGAACCTACAGCTACACATGGTTAAATTATTGCTAGAACACATCACTAAACCTCACACACACTCAGAAACCTATTGAAAATTTAAGGCTTTTCTAGAAAGGAACAATACACTTTTCAATGCTCCCATCAACTACATGCTTGATCTTGTCAAACCGTCTAAAATCAATCATTGATTCCCTAGTAGGGCTTGGAAAATATCCAAGAGATCATTCTCATGAAAGGAGTTATACTACTCAGTTATGACATCCTTTCGTACCTTCTTAGCAGCTACCCCTAAAAAAGGGAGGGCTATGTTTGAAGAATAGAGGACAATAGTGCAACATAAGTAGGAAATTTCGTAGTTTGATGACTCACCTGAGATGTGGACATAGATGCTCCCACTTGTTCCTGTACACCCTATAATGTTTGAATAAGCCATCTTGACTTCTTGGATACACTAGAATGTAATGAGGTCTCTGTTTTTTTACTATAATCTTGTTGATCTGAATTTGTTTTCGTTTTCAACTTTAGAACAGAATCTGGAACAACAAGATTTTTGTGTTCATTAATCCTTAGAGGATGTTTCTATGATTTTGAGGACCATTCATCCTCATCAAACTTCATATCCTTGCTCACGAATATGTTCATTTGAACTTGAATTTAGATTCAGTAAGCCTCAAATGTATTACTCTATCCAACAAATATCCCCTTTATATTCAAGGGTTCAAGTTTAGTCCTTTTCTTATCATGAATATGAATATAAATTGGACAAACAAAAAGATATGGAAATGTAATACTTGTGGCTTCTAACAAGAAAAATATTTCTTTGGTGTATTGTCCTTCAAGATCCTGTGAGGACATTGGTTCAACATATAGACAACTATGGTGTAAGCTCTGTCTTAAAGACATATGGGTAGATCCACGTCATGGATCATGGTTTTATCTATCTCAATGATGTATTTATTACTCTACAACCCCATTCCTAGCACCCTCTTGATCATTGTTTCCTTATAAAAGGTATCAAAGTCCTTGGAGGTGTTCTCTCCCCTAAAATTAAAGCATTTTGATCTTTTCCCCATTTGATTTTCAACCAATGCTTTGAACTCTTTAAACTTACCAGATACTTCATATTTAGTCTTCATAAAATAAATCTTGGTTTTGTGAGAGGAATCATCAATAAGAGAAACATAATATAGCTTATCTATGAATGAAGAGGAAGGCATAGGCCCACAAACATCTGATTACATTAAATTGAGAATATTTCTTGATTTTTCCTCACGATATGGAAAAGCAATCTTTGAATTCTTATTGAGTGCACACCCTAGACACTCTTCATTCTTCTCTACCTTGAAGTTTGGCAATCCATACACCATATCCGTCAAGAGTGGAAGAGCTCCATGGTTCAAGTGACCAAAGTGATTGTACCACAACTTCCATAGATTTCCAATATCATACAATAGAGTATCATCCTTTGTAGTATTGACAAGAAGCCTCTAAAGGCCTCCTTCCAACACACCTTTAGCTAAGAACCAAGGAAATTAATGGTTGCAATATCTAATAATGCACTTTTGATCATTGAGCTCAACTATACGCTTCTTATTTGTGATAGATGAGATAGAAAGAAGGTTCTTCATTAATTCTAGTACATAAAAAACATATTTCCAATCAAGATTATCCTCTGATGGCATCCTAATAGAGATGGTTCCAATTTTAATCATATGATATGTAGTATTATCACACAACTCCACTTGTATACCCACATCTTGTTCTAGAAGCTTTCTGATTTTTTTATTATTGGTCACATGCTAAAATGCTCCATTGTCCACATACAAACAACACTAGAAGGGGTATTGGTAGAGAGGAAAATCAAGTTAAGGATGAACAAATAGACTCCAATGATATGGCTTCATCTACGAACAAGACAGGGGAAAAGACTATTGCTAAGTCTAGAGGTTTAGGGTCACCATTCAAATGTATTGGGTTGATTTTAGCCCAACAGATGAATACAAATAGGGATGAAGAGATGCATGCTTCCAAGCGACATATAGAAGAACTTGAAGGTCTTCTTGTAGCTCAAAAAAAGGAGGTACATTGCTGCTCTTTGGAATGATATTTTGGAATTGCAAAACAATATTTTGAAAAGCTAGCAACAAGTTGCAAGGTGATCATACTTGTATTAATGATGATACATGGATTCAAAACCATTTGAGTGGGTGTAGATGAGACCAGGTGTAAGTCCTGGATTATTTTGACCCCACAAAATTTCCCCTCATAGTGTCATTTCTCAGCCAAAGGATAGTTGTCAACAACTTTATGAAAAAACATATCATAAAATAAAATCAATGATTGAATCTTCCCAACTTTAACTCATGTTACCTTCATACCTTACTATTGATTTCATGCAAGGCTTAAAAGTTTGGCATCTCTATTCGATTGATGCAAATTTAGGATTTTTTAGCCTTTTTTATCACCCTTTTATGTTTAAAAAAAACACATGCGAGGTGTCCAGATGTCCCCCTTTTTAGGAGGGGGCACCCATAAGCCCAACTTTTTGGGAAGTGTCCTTGCACACCAGCAAAACATTGCACTGTGCATTTCATGTATTTTTTGCAAAAGAGAGGACGCAACAGAATGTTTTGCTAGATGGCCCTGAGGCCTATGGTCCTGAGGATGCAAGGAGCATGTCCCCAACCTTGGGAGTATGTCCCTGTGTAACACTGGATATTTCCATAGAAAGCTAATAGTGGAGACTTGGGGAGCTAGACTCTATGTCATAACTATTTTCATCTGTCCCTAATTTTCCATGTGTGCTGAAGGACAATACCTTTCTAAGCAATTGGGAGGTTATAAATTGTTAAACTCAGCTTGAAACCATGCCCAAAAAGTCTTAGCAGATGGGCATATGTGCTTTGGTTTAACCACTCGACCCATTGTTCAATAAATTAAGATAAGTTTGGTATTGAATATAGCAATTTAAACTCCACTATTTCAGTGTTTGTTTTAAGCCTAAGTTATTTGAAATTTGACAGAGTCCTACATTTTCGTTAAGAAATGCATCAAATACTACCACAACTAACAAAGAGTAAAATATTTACAGTAAAAACTGAATTTGGATTTAACAAGGATGGTCAATTTTCGTGTTTAAAAAACCTTCTCATGAACCAAGTGGGGATGGTTTCTCATGAAAAGTAGCCATACACTGATATTTCCACAAAAAGTCAATAGGGTAGACTGAAATTATGTTTTATAACTATTTGCAACTGTCACTAATTATCTACGTGTCTTGAGGGAGAGTGTCATTTAAAAAATTGTGGTGGTAAAAAATTGTTAACCTGAGCCTGAAATCATGCTTAAAAATCCTTTTACAGATTGGCATCTGCACTTTGGTTTAATCACCTAATGTATTGCTAAAAAAATTAATATAAGTTCAATATTGAATATAACAATGTGAACTCTATTATTTTAGTGCTTCTTTTCAACTTAATTCAAGTAAAATTTGACAGAGTCCTGTGTTTTTTTAGAAATGCATCATATGCTATTTTGTTAGTACATCACGGAACAAAGCGAGCTACAACCATCTAATGATAACAATACAAAGAAATTACTAATACTATCCTAGTTAAACCCGAAGTGCTAGCATAGGAGTTTGTGCCCTAATAGGAAGGGATTCAAAATATTTATGGAAAACAATGAATTTTCCCTTAACAAGAAAAGCCAGTTCTTGTTTGAAAAGCCTAAATTTCCTTGAGCTTAAGAGGGGATGGTTCCTCAAGAAAAGTAGCCTTACATTGATATTTCCACAGAAAACCAATAACAGAGAGTTGTACTGTCTGCCATAAATATTTGCAACTGTCTCTATTCATCCAAGTGTCCTGAAGGGGAGTACCTTTCTAAGAAATTGGGGTGGTAAGAAAATAGTTAAACTCAACTTCAAATCATGCCCCAAGTGTCTTGGCAGATGGGCACCTGTGCTTTGGTTTAATCACTTCACCCATTGCTTAATAAATTAGATAACTTTAGTATTGAATATAGCAATTTGAACCTCAATATTTCCATGTTCTGTTTAAGCTAAAGTCAATCAAATTTGAAAGCATCCTGCATTTGTTTTATAATACATCATGGAATAAAGAGATCTACAACAATCTAAAAGCGAGAATAAAATCATTTTCCCATTTTAATTAAGCCATCAATGCTAGCATAGGAGTTTATGCCCCAATAGGAAGAAATTCAAAATCATTATAGAATAAACTGAAGTTGGCTTTAACAAGCAAAGCCAGTTCTTGCTGAAAATGATCCAATTCCCCTCAGCTAAGGGGGGATGTTACCATGTGAAAAAGTAACCTTACATATTGTTGCATATCTGGTTGGTTAAATACATTGTGACATACTCTAAACGTGTACATGCTTATTGTCTAACGCAATTACTCACTCTAAATAGAAGCAATCTCTTTTCTATGTGATACTAGTCTTCTACAACATAACTACTATGACTCCCATGAATTAACTTATTTCACCTTCAGATTGAGTGTAATCTCTCTTGTACTTGGACATCATTAAAATAACACTTATATCCAAGGTGATTCCTTGGGATACCCCAAAAGACTGATCTCCCAGGCCAAAGTTAGAGGGAATCTTGTTGAGGTGACAATGGCAAGATCCCTGATTTGCCCAAAGTTGGCACCCTGTGAGCCTTGCACTACTTCTTAGAGCCATAGAGTGGGAACTAATACACTACTTATTAGAGTAGCTAGGTGGGAACTCATCCTCTTCAGATGGAACCATAGAGAGGGAGGTGGAACTACTCACTCCAGATTGCAAATAAAGAAGTGGGAAGTTGAACTCAATCACTAAGGATGGGATGAATCAAGATAGATTGCATGAATCACACTAGCCTTCTTAGAATCTTAGAAAGGTTGAACTCATTCAGTAGCCATAAGGATGGAACATAACCATAGATATTGGAACCAGTTCACTAGCCTTCATAGAGCCATAGTGTGTGGTTCCACTATAGAATACAGTTTAGACAGACAAGACAAGAATGCATGCCTAGATTCTGGTAAAGAAAGAAAAACATAGACTCATAGATAAAGAGGAAACGTTTCTGTCTAATCCTCGACCGAAGGGAGGCAACATATAGAGCAGAAGGCTTGAATTAGAAGGTTTGGAATTGGAACGGAATGGATGGTACTAGGTACCAGGTACTATATGGTACTATATATCACTCTTTATGAATTATATGCATTCTAATCTAATATTTATTTTGAATGGTACCAGGTATAGTGCCAGACACAAACAAGAAAGAATTGGAAGGGAAGAGATCAAATGATCTAATAACGAAGTAAAAGTTGGTAATACTACTTCAAGCAAGTAGGAGAATGGTCATAATGGTCCCAACACCCATTGCAAGACAAAGAAGATGTGGTCCAAGTTTAAATGCTTGGTTTAAGCACCCTAGCTCAAAGGAGCACACATGGAAACAATGTATGATATTAAGGAGAATGATAGTCAACCTTGAGAAGCACTCCAACCAAATTGAGGTTTTCAATTGCTATATTTGGACATTCTTGAGGAGCACTACAAGGAGAGGAGTACATGTGTTATGTGCACCCTATTGACAAAGTAAACAATCTTGGTTTAAAGGGAGCACTCCTCATAAATCTAAGATTGGAACAAGAAGAAGAAAGAAACAATCTCAATATTTCGATATAGGAGACAATCAAGAAGGGAGTGAGTTGGAAACCAAACTTATTAATCTAAAGAATCAAATGATAAATATGTCTCTAAACATGTTTGTAGCAGACCATAAGCATGGCAAGGCCAAACAATAACATAACCTCATGGATGAAGTTTGAGACTTGATTTCTAAATAAGAAGAATCTGAATGAGAAGAGAAGAAAAATTGGGAAAGTGGAACACTATAAAAGTCCAAACACCCATCAGAGAGAAAGCGAAGAGTGACTTCAAGCCTTATGTAGTTGAGATTTTCACCCTTAAATTCAATCAATGGTTACAACAACTTGATGTTTATTTAAGTGTGCATGCAATTAGTGAAGAGAAAAGAATCTCTTTCACTTAGTTGAATTTAGAAGACCATACAAACCTAGTGGGAAAGTTATGTTACCACTCAAATAATTAAGCAGGAACCACTAGTAAATCAATGGGAAAAATTAAAGAATCTCATTATGTGGGAGTTCTATCCCAATGGATATGAGTAAGAAAAAAAAGATAAAATGGAAAAGGAAAAACCATACAAGTGTCCACCATTGAGTTTCAAAAATGGGTCATTCAATTGATTATATCTCCCAATAAGAATAATTTTTTAAGTCAATATTTGGTAGGACTACATAGTGATATCCAAATACAACTGATGTTTTGAAAACCAAAGTCCATTGATGAAGCCGGTGTATAATCAATTGGAATTTTGATATCAGTGTCCCCTAGTAACCAAGCTAAGTTAATGGGACTGGAATATCTCTGGTAGAATTCAAAGGGAAAAGAAAAGAAAATAAACACGCAAGCCCAAATGATGCCCATAAAGAAAGTCATAGAGAACTCTTCAAGTCTAAATGAAACCTACACAGATAGCCATGGATATCTCCAAATGGTTAAGGGGATGAAGAACAAAAAGTTCCAAAACCCAAATCCTGAGGACAAATAATCTTGTAAATCTGTGATGTGTATTGTGACCTTGAGTTTTTAATGATCTAGGGGTTCTCATAGCATGGAGGGAGACTGTACTTATGTCAAAGAACCACGAAGAACCTAAGGAAAAGAGGTATGTCAGTGACCAACTGCTTGTTGCATCTTGTGCTTAAATGGGGCTGAAGATGTGGATCATCTATTGTTGCATTGCAACTACTCAAGAAAGGTTTTTTGTGAACTGTTTAAACCCTTGGGAAGAAAATGGGTTATGCCTCCCTTTTTCCAAATTATGGCCAATGGGATGTCAAAGTCTGGTGGAATATGGCCCCCACATTTTGTATGGCCTATTTGGAAGGAAATAAATTGAATAATGGGACAAGAAAATGGAGGAAAACACTTTGGCGAGAAGGACCAAGATTCTAATAAACGAAAATGTGAGCATCATGCTAGAAAAGGAGAAGGATGATAAACCTTAAAGCCTTGAGGGTGTTGGGTTTCCCTATCCTTCCAACTACCTTAAGAGAATTCAGGGGATGGGTTATGGCTAAAGCATTAGACCCTGTTGTTTGAAACATTCAAGTGGGAATAGGAGAAATTCACCCCCTACTATTAAGAATTATTCCCATACTATAATGACTAATCACTATGAATCTAGCGTAGAGGAGTAGAGCTTTGGCTTGAGGTTGATGTTCATGGTTAGTGAGGTGCTATGTGCTTTCATTGTTGATTTCTCAAGTAATCACTGTTGTGATCATCCTAGTTGTTGAATATCTATTTACTTTGATGGTTCCTCTCTCTTGTATTGGTTAGGTGTCCTCATAGTCTATCAAGGCTAAAACATAGTTTGGAAGCCTCAGTTGATTGATACCCTAGTTTGATACCTCATCCTTATAGAACCCTAATATATGATAACCATTTTATTGTGCTTGGAGTTGTGCTTGTTATACTTCACTCTCCTTCCTTGAGTAACCTCAAACCCTAACCCTAGGGTTGCTTTGATTCCATTTTCCCTAACCCTGGATTATAGTGAGGCACTAGTCTTACTATAAATTTTATCCTTTTTGCAAAACCCAAAGTCTCATCCTAGGTAATGGTTTATCTAGGGTTTTACCCTAAGCCATAGAAAAATATTTAAATACTATAAAACCCTAAAATAATCAAATCTATACCTACTTGAAATAAGCACCTTACCTCCTAGTTTTTCCCTCGCTAGTAGGATAAAGAAATTTACTATTTTTATAGGGTTGTATCAACCTTACTATCAAGGTTTGAATGAGTTTGAGAAAGTTTCAACTGTTGGAACGAATCTTTTTCTCCCTAAGTCTTCTCCTTGTATCTAGGACTCATTTTGATGGTAGGAACTTGGTGTTGTTCCTAGTCCACTTATTCAAGCCTTAATGATTCACTCTTATTGCTGCAAAAGTACAACTGTACATTTTCCTCTTATTTCTTTTGGTTTGAACTCAAGAAAGTACCCACTTACCTAGGACAACTAGCTCCAACACTGGTTTCAATCTACTGCTGATATAATTGATTAATTTGTTGATATATAACTGGTGTAATTGACTATATATTGTTGATATATATACTGATCCATGTGGATGTTGGGGGGCACCCACCTATCCCATTTGGACCCCCACAACTGTCTCTTTCAGTTTTTCAGTTTCCGTAATTGTAGCACACTTTACTATTTTTAGCAATTTTTCGGGTCCTGAACTTCCAGAGTCGTTTTGAGGCCCTAAACAACGTTTTTTGGGAAAATCTCGGAGCAACATGGGTCCATGGATAAAAAATACAGAGATAACCATATACACAAAGATGCAGCGGAAATAATATTTCATTTTATTAAGGAATTTAGACTTCTGTGATCCATAACATTGTTTATATAATCTTCGGCAAAATCACATAACCAAACTTTTGTTGACGCGTTTCGAACCAACCAGTGTGGTTCATCGTCAGTACAAGTTGAAGAACTAATCTGGCTTAGCTTGATTAAATAGAGTGTGCAGAGACTCCAACGGCTATAATGCTAACGGCTAATTTTGACCTAATGAACCTAGTCAAACCACTAATTTTATTATTAATATTCTTAGAAATAGCTAAAACAATTCATTTGTTAATTTGAGTATAATATAATATTTATATAATCCATTTTTTATTATTTAAATATAATGGTCATTAATAAATTATATCTCGTATAATAGTACATATTTATTAAATAATCTATATATATTATTATTCCAATATTATTTAAATATAAATATATAGTATTAAATTACTATTATTCTAAGAATTTAGTTACATTAGGTAATTGAGTATTTATTTAATAACAATTATCTAAATTTAATGGTCCAAAGGTAAACTCTAATATATCATTTTTAATTAATTATTTAATTATAATGGCCCCTAAACCAATAAGTTATATACAATAATTTATGTTTATTAAATAATCTATATAATTTATAATTCCAATATTATTAAAATAAATAGTATTCTTGTTAAATCATTATTATTTAATTACATTAGGTAAATACCATAACTAAAGTACATGATTATTAATAATAGTATATCCAAAATATATAACTAACTCAAACTAACCCAATATTATCGGTATATCATATATTTATATCAAAAAATAAAATATTAATAATTTTTTTTATTTATCATTTAACCTAAAGGTCATACTGTTAAACTAGATCTCCTCTTATAATTAATTTAATAATTTATATTCATTAAATAATCAATATTCATTCACTAAAAAATTATTAGAATTAACTATGTCATTAGGTAAATAAATTATTACTTATAAGGTTTAAAAAGGGTTTTTTAGTTAAATATATAAGAAATTAGTTAAAGGGAAAAACTAAAGGAATGGTAGAATTAAATATAAATGCATAAACAAATTTTTTTTTAATCTAATTGTAATATACCCCCTAGTATCATAAACGGGATAAGGTTAATACAATACTTAGCCCGAAATTACTAAATAACTTATTAATAACTCATACACTCCATAATAATAGGATTAATCCGCCCAAAAACATACCTTAAAGAGAGGGAGGACAGAAACCCTAAGACCTAACAAAAGGGGAATGAGTGGGCTAGGAAGACAAGGTTGGGACTCAGCAACTGCTAATCTTCCAGCCATCATCCCTATTAAGATTTTTCGGCCTTTTCTCAATCTCCAGGGCCTCTCTAAATTTGCGATGGTGAAACTGCGCAACCCTGGCAATGACTTGAGCGTCTTCTATACATACATGATGCATAGTCTTCCCCGCATGCTCAGCCAGGGCTGAGGACTTGGTCCTACCATGTCTTAAGTCCGCCGAATGCTCGCTAATCCGTTGATTGATAGAGCGACCAGTCTCACCAATATAAGGGGTCCCACAGGAACAGGGAATGACATAGACGCCCTTCATGTCCTTAGGGTCAATAGGGTCTTTCACAGACCTGAGGGAGCCACGGATAGTGTTGAGAGGTCTAAAAGTTGCGGGCACATCGTACTTCCTCAGAATCCTTGCAATCCTGTCCGTGGTCCCTTGGATGTAAGGAAGGTTCACACTCGTGATATGATCTTTAGGAACCCTTCGGATTGAAGGCTCCTTCCTGGCCCTGAGGAAGGCTTTTCGACCGAGGTGCCTATTGTAACCATTCTTCTCAAAGACATCTAGGAGATGAGCCTTCTCCGCTTCCAGGCTCTCCTCATCTGAAATTCTTACAGCACGGGTGGCAAGCGTGCTAAGAACCCCTAACTTCTGAGCGGGGAAATGAAGCGAAGACGCATGCAAGTATTGCTCAGTATGCGTCTTCTTTCTAAACACCTGATGAGAAAAGGAACCATCCACCTTCTTAGAGATGAGAACATCCAAGAACGGAAGACAACCATTAACTTCTTTTTCCATCGTGAATTTAATGGTGGCAGACTGGTTATTGAGGTGACTGAAGAAACGATCCAACTCGTCAGGACCATGAGACCAGACAACACCAGTGTCATCAACGAATCTTTTCCAAAGCTTCGGTAAGAGACGAGAGGAGGCCAAAGCCTTAGACTCAAACTCCTCCATGAAGAGATTAGCGACGACAGGGGACAAGGGGGAGCCCATGGCAACTCCGCAAGTCTGCTCATAGAATTCTCGCTCTTGCGATCAAGTCGTGCAATTCCACGATTCCTCTAGCCCAGAAACTTAATGAGGGAAACCCCATCACTCCTAGGATATATGGTCTTCCTAAAATCCATAAGGATGGGGTCCCCCTGAGACCCACTGTCAATACCATTGGTGGTCCGACTTACCTCCTGGCCAAGTTCCTCGCTGCAAAGTTGAGACCCTTGGTTGGGCAGACTGAGTCCTTTGTCAAAGACTCAGCTTCTTTTATTGAGGATCTTAAGAGAATTAAACTTGAGCCCGAGGACATTCTGGTAAGTTTCGACGTGGTCTCTTTGTATACTTGTATTCCTATCAATGAGGCCATGAAGGTTATTAATAAGCTAACTGACCCTGATACGGCTAAGTTGGTTGAGCTTTGCCTTACCTCCACCTTTTTCAGCTTCGAGGGATAATTCTATGAGCAGACTTGCGGAGTTGCCATGGGCTCCCCCTTGTCCCCTGTCGTCGCTAATCTCTTCATGGAGGAGTTTGAGTCTAAGGCTTTGGCCTCCTCTCGTCTCTTACCGAAGCTTTGGAAAAGATTCGTTGATGACACTGGTGTTGTCTGGTCTCATGGTCCTGACGAGTTGGATCGTTTCTTCAGTCACCTCAATAACCAGTCCGCCGCCATTAAATTCACGATGGAAAAAGAAGTTAATGGTTGTCTTTCGTTCTTGGATGTTCTCATCTCTAAGAAGGTGGATGGTTCCTTTTCTCATCAGGTGTTTAGAAAGAAGACGCATACTGAGCAATACTTGCATGCGTCTTCGCATCATTTCCCCGCTCAGAAGTTAGGGGTTCTTAGCACGCTTGCCACCCGTGCTGTAAGAATTTCAGATGAGGAGAGCCTGGAAGCGGAGAAGGCTCATCTCCTAGATGTCTTTGAGAAGAATGGTTACAATAGGCACCTCGGTCGAAAAGCCTTCCTCAGGGCCAGGAAGGAGCCTTCAATCCGAAGGGTTCCTAAAGATCATATCACGGGTGTGAACCTTCCTTACATCCAAGGGACCACGGACAGGATTGCAAGGATTCTGAGGAAGTACGATGTGCCCGCAACTTTTAGACCTCTCAACACTATCCGTGGCTCCCTCAGGTCTGTGAAAGACCCTATTGACCCTAAGGACATGAAGGGCGTCTATGTCATTCCCTGTTCCTGTGGGACCCCTTATATTGGTGAGACTGGTCGCTCTATCAATCAACAGATTAGCGAGCATTCGGCGGACTTAAGACATGGTAGGACCAAGTCCTCAGCCCTAGCTGAGCATGCGGGGAAGACTATGCATCATGTATGTATAGAAGAGGCTCAAGTCATTGCCAGGGTTGCGTAGTTTCACCATCGCAAATTTAGAGAGGCCTTGGAGATTGAGAAAAGGCCGAAAAATCTTAATAGGGATGATGGCTGGAAGATTAGCAGTTGCTGGGTCCCAGCCTTGTCTTCCTAGCCTACTCATTCCCCTTTTGTTAGGTCTTAGGGTTTCTGTCTTCCCTCTCCTTAAGGTATGTTTTTGGCGGATTAATCCTATTATTATGGAGTGTATGAGTTATTAATAAGTTATTTAGTAATTTCGGGCTAAGTATTGTATTAACCTTATCCCGTTTATGATACTAGGGGGTATATTACAATTAGATTAAATTTTTTTTTGTTTATGCATTTATATTTAATTCTACCATTCCTTTAGTTTTTCCCTTTAACTAATTTCTTATATATTTAACTAAAAAACCCGTTTTAAACCTTATAAGTAATAATTTATTTACCTAATGACATAGTTAATTCTAATAATTTTTTAGTGAATGAATATTGATTATTTAATGAATATAAATTATTAAATTAATTATAAGAGGAGATCTAGTTTAACAATATGACCTTTAGGTTAAATGATAAATAAAAAAATTATTAATATTTTATTTTTTGATATAAATATATGATATACCGATAATATTGGGTTAGTTTGAGTTAGTTATATATTTTGGATATACTATTATTAATAATCATGTACTTTAGTTATGGTATTTACCTAATGTAATTAAATAATAATGATTTAACAAGAATACTCTTTATTTTAATAATATTGGAATTATAAATTATATAGATTATTTAATAAACATAAATTATTGTATATAACTTATTGGTTTAGGGGCCATTATAATTAAATAATTAATTAAAAATGATATATTAAAGTTTACCTTTGGACCATTAAATTTAGATAATTGTTATTAAATAAATACTCAATTACCTAATGTAACTAAATTCTTAGAATAATAGTAATTTAATACTATTTATTTGTATTTAAATAATATTGGAATAATAATATATATAGATTATTTAATAAATATGAACTATTATACGAGATATAATTTATTAATGACCATTATATTTAAATAATAAAAAATGGATTATATAAATATTATATTATACTCAAATTAACAAATGAATTGTTTTAGCTATTTCTAAGAATATTAATAATAAAATTAGTGGTTTGACTAGGTTCATTAGGTCAAAATTAGCCGTTAGCATTATAGCCGTTGGAGTCTCTGCACACTCTATTTAATCAAGCTAAGCCAGATTGGTTCTTCAACTTGTCCTGACGATGAACCACACTGGTTGGTTCGAAACGCGTCGACAAAAGTTTGGTTATGTGATTTTGCTGAAGATTATATAAACAATGTTATGGATCACAGAAGTCTAAATTCCTTAATAAAATGAAATATTATTTCCACTGCATCTTTGTGTATATGGTTATCTCTGTATTTTTTTGCATTCCTATTTAAATCCTGATCATCGGTATCAGAGGGGTCTGCTTTTTCTATTTTTTTCTTTGCATGTCCCCAACGAGGTCGGGATATAAGGAGTTAGTGCTTGAATTGGTCGAACCTTTGCAAGACCAACCTTGCAAATCTCGACGGCCTCCCATGGCAGATGAAAAGAAAGACGAGGGGGCAGGAGATCCTATCAAAATCTTGCTCGAAGAAGCCCTTGAGCGGCAAAGGAACGCGATGATGGACAACTTTGCGTAGATCCTTCAGCAGCTACCCAGAGGCGACACATCGACTTCCAACAGCTACTTTGGAAACACCACACCCTTTAAGGTACAAGTTAATTTTGAAATCCCCATCTTCGAGGGTCAAATAGACGCAGATGCCGTAGATAAATGGTTAAATCTGCTAGATGGGTATTTTTCTGTTCATGATTTTTCCAGTCGGGAAAAGATTATTTTCGCTCTTCTCAAAGCAGCCCCCCACATCAAGGACTGGTGGGAAACCTACTGCCAGCAGAAGGATGAAAATACGGGTTCACTATTTTCAGCCGCACCCACTTGGGATTCATTCCGAGATGCCATCAAAGAGCAGTACTACCCTGTCAAAAGCTACGAGGACAAATACATAAAGTGGATCATGCTGCGACAGGGAAGGGACTAAGATGTGCCGGAGTTCACAAACATTTTTCTTCGCACACAGTTGGGTATCAAGGACTCTGAGCTGCATTTGGTACTCAAATACCACGGCTGCCTACACAGGTACATCCAGGAAGAGATGGAGTTCCTGAACATCTTCTCACTTGGCACGACATACTAATATACGGTCAAGATCGAGTAGAAGTTCAAACAGAAGAAACGAGACTTTGGATCTGCAAATTCGAAGACCAAAGGACAAAGCCAAGGCAGGATGACCCAAGACAACCCGTCGAAGCCGCAAGAAAAGAAAAACACCACGAAGTCGAAGAAGGACACAGGAAAGTGGTGTGAGTTCCATAAGAGCCCCACTCACAACACAAGTGAGTGTCGGACCAAGCAGTCACTGGTGGCAGAGTTGAAGGCTTCAGAATCAGATGCATGTTCTGACCTTGAGTCAGAACTCGACAAGGGGAATGGCAAAGGGAAGCAGATCATTGATGCGGAGCCCAACGTCACTGTTGCCACCACCAAGATCTAGAAGAATGAGCCCGAAGATCCAGAGGAGGGGGAGCTGTAGAAATTTTGAATAATTTAACACATATTCAACAGAGATTATCATGATCACGCATTATTTGGGGAACCATGCACAATACATAAGCTCCTCTACATTGATCAACAATTTAGCAGCATCAAAAACAATGAAACATCAATGGTATGCACACATTAACACAGTATGTATCCCGGGGAAAGCTTACACTTGAAAACCCCACACTATCTATATATTAATGATTGAGAACATGTAACATTACATAGTACAATAATCCTCACAAGTACTCAGTACTATCTCCACCTGTTACACACAATACAGCTCAGATCTGATCTCCAAATCTCCTCCACTGCTTGCCTGCCTCCACTGCACAACACCTGCTCTAAAATGAATTAGAGTGGCTTAAACAAACTCGTATTTACCTGCTGAGAATCACTCACACTGGAAATCATGTGAGCATAGGCTATTCTACTAGGCATATGCTAGGAAATACTCATTGGCATACTCAATCCCTTGATTGTGCAAATCCTCATGCACAACTATAGTCAAAACTGATAGCAATCTCAACCTCTAACACCTGTCCCCGTTGAACTGTACAAGCACTGAGTTAACTGCTGTATTCAACAGTTGCATTATGAGTTAATAATTAGTTATACAACTCATCATTAGTCTATTTGCAGTTAGACTAATTACAACTAGTTTAACAAAGTCAAACTGAACACAACTCCATCAACTCCACATCCAACTCCACAGAACTCAACCACATGAGTTCTAACTGATGTCATGCATGCAATAGCTCAACTGACACATAAGAAAAGCGTATTTCCTTATGTCAGCTGCATGGGCCACATCTGTAGCTCAAACTGAAGTGCTCCAAGAGAATAAGATAAAGTTTATAGTCTAAATATTATTATGAGACAATAATATTTGACTTTTCTATTTTTGGCTGCCAGTCTAAAAATAGACTTTGATCACTCCTGCTGTGATCCAAAAATAGACCTCGCGCCATAATTTTCCTGCGGGCCCACTTAGTGAAGGTGACTCCTTTCCACTAAGCTCCATCATCTTGTTGCAATCTCAACACTCCCTCTCAACAAGATATGGATTATCAGCAACCCCTATCCTACCTCGGTGGTATTCGAATTTTCTCCTGGTGAGCGCCTTCATCAAGATATCAGCATCCTGATCCTCCATTGGAATGTATGAAAGTAACATGATTCTCCGCTGCACACAATCTCTGATATGATGGTACCTGATTTCAATACGCTTAGATCTATCATGAAATACAGGATTAGCTGAGAGTTTAATGCAACTCTGGTTATCATAGTAAATCACAGTAGGATCCAAGTGAGAACCGAACAAACCAACCAGGATCTTCCTCATCCATATAGCCTCGCATGCAGCCAAACTTGCTGTCATATACTTGGCCTCTACTGAATTGAGTGCCACGGATCTCTGCTTCCTGCTGTACCAAGAATGCTGTTGATCCAATATTGAAGACCCCTCCTGATGTGCTCTTTCTGTCCGTTGGGCTCCCTGCCCAATCTGCATCCGTGAAGCCACATAGCTTCACCTCATCCTCCTATCTGTACCACAATCCATATCCCAATGTGCCTCTCAAATAACGCAATACGTGTTTGCCCGCCTTCCAGAAGATCTTGGTAGGCTTAACCATAGCTTGTGAAAGCTGGTTAACTGCATAGCATATATCGGGTCGTGTATTGACCAGATACATAAGCGACCCCACCAACTGTCAATAAACAGTGGCATCCACTTCTTCTGCCGAAGTGGCATCCTCCTTCCTCCAACCACCAGGAAGAGGAGTATCAATAGGCTTGCAGCCGTGCACGTTTAACTTCTCTAGTATCTCTCGAGCATACTTACCCTAAGAAACAAACAGTCCACCACTGCACTGCCAAATTTCCAATCCCAGGAAATAATGAAGGAGGCCCAAGTCCTTCATCTTAAACTCCTTAGCAAGATCATCCTTGCATGAAAGTATCAACAGCTCATCGCCCGTTAGAATCAAATCATCTACATAAAGTACAATGATAAGCAACTTGCCCTCCACCACAATCTAGTATAGGTTAGGATCCGCCTCGCTCTTGGAGAATCCAAGTCCGGTGAAATTGCTATCTATCCGTGTGTACCAAGCATGTGGTGCTTGTTTCAACCCATACAACGCTCTCTTGAGCCTGTACACATGCGACTCACTACTGATGATCTCAAAACCTTCGGGCTGCTAAATGTACACCTCCTCCTCAATGACTCCGTTGAGGAACGTAGTCTTCACATCCATCTGATGAATGTGCCACCCCATCTGCGCTGAGAGAGCAAGAATCGTCTGTATGGAAGAATACCTTGCGATAGGTGCAAAGGTCTCCTCATAATCGATCCCCTCTATCTGTGAAAAGCCTCGGGTAACAAATCTTGCCTTGTACTTCTCCACACTCTTGTCAGCTGCCTGCTTAAATTTGTAGATCCATCTCGAACTCACCACTGATTTCCCTTCCGGTCTAGGAACAATCTCCCATGCACTGTTTCTGACAATCAAATCATACTCTTCCACCATGGCATCTACCCATGCAGGATCCTCCACAGCTTCCTTGAAAGAGGATGGCTCAGTCATGACACATTTAATCGTAAGAACCATGTATCCAGTGTACCGATCAGGTGACTGTCTCTGCTTGCGTTGGGCTGTAGGTGGTCCTACAACTTTTCTGTATCTTGAGCCAGTCGCTCAGCTTCTGTCAAGCGCTTTCGCCCTCTAATGGTTGGTGCTGCATGAGTGGTCTCTTCCACTCCATGAACCTCGTCCTGTGGCTGATCCACGTCCTGAAGCTCATCCTTAGGAACTAATGGCTCCTCATCTGCATGCAAGTGTATCTCCCTCTCAAGTGAACACTTCATGGCCTTCTCCTCCTGAAATTTTATATCCCGTCGCACAATAGTTTTACCACTGTCTGGAAAATACACATGATAGTTGTGGGGCGTATCAGTGTACCCCACAAATATCCCAACCTTTGCGGTCGACTCCAACTTCTTCCTGGCATCCTTCGTCACATGCATGTAAATGTTAGCACCAAAAATCCTCAAATGAGAAAGATCAAGCTTCTTACTAGAATAAGCCTCCTCGGGTGTACTCATGCCAGGTATCCTGTGAGGACAACGGTTCTGCACATATACTACTGTATTGCATGCTTCCACCCACAAGTGAAGGGGTAGGCCCTGATACTTCGTCTGATCTCCTCCTGCACAAGATCTGACCAAAGTCTTTCCCATCCTGGCAATTTCTCCTGACCATTGACAGAGTCCTGATAGGAATGCCAACTCTTCGAAAGACCAAGGAGAGCCAAGGTCACTAAGTCCTCATCATCGACAATTACCCCCACACTTCCCAGCTCATCTCGACACTGAGTGAACTTCGTGAGATACTTGGGCATACTGTCACCCTTCTCACATTTGATGTTTTTGAGTTTATCTTTGAGCACTAGCTTCCTCTGATCACTCTTGCTTTGGAATAGATCTGTTAAAGCCTTCCACATCGCATATGGAGAAGTCTTTCCATGCAGGCTGGACACAATGTGATCCTTCACGCCCTCCAATAGAATCCTTCGACACTTTGCTGTCTTCTTTTGCCAAGCATCAGCTTGAGTAGCATCAGTAGGCTTTGGGACATCAGTCTCTATGAACTCCTTCACTCCGTTATCATCCAATACTGCCTCCATCTTGTCCTTCCATGCAATATAGTTTGAGCTGCCCTCAAGAGCATACTCCAATCGCAATCCGTTGAAAGACATTGCTACATTGACACCAAGAAACACACTGCTGCAAATTCGAATTCCACCAGCTACAAAACTCAACCACCTCAGATCTAAGATTCGTGAGAACAAAATATTTCTCGTACAGAGATTGACTGTATGGGCATTCATTGGATATCTCACCTTCCAAAAGAAGGATGAATCCAAAGGCTACCTGGCCCGATTACAGACTCTGCCTGAAGAAATAGAATGTAAACACTTCCTGAATAGTAGATCTGATGATCAAAAGCTCTGATACCATGTAGAAATTTTGAATAATTTAACACATATTCAACGGAGATTATCTTGATCATGCATTATTTACGGAACCATGCACAATACATAAGCTCCTCTACATTGATCAACAATTTAGCAGCATCAAAAACAATGAAACATCAATGGTATGCACACATTAACACATTATGTATCCTGGGGAAAGCTTACAGCTGAAAACCCCACACTATCTGTATATTAATGACTGAGAACATGTAGCATTACATAGTACAATACTCCTCACAAGTACTCAGTACTATCTCCACCTGTTACACACAATACAGCTCAGATTTGATCTCCAAGTCTCCTCCACTGCTTGCCTGCCTCCACTGAACAACACCTGCTCTAGAATGAATGAGAATGGCTTAAAAAAACTCGTATTTACCTGCTGAGAATCGATCACATTGGAAATCACGTGAGCACAGGCTATTCTACTGGGCATATGCTAGGAAATACTCATTGGCATACTCAATCCCTTGATTGTGCAAATCCTCATGCACAACTATAGTCACAACTGATAGCAATCTCAACCTCTAACACCTGTCCCTGTTGAACTGTACATGCACTGAGTTAACTGATGTATTCATCAGTTGCATTATGAGTTAATAATTAGTTATACAACTCATCATTAGTCTATTTGCAGTTAGACTAATTACAACTAGTTTAACAAAGTCAAACTGAACACAACTCCATCAACTCCACATCCAACTCCACAGAACTCAACCACATGAGTTCTAACTGATGTCATGCATGCAATAGCTCAACTGACACATAAGAAAAGCATATTTCCTTATGTCAGTTGCATGGGCCACATCTGTAGCTCAAACTGAAGTGCTCCAAGAGAATAAGATAAAGTTTATAGTCTAAATATTATTATGAGACAATAATATTTGACTTTTCTATTTTTGGCTGCCAGTCTAAAAATAGACTTTGATCACTCCTGTTGTGATCCAAAAATAGACCTTGCGCCATAATTTGCCTGCGGGCCCACTTAGTGAAGGCGACTCCTTTCCATTAAGCTCCATCATCTTGTTGCAATCTCAACAGGAGCACCTTTTACACTCACAGATGTGGGTGAAGAGTTCGCCACTGCAATTCATTGTCGACAGTGGTAGCCATAAGAACCTCATTTCAGCAGAGGCCGTGAAGCGGTTGGGCCTACTGACTACACCACACCCACAGCCGTACAGTATCAGGGGGCTTCATGAAGGATAAGATCTCAAAGTTTGCCAGCATTTCCGCCTTCCCTACAACATCAAGTCCTTCACAGATGAGGTATTGTGTGATGTTACACCTCTGGATGTTTGTGATGTATTATTAGGCCAACCATACTTGTGGAGGCAACATGCTGTGTATGAGTCAAGGACTCGCGCTGTCATTATTTCTTTGAATAATTCATTATACAGGATACCAGAGGTAGCCCGACCTACCACCACCTCTTTGATCATTGTTAAGAAAGGCAGCAAGCTCATCTCCCAAACTAGGAAATTCATCTGTCTAGTTCACTCCCAAAGGAAGGGGAATATTGTCACCAGATCCATGACCCCCGCGAAGGGTTCCTCCATGCAGCAACAACAACAAAGGGATACAGTCATGACAGAACACATGAACAACTTCTCCTCACCCACAGGGGTACCACATAAACTTCAGGTGGGCAACAAATTCTGGTTGCATCTGCAAAAAGAACACCTTACAAGAGCCCATCAGAAGCTCCGACCACGCCGACATGGTCCTTACACCATTACCAAGGCTGTGGGAAATAATACATTGGAGCACAACATTCCTCCATTCCTTCACTTGCACTGAGTGTTCAATGTGGACTGTCGTCGACCATGCTTCCCACCATTATTGGACACATCAGAGATTGCAGAACAACTCACGAGGGATGCAGCTTAGCAGAAGCTTCCTCATCTCAGGGACGAACTCAATGCAATGGGAACCATTGCTTCCTAAGGGAGGAGGAATGATGCAGGTGGATGTTGGGGGCCACCCACCTATCCCATTTGGACCCCCACAACTGTCTCTTTCAGTTTTTCAGTTTCCGTAATTGTAGCACAATTTACTATTTTTAGTAGTTTTTCGGGTCCTAAACTTCTGAAGCCGTTTTGAGGCCCTAAACGACATTTTTTGGGAAACCTGGGAGCAACATGGGTCCATGGACGAATGTTTCTCTTTCCAAAGTTGTAGTGCTCGGATAGATCTTTCTAATGAGCTATTGTACATGTCAAACAGAGATCGTATGCCAAAGTTACGACCCCGGGAAATTGATGTACCAATTTACCCAAAACGAGGCCCACAATTTGGCAGTTCATTTTCTAGGGTTAGGTTTTGGGATGTTTAAGAGTTTTCCATTGTTTCTCAACAATAAATAGGCTTTTGAGCCTCATTGTAACACAGTTCAGAGGCATGTAGCCGCCACATCTCTTCTCAGAGATAAGCTACCATCACCCTAGCTGGTTTATTTCCATTGCTGTTTGTAAGCATATTTCAGTATTTTACATTAATGAAATGAAATATTATTTCTACTGCATCTTTGTGTATATGGTTATCTCTATATTTTGTTGCGTTCTTGTTTAAATCTAGATCATATATATATATATATATATATATATATATATATATATACGCTGGTTGACTGAAAACAAAATGCTGGTATGACATGATATAAGTGTTGGTGTGATTTTGATACATACTATTTTGTTTATGATGTATAACAACACTTGTTAAGGGAATAATATTATTACCAAGGGATTATACAATTACATATTATTGTACATCTGTTTGGTTAACTACATTGTGACATAATCTAAATGTGTACATGCTTATTGTTTGACACAAGTAATCACTCTAAATAGAAGCAGTCTCTTTTCTATGTGATACTAGTCTTCTACAACATAACTACTATGACTCCCTTGACTTAACATATTTCACCTTCACATTGAGTGTAATCTCTCTTGTACTTGGAAATCATTAAAAGAACACTTATATCCAAGGTGATTCCTTGGAATACCCCAAAAGACTTATCTCTCGGTTCAAAGTTCGAGGGCATCTTGCTGAGGTGACAATGGCAAGATCCCCGAGTTGCCGAAAGTTAGAAACCTATGATACCTTCACTACTTCTTAGAGCCATAGACTGGGAACTAATACATTACTTCTTAGAGAAGCTAAATGGGAACTCATCGTCTTAAGATGGAACCATAGAGAGGGAAGTGGAACTACTCACTTTAGATTGGAAAGAAAGAAGTGGGAAGTTGAACTCAATCACTAAGGATGGGATGAATCAAGATAGATTGCATGCAAAGGAAGAAGTGGAACTCAATCACACTAGCCTTCTTAGAAGATTAGAAAGGTTGAACTCATTCAGTAGCCATAAGGATGGAACAAAACCATAGATATTGGAACCAACTCACTAGTCTTCGTAGAGCCATAGAGTGTGGTTTCACTATAGAATGTAGTATAGACAGATAAGACGAGAATGCATGCATATATTCCAGAAGAAAGAATAGATTCTAGTAAAGAAAGAAAAGAATAGACTCATAGATAAAGAGGAAATGTTTCTCTCTAATCTCCGACCGAAGGGAGGCACCATATAGAGTACAAGGTTTGAATTAGAAGGTTTGGAAGGGAGGGGATGGTACTAAGTACCAGGTATATATGGTACTATATATTTCACTCTATATGCATTATATGCATTCTAATCTAATATTTATTCGGAATGGTACCAGGTATAGTGCCAGATATAGTGCCAGGTACATACAAGAAAGAACTGGAAGGGGAGAGATAAAACAATCTAATAACAAAGTAAAAGTTGGTAATACTACTTCAAGCAAGTAGGAGAATGGTCTTAATGGTCTCAATGCCCATTGCAAGACAAATAAGACATGGTCAAAGGTTAAATGCTTGGTTTGAGTGCCCTAGCTCAAAGGAGCACACATGGCAACAATGTATGATCTTAAGGAAGAATGGTAGTCAAACTTGAGAAGCACTCCACACAAATTGAGGATTTCAATTGCTATATTTGGACATTCTTGAGGAGCACTACAAGGAGAGGAGGACATGTGTTATATGTACCCTATTGAAAAAGTAAACAATCCTGGTTTAAAGGAAGTACTCCTCATAAAGCTAAGATTGGAGCAAGAAGAAAGAAACAATCTCAATATTTTGATATGGGAGATAATCAAGAAGGTAGTGAATTGGAAACCAAACTTATTAATCTAAAGACTCAAATGATCCATATGTTTCTAAACATGTTGCAATAGACCATAAGGATGGAAAGGTTAAACAAAAACATAACCTCATGGATGAATTTTGAGTTCTAAAGAAGAAGAATCTGAATGAGGAGATAATCAAAAGTGGGAAATGGGGAACACTATGAAAGTCCAAACACCCATCAGAGATAAAATGAAGATTGAATTCAAGCCTTATGTAGTTGAGATTTTCACCCTTAAATTCAATCAATGGTTACAACATCTCGATGTTTATTTAAGTTTGCCTGAAATTAGTGAAGAGAAAATAATCTCTTTCACTTGGTTGAATTTAGAATGCCATGCATTATAGTGGGAAAGTTATGTTACCACTCGAATAATTGAGTGGGAACCACTAGTAGATGAATGGGAAACGTTAAAGAATCTCATTATGTGGCACTTCTATCCCATTGGATATGAGTAAGAAAGAAAATATAATGGAATCTCTTTCAATAGAGTCAAGGACAAACCATGCAAGAGTCCACCATTGACATTCAAAAATGGGCCATTCAATTGATTATATCTCCCAATAACAATAAATTTTTAAGTCAATATTTGGGAGGACTACATAGCAATATCCAAAGACAACTGATGTTTTGAAAACCAAAGTCCATTGATGATGCCAATGTACAAGAAATTGGAGTTTTGATATCAGTGTCCCCTAGTCTCCTAGTAACCAAACTAAGTTAATGGGACTGGAATACCTCTGGTAGAATTCAAAGGGAAAAGAAAATAAAATAAACTAGCAAGCCCAAATGATGCCCAGAAAGAAAGTCGTAGAGAACCCTTCAAGTCTTAATGAAAACAACAAAGGGAGCCACAAAGATTGCCAAATGGTTAAGGGGACGAAGAATAAAGAGGTCCAAAACCCAGCTCCCGAGGACAAATAATCTGGTAAATCTGTGATGTGTATTGTGACCTTGAGTTTGTTATTATCTAGGGGTTGAGCACAGAGGGAGACTGTACTTATTTTTATCAAGAATCTATTTGTAGGTTGGTCTATTCAATGTCAAGCTTGTATATTCAACACAATTGCAGCTTGTCAAAATGGGCTACAAGAAATAGTAAAGATCTTGGATTCAAATAGATGAGAGCAATGTTCAAACCCCATGGAAGACAAGAGTGGATGTCAGGATGAGAAACACAAACTTTGTAAGGAATAAAAATGCTCTACTTCTATTTTTACAGCTTGAAGAGAAGAGGTTTAGATGTAATCATGCACATACTGTTGAAAATGGCAACAAGAAATGCTAAAAATAGTAGTTCGGGTACCAGTGTTGGACATAGCAACAAGGAATGAAAAATGGTAGTGCTAAAAATAGCATTGCTATAAATAGCATTTCAGGATGGATTCCAATTTTAGTTAGTCCCTGAATTAAAATTCAAATTTGATCCTAGAAGCTGTTTGTAAAATAAGTAATTAATTCATCTTGAGTTAATTAGTTGTAGAAAATAAAACATGAAGTCTATGTGAAGACATGCAAGAGTTTCTCCATTGATTGAGGAATTTATCCCTTAGTTAAAGAGATAAGGATGAGTTGTGATTTAAGTTTTAATTAGTTAGTTCAATTAACTGAGTTAAGTCCAGTTAGATTAGTTCAAAAAATTTGTTGAATTAATTGTGAGTTCAGTTAGTTAATGCATGCATGCATGTAACTGCTGCACTTCAGATAACCAAATATTCTCTCATAAATAACTCATGCATGTCAGTTCAGTCAGAGACTCAGTTGAGATCAGAGGAAGGGACAATGTACTATCAGTTGGAGGATTTTTTCTATATAGGAAACTCATCCATGCAGAAGGAATTATCTCCTTCAGGATTGCACAGTTAGATTAGAGTTTAGTGAGTGTGTGAAGAGGCCAATTCACACAAGTGGCAGCACTAGACCCCAAGGAAAAATGCGCAAGGAAATAGGAGGCTTGGAGGGCAAAGGAGAAGGTTTGTGAGAAGCCTTTAACTGTCTATGAGCAATAGAAGGATTGTACTGAGAGCTGGATAGCTTGTGAGCTAAAACTTTGTGTAATCCGGACATATTTCCACTTCTATGATATACATAGACTGGGGTTTTAGGCTGAGGCTTTCCCTGGGTTATTCTTCTGTGTTCATGTGTGATTGAATCTTCTTCTCTGTTATATGTGTTCTGATTGATCTTGCTCAAATTGATTAAGCATTTGAAAAGTTTGATAGTAGAAGTAGATCAAGTATTTTGCTTTAGTATATTGCATTATCAGGTGATCTACGGTGAAATTTCTACACATACCGTGGATGAGAGAAAATAGGCTTCCATTGTGATAGTTATAATGGACAAGAAGCTTCTCCTTGGCCTAGAAATAAGCTCTCAAAAAAACTATATTCTGGTGTCAAAGCTTACCCACCATCTCCATATGCCTCTCAAATTCATCCCTAGTCATCTTGTTAGAATTTTTCAGTATCTTCACAGTTACAATCATTTTTTTCTCCCTCAAAGCCTTATAAGTAGTCCCTAGCATGCCTATCTCCATAATTTCAGCGGATGCATGGAGCACATCCTCCAAAGTGTACATCTGAGCTTCCCCACTATAGAACATAAGAACCTAACTCCTTTGCTACTCATAATGAAGGCTCTTAGCATCTGTATTAACATAATACATATCATAACTAGTCTCCTCAATCGAAATCTTATCACCTGCAACATTTTCAACCTCATCCCTAGGCTTCTGTTGTCTGTACCTATTGCCATAAAAGCTAATAAGGAACACCATGGAAATCACCCCAACAACGGATCCCATAATAATTCCTACTATCTTTCCTGGATTTAGCCTTTCATGCCTCTTAAAAAATGGCCTAAAAGATTACTCCATTGGAAAGCTTGTAATAATAGAGCATGGAGAAGGGGTCACTACTGTGTTAGGCACGTAGGGCCTGGGCAATGGGCTCCCACAGAGCCCAAGATTTCCTGCAAGAATCATTGAACATGGCCATAATTGTAGTAGTTGGCATTCTTCCATAGAGTTGGTTATTAAAAACATTGAATACTTTCATGCCAAACTAATTAAAACTAGGAACAAGGCCCTCAAAACGATTGTTCTCCAACAGAAGAGCATATAGGATGACTCATTGGTCCATTGGAATTTGAAGGGAATGGACTCTTTGAGTGTTCATTGTCCCTTTGAGCATTCACTATTTGAGACTGAGAAGATTGAGTGACTTGAGGTTCTGTCATGCCATAACTGGACCCATTCCACTCTTCGACACCCCCAGTTTTCCATATTACTCCACTTCACAACCCTGCTTCGCCAAAATGAAAAAACATGCCCATGGTTACAAACTTATTTCAAAAAGCCAATTATATAGTAACCCATCTACAACCATTACAACAACATTACAACAACAGATTGAATCTATCATAGGCTTTAAGTTATTCTATGCAAGTAAAAACCAATCCTGGATATAATAAAATTTGGGTATTTAAGCATTCATCATATCCTAACAATGGCATTCCAAACATCTCTGAAATTCACTCAACATTACATAAAATCATTGGCGAACCTCACGCAGAATTTATCATAACAACAAGATAACTAAATGCATATTGCCACCACATACAAAATAAATACCCTAGAATCGAAATCTAATAAATGCAGCCAACCTTTGGGCTGATAAGCTTCACCTTAGGGCCAAGAAGGGCAAAGTCTTGATGGCTACTGGTTCTCCGATGCAACAACAACAATTCAAACAAACTTTGAATCTTCGATAGCTAATTGTTCTCAGATGCAACTGTAACCATCTTCGATAGCTAATTTTTCTTAGATGCCACTATAACCCCCTAAACAAACTTTGAAACTCCTATTTTGAAGCTCCCAAGAAATTACTAAATGCTTAGAGGTAAATTACTAAATAGTTAGAGGGAAATTTAAAACGCAAAGTTGTGATCACTAAAAATGCAAGGAGGAAAATGAAGAGGGTGTCTTAATTTGATGACAAATGGGTAATAAAAAAAATGACGTAGGTTATAATAAGGAAAATATAAGACATCATATGATTTTTAGGTCAAAAAAAAATCTTTAGTCATATAAATATTTTATTTATTTATTTTTTTTTGTAATTTTTTTCTTTGAAGAGAGGAGCACAAATTTTAAGAAGGAAATATTTTATTTATTTATTTATTTTTTGTAATTTTTTTCTTTGAAGAGAGGAGCACAAATTTTAAGAAGGAAGAGATCACACATTAGATTACTTTTAAATAGTCTTTCTTTTATTTATTCATTTTTTTTTTTGATTTTTATAGTTCTCTTTACTTTCTATGTTGCTAGGAAAATTTAGGCAAATATTCGAAAATCTCCCTAAGCTAAAAGCTATCAAAAAACTAATAGATGTTGATGTAGAGGCATGGAAATAGGTGTAGGTAGTGGGGCGTGGCGAAAACGAGGGTTTGGTGGCAGACAACGAACTCGAACCATGGTCTAGGTTATCATTGGTTTCTGGCGATGGTGGCCTGCCCATCGGCCTGGATTGACTTCGCTTACCCATGCCCTGCACTGTTTATACTATCACTTGCTCACTAACTAGGTGACCACCTCCGTTTCGGTCCATCTGGTCCATTCTTTATTTTTTTTCGCGGTGACCTGCACTACATTCCCTCTTGACTCGACATTTGTTAGTTGTGGTCTTGGGATGGTTATACATCTACTATCGGTTATCATGGAGGATGATGTCACTGATTACTTCGCGGAACCCTCTCCACTGGACTATCTTCCCCTCGCATCTATCGGTTATCTCCTCGAGTATTTTTCTTAAAATTCCCTCTACCCTAGTTGGGTCTTCTAGGGTTTACTTTGTCTCGGAATATCCTGCTTTCACTTCTCCGACTTTACAGACTCACCATTTTGGGATGTCCTCCTCTACCTTTCCTTTTTCTAGTTGCTTGGATGTGGTGGATTTCCCACCTGGAACATACCTCCTTCCATTATCCTTGCCTCTCTTCAGTTCATTTCTTCCTGCCTCGACTCGCCTCATCCCTCTTATCCATCGCATCTACCATCATCCTCCTCACCTTCCCTCTTCCACATCCCACCACCTCCGGCATCTCAAGCCTTCTCGGCCTAGCCACTTGAACCTGTGGTCCCATTCCCCCCTCCTCCCTCCCACGACATTCCCACATCTAGATGTTTTTTTGATTCATCTTCATCCCAAATTGGTTTGTCTGGGAATCCTAGCTTAGAGGCTATAGCAAACCCGCCACTATCCCAACAGGTGAGAACACCCCCCCATTCGATCAGGGAACCTTACAAAGCACTTCAAAGGGGTTAAGGAGGGAAATAAACAAATATCCCTCACTTTTGAGGTTAATATACAGATGGGAGAAGTTATGTATACGTACGACCGATTTTTGGTTGGTCGCTTTCGGGGACGGGCATACTCAACAATGCGTTTGAAGTAGTGGGTGCTGGAGATTTGGGGTCAGATCCTCACAGAATTGTCGTCAGTGGTAACTCTCTCTTGAGGATGGTTCACATTGTGCTTTCAGAGGCCTGAGTTTATCCCATGGGTGTTATCAAAACACTGGCACATTGAATTGGCCCCGATCCTCCTTAAGCGTTGGAGCCCCCTCTTCAATCCCGAGCATGAACACCTTAGGGCTGGACCCATTTGGGTTAGATTACCTAGAATCCCTCTACATTTTTGGTTAGAAGACATTTTCAAATGGATAGGGAATGCTCTTGGCAAGTATATGGACTTCGATAAATCCTACATGCTGACAGGCAACATGTCCATGGCACGCATTCTAGTCTTCCTTGATACCAAAGAAGGTCTGGAGTAAAGCATGTAGTTGCATTGGCAAGACACTTGTAGGATTAAGATATTTGACTATGAGGGAGTCCCTTATCGATGCAGGAGATGTAAAAAAATTGGACACCTCTATAAGGATTGTCCCCTTCTTTAATCCAACTCAAATTCGGTCGCTTGGTTTGAACATGCTCCTGCAAATCCGGATACTGGTCGGCAAGGGAAGGAACCTGTAGGTTAGATGTCTAATCAACCTTTGGACACTCAGGCTGCTCATGGCACAAACACTCACAAGGAGCAGTTTCATCCCCCATCCCCACGTATCACCAGATCACGTGCGGCTGCGGCGGCAACTGCCTCTGATGCGGGTACTATCTCTAACCCTCCTCCTTTCCATATGATGTCATCTATTTCTTCTCCTAGTTTATCTATTTGTAATGCTGGCTCTGTGCATTTTCCCCCTATTGTTTGCACTCTGATTACCACTGCAACTATTTACTCCCCCACTCCCCCTACCATATTTGGGATTGTGGACTCCCCCTCCCCTCCTGCACCATCTAATGAATCTATTTTAGGACATGGTTATTTCCTTCGGTCTATATCTCGTATACCTTCGGGGGATGGTAGTGGCCTTGGCATTACACCTCATCTGCCTTCTTCCAAGTTAGCCTGGGGTCGACAATCTAACATCTCCAAATCCATTCTTCAAGTTGGTCTGGAAGTGGCATCTAGGAGACAACTCCCCATTGATCAGGTCCTTAGAGAACTGACCTCGCCCCCTGGTTCCCCATGAAGTGGCTCTCTTACAACTGTATGGGGTTGGCTAGCTCTGCAAAGAAACTATCCTTCCATCGTTTGATGGAATTGGAACTGATGGATATTATATTCTTACAAGAGACCCTTGTGATTGGTATGCAAATTGTTCCCACCCTTGAGGCTATTATACTTGGATGGAACTTCATCGCATTGGATGCTCATGGGCGATCTGGGGGTTTATTGTTGGGGATTGACCTCAGATCCATTAGACTATTAAAATCCTAGGGGGGATGGGTTTCATCGAAGTAGATATTTACTCAGCAGAGCTTGGTAGAGAGTTGCGGATTTTCAATGTCTGCGGACCCTGCAACAACAGGCTCAATTTCTGGTAGAAGATTCTAGACATGGAACAATTCCATGCTGAGAACATTATTATTGGCGGGGATCTTAATTTTTCTTTGGGACATGCTGAGTCTTGGGGCATGAATGATCAACTGGACTCTCTATCAGATGGGATATTACATCTTATGGAGAATCACCTACTGATTGATATCCCCTCTTCTAGCTTAAATCCCACCTGGAGAAAACGAAGGACCAACGATGTAGAATTAGCCAGAAGACTGGATTGGTTTCTGGTAAAGGAAGAACTTTTGGAACAATTACCCCTTTATTGACAATGGTGGGATCTGGGGGTTATCGAATCATCATCCCATATATCTGGAGATTGTTGGCAGTGTTAGAAAACCTAATGCACCCTTCAAGTTCCACTCAACCAGGCTAGATGATGAGAGCCATATACAGTTGATTACTCAGACCTGGAAATCCATAGATTCTCCATAGGGTTTAAGTGTCTCCGAGATTTTTGAAAACAAAATGGAAATAATATAACATAAATCCATTAAATGGGCAAATGATAAAAGGATCAAAGATGTGATGATACTGAGAGACACTGAACTGGATATTGAACAATTGAATGGACATGAGAGTCGTGGATTCACATGTGTTGATGCTAAATAGAATTTGATCTGGCTTGAGATCAAGTGGAATCAGATCTTGAAAGACAAGGCAAAAACCTAACGACTCAGAAGTAGGGACATCTGGTTAAAGGAGGGAGACGAGAATACAACGTTCTATCATCGTGTTGCAAATGAGTGCAGGGTCATCAACACCATCTGGCATCTCAAGGATGAGCATGGCACACAAGGCAAGAACTTTCATGAATGGGCCAACCTTGGTATGTCTCACTTTGGACATTTATTCAGAGCTCCCCCTGATGCAAACCTTGCTGATATTATCAGGGTAGCTGGATTTCTCCCCGAATATGTCGATCGGGATGCTGGTGAAGATCTACTTAATCTTGTAACCATGGGGGAGGTAAAGGCTAGTATTAAGTGGTTTAAGAAGGATAAAAGTCTTGGACCAGATGGTGGGTCAACTGAATTTTATATTGCATTCTTTGATATAATTGGACATGAGTTATTACAGGTCATCAAAGAATGCCAGACTACTGGGCGAATGTATGATGCCTTCAATTCAACATTTATCGCTCCCATTCCCAAGTCCGATGACCCACATAGTTTTGATGATTATAGACCCATATCCCTATGTAACTGTATATACAAGATCATTGGTAAGATCATTGTAAATTGGCTCAAACCAATCCTATTTGAGCATATATCCTTGGAGCAATTTTCAATTCTTGACATCGACCAAGTCATGAAGCAGTGTGCACTGCACAAGAAGCACTTCACTCTATCAAATGAAAGAATCTCAAAGGGATGATACTTAATTATAATTTGGCAAAATCATTTGATCACACTTGTTGGCTATACATTCGAATGCTTCTTACACATCTTGGCATTCCTCTACTATTCATTCAATGGATTATGTGTTGCATTAACAATGTATCTTATAGCGTTTTGATCAATGGATCTGCATCCTCTTTCTTTCATGCAGAACGAGGATTGAGATAAGGATGTCCATTCTCCCCCCTACTCTTCCTATTGATCATGGAAGGCATGAGCTGACTCATCACGACGGACCGATTGCAGGGTAGACAGAAGGGCATCAAGATCACAAACAACTGTATTCTCACCCATCTCTTATTTTTCGATGACATTCTTATTTTTTTGAATGGATCCCTTGGGGATTCTACAACTTTTGATGCTGTATTTTGTTTATTATCTCATGCTACTGGGATGCATTGCAACAACCAAAAATATACTCTATCCACTCGTGGGTGAAACTAGCATGAGATCCATTCTGCTCTACTGCACTTTCCCTTTATCACCTTGTAGATAGAGGAGGGACTCAAATATCTAGGATTCAGGTTGAAACCATCGAACTATTGGATTGCAGATTGGGTCTGGCTGGTTTCCAAGATTGAAAGAAGATTAAATATCTGGCATCATAGGTGGTTGTCTCGCGTTGGTAGACTGACTCTCATCAAAGCTGTCTTGGAGGCCACTTTTGTCTACTGGATGTCTTTAGCTTGGATACCTAAGGGCATCATCCATAGAATACAACAGTTATGCTGCAGATTCCTTTGGAGGGGTAAATAGACCGGACACACCTTTTCTTGGGTTCGCTGGGACAGGATCACACTTCCAAAGAAATGGGGCGGATGGGGACTTAAGAATCTTGATTATTTTGCTAGTGCTCTAGCAGCCAAAATGGGCTAGAATGTTTTTATCATCCAAGAACCTATGAACAAAGGTTATCTACCAAAAGTACATCTCCCCATTGCATCTGCTTGACTGGATCAGGTTACCAACATGGGATAGGAACAACATATCCACTGTCTGGCGGGCAGTACTAAATACAATAAGTCATGTATGGGATGGATTGACCTGGAGGATAAGAAATGGTCACTCTATTCAGATTGGAATGGACCCCTGGATTGGATGTGGAAATTCTCATATGCTCCCACCTAGACTTATCCATCATTTGTCGGATTCGGGACACAATTTGTACATGTGTTCAAAAATCACATTTCCGCTTGTCTAAATGAGATGATATTTATATCAATTTTGGTCCTCTCAAAAAGAGGAATTTAATGCAATCATCTCCATCAAATGAGTTATCCCAAGGTGGAATTTGGCCCTAGTTGCCAATTTTAACACAATCAAAATTTTAAAATATCCTCTAAAAGCCCAAATAGAAAATGGGGTAACAGATCCCATGACATCCAACTTGTGATCTATGGTGGGAAATCCTCAAAGTATCTCTGAAGAAATATGTCTCATTGAGGCCAAGGTCAAGAAGAGGTATGATGCCTCACTAATTTGGTAGTTGAAGAAGTTTGAATCTTGGTTTGTCAATTTGGCCCTAAGTAGGCAAGGCAACATGGAAGGAGGTGACCCCCTTGGAAGAGTTTTATAGGGGAAGGCCACATGAGGCCTTATATAAAGATCTAAATCAAAGGACCTCCCTCATAAAAAATTATAGACATGTATTTAAATAATGTAGATAACGACCCATCCAAATGTTGATAAAGACAATAGAACATCCCTTGAATCTCATAATAAATGGGGGCATCTACAGATGAGGTGATCCTTTAATTCTAGTATCTCGTGTATATGGAAAAGCTAGTAGATGTTATTAAGAAGAGGAAGGTCGTTATGATTAGTTTCTACTTGACGCGAATGTAAACCCACTTTGAACGCACCAAGGGGGATCTTAAGGGCAGCATCCGGTGCTCTTATGCATATGTGGTTAAACAAAAAGGCCCCCTTTCATTTGCATGAAGTGTTCCTAGTACAAATCCATGTTAGAGTCAAGGCCCTGAAAATATGAAGTCTAAGTACATTGAATGTATAGTCTATAAATAACCTCTCTAACAACTTGACACAAACATACAATGATTTCATTTACCTTGGAGGTATAAATCACTTGAATTGTGTTACAAATTTAATCGGTCCTCCAAAAAAATGTGTCATGCTTCCTTATGATGATGCGTCAACCCTATTGGAGAACAACCTCACAATGTACAAGGAATTTAAACATGATGTAACTTTAATAGTGCCCCACATTCACCCCCTGGATCACCACTCATGGCTAATTTAAGGTTATTTCAAGCATTGATGTGGATAATATCATTATTTTTTCTCTTATGTATATTATTCTACATTGACACAATTGAGTTTAGAGGTTAAGGAATTAAGATTTAGGGGATTTAGGTGTTAGTGGTTAAGGGGTTGGCAGTTAAGGTGTTTAGGCGGTGAAGGGTTAGGGGTTAAGGGTCACATATTAAGAGGATAAGGAGTTATGGCTTAGGAGTTGGTTCATGGATTATAGGTTAGGGGTTAGTGTCTTAAGATTTAATGAGTCAAGGGGTTTATGGGTTATGAGTTGTGAGTGTAGGGGTTAAGGGGATAGGGAATTTAGTGGTTATGGGTTAAGGGCTTATGGTTTGTGATAATTGGACTCCTAATCCCTTTATCACAACTATTGGGGGTTCCCTTATCAATTGCTCTTGTTACCTTCCCTCTAGGCCCCCTAGACCCTATGAAATTAAATCCTAAGACCCCTTCTCATTCTCTAATGTTAGGATTATAGATCTTAGTAAACCATGATTTTACCTCCGATTTCTACCATCCATGCTACCCTTGTGTCCCCTTGCCCTGTTCAATACACCATGCCATTCTACTTTTCCTAACCTTTCGAACCCCCAAATTTGGTCCCAATGCCCTTAAGACTACACCCTTGGGCTCCCTTGGCTAAGGGATTAAACACATTAGGGGTTATGGGTTGTGATAAGGGAGCCCCTAATCCCCTTATCACAACTAGAAATAGGCTCATGAACACCATCAATATCTACTGGAGGTGCTATGATGAAAGCAATAATGAATACAAAAGTTGTGGTCAATAGGACAAGGATCATCAAGATGTTAAACCATCCAATGTAAAGATGGTTTTCAATGCTAGTGATCTAGTCACATAAAAGACCCCATAAATTTGTGCTTTGGGACACCCCTAGGATTCAATAATTAATCCAAACTGAGAGGATTCGTTGTTGAGGTGACAATGGAAACAACCTTGAGTTGACGCAAAGTGACACTTTGTGAGCCTTGCACAACTAGGGTGTCGGTTTCATCATCGACAAGAGGCACAATTGACAAGTGGAAAACATCTCACATTTAGGGCACTTGGTCACAAATCTTTATGCATGTTTTTCCACCAAGGGTACATTTCACATTTCCCAAGGCACAAATTACATATTTGGATGAATTTGGATAGCTTATCACATTCCACGAGCTTCATGCATGAAGAGGAGCTCCCATTAAGAAGATTTTGGAGGATTGCATGGCATAGTTAAGGGTCACATGTATAAAAGAAGAACACCATAGCCAAGAATAAGAAAATTGGCATTTGTGCTAGGTGTTAGGGAGTGTCAAGGAGTGCCATGGAAACACAAGGGGGAAATAGCTCAAAATGCATGGAAATGAATGAATAAGATTGTGTGATAGGGAGTGTTAGTGAGTTTCAAGTGTGTTAAGGAGGGAGTGACAAGGTTATATGCTATGCAATGCCAAGGCAAGCTAGATTGTCAAGGCATGTTAGGGAGTGCTAGTGAGTGCCAAAGCATGCCAAGAAATGTAGGGGGTGCTAACACGTGCCACATAGTGCCAAGGGATTGTTAGATGTGCCAGGTGCTATGGCATGTCAAGATGTAAACTATGTTGCTTAGTTATTTTATGGCCACAGTTGGACGTGAGCCTTAACATGGTAACTTGTAACTTGTTAAGTTGGATAAGTTGAAATTATACATGAGTAGCCTAAGATGAGTTATAGTCAATTCTTAGGTGAACAACACATAGTCTAGTTGTAGTAACTGTAACTTGGTCAAGTTGTTTTAGTCGAGGCAAGACTTGGTTGGGTTCCCAAGTCCCAAAAAAATTAAGGGCAGTTGTGAGGGCATTATAGCTAAGGAGTGCCAGGGCATGCCAAGGAATGAAAAGGCATGCTAACACATGTCGAGCATTTCCAATGCATGTTGAGGAATGTTAGGGAGTGTTAGGGCATCACAAGGGAGAACTAGGTCAAAATACTTGGAAATGAACAAATAAGTGTGTGTGCCAAGGAGTGTCAATGAATTTTAGGTGTCTCAAGGACAAAGTGTGTTAGGAGAAGGTCAAAACAAGCCTATGGTAAAAATTATAAGGGGTTGGTCAAAGCAGTTTCAGAAAAAGGGAGACTTTGGGTTGGGCACAACATTGTTTTGACAAT
Source organism: Pinus tabuliformis (assembly GCA_031772625.1). NCBI lineage: Eukaryota > Viridiplantae > Streptophyta > Pinopsida > Pinales > Pinaceae > Pinus > Pinus tabuliformis. The sequence goes on along the minus strand of CM062813.1, from coordinate 692,164,763 downwards.
GACTTGGTTGGGTTCCCAAGTCACAAAAATAGTAAATCTATCTATGAGGGCATGACAATTAGGAGTGCCAAGGTGTGCTAGGGAATTCTAGGAAGTACTAACACATGCTAGACAATTCCAAGGCATGTTAGGAATGCTAAGACAATCCAACTACTAAGGCATGCCAAGATGTGTCAGGTGCCAGGGTGTGGCGCGAATGCATGCTAGGGAGTGTTAGGGCGAAGTGCCAAGGAAACACAAGGGAACACTAGTTTCAAATGCATGGAAATGAAGTGTCAGTGAGTTCTAGGTGTGCTAAGGAGGGAGTGACAAGGTATGCTATGCAGTGCCAAGGCATGCTAGAGTGCTAGGGAAGCATACCAAGATGTACCAAGCGCCAAGGTGTGCCAATGCGTGCTAAGGAGTGTTAGGGAGTGCTAGGGAAACATAAGGGATAAATAGGTAAAAATGCATGGAAATGAATGAATAAGAGTGTGTGATAGGGAGTGTTAGTGAGTTTCAAGTGTGTTAAGGAGAGAGTGACATGGTATGATAGGTTGCGCTAAGTCATGCTAGATTGTTAGGGCGACATGCAACCAATATGTGCCAGGTGCCAGGGTGTGTCAACATGTGCTAGGAAGTGTTAGGGAGTGCCAAGGAAACACAAGGGAGCACTAGGTCAAATAAATGCATGCAAATGAACAGATAAGAGATTGTGACAGGAAGTGTCAGTGAGATACAGGTGTGATGAGGGAGTAACAAGTATGGTAGGTAGTGCTAAGGGATGCTAGAGGCTACGGAAACATGCCAAGATGTGCCAGGTGATAGGGTGTGCCAATGAATGCCAGGGAGTGTTATGGAGTACCAAGGAAAAAAAAGGGATCACTAGTTTCAAATACATGGAAATGAATGAATAAGAGTGTGTGACAGGGAGTGTTAGTGAGTTCTAGGTGTGGTAAGGAGGGAGTGACAAGATATGTTAGGTAGTGCCAAGGAATGCAAGAGTTCCAGGGAAACATGCCAAGATGTGTCATGTGCCAGGGTGTGCCAATGCGTGCTAGCGAATGTTAGGGAGTGCCACAAAAACACAAGGGAGAACTAGTTCAAAATGCATGGAAATGAAGAGATAAGAGTGTTTGATAGGGAGTGTCAACAAATTCCAAGTGTTCTAAGGAGGGAGTGAAAAGGTTATATGCTAGGTAGTGCCCAGGAATTCTTGAGTGCCATTGCATGTCAAGGAGTGCTAGGGTGTGTCAGGGAGTGAAAATCATGCCAAGAAATGTAAGGGATACTAACACACGTCAAAAAGGGCTAAGGGATTGTTAGATGTGACAGGTGTTATGGCATGTCAAGATGTAAATTGTGTTGCTTAGTTGTTTTATGGCCATGGTTGGACGTGAGCCTTGACTTGGTAACTTGTTAAGTGGGATGAGTTGAGATTGGACATGAGTATCCTAAGATGTGTTATAGGAAGTTCTTAGGTGAACAAGGCATAGTCTAGTTTTAGTAACTATAGCTTGGTTAAGTTGTTGTAGTCGAGGCAGGACTTGGTTGGGTTCCCAAGTCTAAAAAAAAGTAAGGGTAGTTGTGAGGGCATGATAGCTAAGGAGTGCTAGGGCATGCCAAGGAATGAAAAGGTGTGATAACACATGGAAGACAATGTCAATGGATGCTAAGGAGTGTTAGGGAGTGTCAGGGGAACACAAGGGAGAACTAGGTCAAAATGCTTGGAAATGAACGAATAAGAGTGTGTGCCAAGGAGTGTCAGTGAATTCCAGGTGTCCCAAGGATGAAGTGTTTTAGGAGAAGTTTAGAATAGGACTTACAGGAGGCAAGCCTATGGTTGTGATAAGGTGTGGACAAAGCAATTTCATAGAAAGGGAGACTTTGGGTTGGACATAATATTGTTTTGCTAATGAATTGGTTGGGTTCCCAAGTCGCAAAAAAAGTAAGGTTATCTATGAGGGCATGACAACTAGGGAGTGCCAAGGTGTTCTAGGGAATTTAACGTTCCCAAGTAGTGGAAAAATCTAATCCTAGCTGTGAGGGCATGCCTACGTCCAACTAGTGTGTTAGGGAATGCTAGGGCATGCTAACATGTGCCAGATAGTATGAAGGCATGTCAAACAAGCTAAGATGTGCCAAGTGTTAAGGCATGCCAAGATGTGCAAGGGTGTGATAATGCATGACAGGGTCTGTCAAGGCAACAAAAGGGAGGAACAAGTTAAACTACAAGGAAATGAACTCATAATAAGGTTAATAAGTCATCAATTTACCTTTTCCATGAGGGGCATGCTAGGCACACCAACACTAGGTGCCAATAGGTGCCAAGTGCCAAGTGTCAGTGCATTCTAAGTGCCAAATATTCCTCTGTTGCTTCTCATCTACTTTCCAATAATTTATCTCAAATAAATTTAATATTAAACCATGCCAAAGCATACCAAGTCATCTCAACGCATGCCAAACATGCTAAGACTTGCCAAGTGCCAACACGTGCCAAGTGCTAATGTGTGTCAAGGAGTGTGATGCATGCTATGAAGTGGCAGAGCATGTCGAAGAGTGCTAAGGTGTGCTAGAGAGTTCCAATGCATGTTGAGGAGTGTTAGGGAGTACTAGGACAACACAAGGGAGCACTAGGTCAAAATGCATGGAAGTGAATGAATATGAGGGTGTGTTAGGGAGTGTCAATGAGTGCTAGTTGTCATGCCAAGGAGGGAGTGACAAGGTATGCTAAGCATGGGTAAGGCATGCCAGGGAATATCAGGGCATGTCAAGAAGTGCTAGAGTGTGCTAGGTAGTTCTGGGTGTGCTAACATGTGCCAAATAGTGCCAAGGCATGCCAAGACATGTCAGGTGCTAAGACATGCTAGGATGTGTAGGGTGCCAGAGTATGCCAATATGCATCAAGGAGTTTCAAGGCAACAAAAGGGATCACCAAAGTTAAAATTCAGGGAAATGAACACATAAGAGGGTTAATAAGTTAGGACTTTATCGCTTTCAAAAGGGGAATGCTAGGCACACTAATAATATGTTCCAATACATGCCAAGTGCCAATGTGTGCCAAGTGCTAATGTATGTCAATGCAATATTATGCCAAGGTGTTCCAGGGAATGCTAGGGACTATAGGGCATGCCAACACATGCTAGGGGAGTGTTATTATATGCTAGGGCATGCCAACATGTGCTTGGGTGTCCTACTCATGGAAAGATGTTCTAGGTACAAAGATGTTCCAGGTACAAAGATGTTCCAAGACATGCGAGGTGCCAAGGAATGTTAGTGTGTTCCAAAGCATGTTAAGGTGTGCCATGAGTGTTGAGGAGTGTTAGGTATCTCTCATTAATAGAATTGACAGAGCTTGATTATGTATTAAATAATATAGTTCCTACACACACTAGTGGAACTTTATCTAAAGGGAATTTGCTAGATAATAAACCTAATAGAGATGAATCATGTGTTGACTAATAGGAAAACTATATTCTTATGACTTGAGGGAAATGATACACACTAATTACTTCTTAACAAATTGACTAACTCTAACCACTATGGCCTTGGACACATAATGAAAAGGACACCAGAACAATGGTCTTAAATCATTATCTTTTGACAAAAAATATAGTAATAGGTACATAACGCCATCAAAAACTCATTGGAATGATCAATGTTGACGAATATTTTTTGATCGTCACCAAAAGCAACCAAAAATAGCATTGGTGAGGGTCAATAAAAGATCACCACTAGAAGTGTCACCAAAGAGAGAATTAGTGATGGGCCTTTAACGACCCTCACCAAAAGTTTCATCAAAGAGAGAATTAGTGATGGGCCTTTAACGACCCTCACCGAAAGTGTCAATGAAAATGGATTTGGTGACAAACCTTAAAGGACTATCGCTATATACACTTACAACAACGTTTTTTTAAGGACCGTCACCATATGCGACATTGGTGATGGACCTTAAAGGCTCGTCACAGGCATGACCCTCACTAATGACCTTTTTTCTTGTAGTGATAGTACTTTGGTGATAATTTATTATCCTTATTAACTTGCTTGAGGGACATTTGTTTGTATGGTTGTAGTCATAAAAATACCCAGTCGCCTACATCAAAACTTATTTCACTGCAATGCTAATCAACCTGTTGTTTCATTCGATTCTGCACCAAATTGAGGTTATCCTTTAAGAGTTGGAGAACTCATTGTTGATGCTTGATGTGATTTTCCACTGCTTGAACCTTAGAATTTTCTCTTAAATATGATGTGATGGATGGTGGATGATATCCATAAAGTGGCATAAATGGGGACTTTTTTGCTGCAGTATGGAAGGAAGTGTTATACCACCATTCAACCAGAGGTAACCATTTGACCCATTGTGTTTTCTTATAAGATACAAAGCAACGAAGATATCCTTCCAAAAATTTGTTCACTATGTCAGTTTCCCCATATGATTGAGGATGATAAGATGAGCTATGAGCTAATTGAGTACTGAGGAAAGAAAATAATTCTGTACAAAATTTTTCATTGAAAATGGGATCTCTGTCGCTTACAATCATCTTTCGGTTTCCATGTAGCTTTTTAATTGTTTCCATAAATGCATTAGCAACTGTACTAGCTTTAAATGGATGACATAATGCACAAAAGTGTGCATACTTGGTAAGTCTATCAACTACCACCATGATCACATTCTTTCCTTCAGACCTGGGTAAACCTGTGATAAAATCCACTGAAACCTCCTCCCACCTATTCGTGATCATGATCATGCTATTTGTTTGATTCCAGGAAGTGTTCCTCCAAACATTAGGCCTTACAGATATCCCTATGCCCAAAAGAGTGAAATTGAACGTATGGCTGCAGAAATGCTAGAGGTCGGTATAATTCAACCTAGTCAAAGTTTTTTTTTCGGCTCCAGTAGTATTGATGCACAAGAAGGATGGATTATGGTGCATGTGTCCGGATTATAGGGAGTTCAACAAGCTCAATATTAAAGATAAATTTACCATTCTTGTCCGGGCAATTCACTTCACCAAGTTAGATCTTCATTCAGGATATCATCAAATTAGAATGAAGACTGAAGACATTTCGAAAACAACATTTAGAACTCATGAGGGTCATTATGAATTTTTGGTCATGCCTTTTGGCCTTACCAATGCACCTTCTACATTTCAAGGTTTGATGAATTCCATTTTTAAAACCTTCCTTAGAAAATTTGTGTTAGTATTTTTTTATGATATACTAATCTACAACAAGTCTTAGAAGGATCATGTTCAACATGTTGACAGGGTGCTCAAACTATTGGAGGAGAAACAATTATATGCAAACACCTCCAAATGTTTATTTGGATTATAGGAGATGGAATATCTGGGTCATATTGTATCTCATGAGGGTGTTAAGGTAGGCCCTAACAAAATTAAACCCATTAAGGAATGGAAAATCCCCACAACAATAAATCATCTGTGAGGGTTTCTCAGGTTGACAGGGTATTATCGCAAGTTTGTTAAGAATTATAGGAGAATAACAACACCTCTAATAACATTACTGAAGAAAGATGCATTTTCTTGGACTCCAGAAGCAACTAAGGACTTTGAACATCTTAAAGAGGCAATGTACCAAGAAATGGTCTTAGATATGCCATACTTCACAAAAACTTTTATTCTGGAATGTGATGCCTCAAGAAATGGAATTGGTGTTTTTTTAATGCAAGAAGGAAGACCCATTGTTTTTGAAATTCATTCAATCAAAGGAAAGTATTTACACAAACATAAGGAAACATGTTAGATACCTATAATACCTGTGTTTCCCCTTATTTTTATCCTTTAAATTCTTTATGAAAACATCAATCCTATGCTCCTCTAGAATATAATTTACCCTTATATAATTATTTTGGAAGTCCTTAATGTTCTCCGCCATTAAACCCTTTTGTTTGAGATTTATCAATTGACTAAAGAAGGTGTTGCTCTTTGTATCCTCATAATGTGATATCATTTCTTCTGTAAAAGTTGACCAAGTGATGAGTGGTTTACGAGAAAAAAGTCATCGATACCATACAAACTAATTGGGTTCTAAATATAGAGTTGCGTACCTTTTGTGTGTGTTGCACATTATGGAGATCAAAATATTGCTCCATCTATAGTATCCATGTTACCGAATCCTTGCCACCAAACTTCCTCATATCGATCTTTGGAATATGGTGAGTCTTCAATCCAAGTTGGAGTCTATGAAATCATGATTAACATTTCTTTTGTTCTCATCAAGAGTTTCATCTAATACCTTTTCGCCATTAGGAAGAATTTCTTGTAGCAACTTTGTCAAACCTTCCATGTCTGCTTTTAAACCATTCTTCAAATATTCCATGTTTCCTTTCATTTTTGATTCTATACCATCCATGTTAGCTTTCATGCCATTCTTCAAACCATCTATATTAGCTTCCATTTCATTTTTGGTTACTCTTTGTGAGAGCGAAATTTGTTTGATCTCACAATTTTGATATATCATGTTACATTTCTTCCTCTTCTTCACATGTCATAAAAGAGATTTCTGTTTGCTTATTAGGTTTATCCATTCTTTTGTTTTGAGGCATTCTGAAATCAAATGATGATATCTATGATTCAATATGCCCTTTGAATCACTCCAAACTGATTTTTCAAACATTAAAAAATTTCAAAAATACACACCTTTTTCTTTCTTTTTAGGAGCTCTATCTTGAAACGGTTGTAACTCTGTAATTTCGGATTTCTAAGTTCTGAAATTTCTTCATGTGGTAGCTCTTTGAGTCCTATTTCCAACTCCACAAGTCTGATCTACATTGGAATCTTCAATAAATAGTTATGCCAAATCTCCCACAATGACCTGATTATGGACTGGTTCATTAGAGCGAAGTTGTATGGGATGCCACGTGTCACTATTTCAACCTTCGGCCTTGAAATTTCTACAAGAAAAACTAAAATCCGTGCAATTTTAGTTACTTTTTATGGAATTAAAACCCAATGCTTGAAACGAAAGTTAGGATTATTTTCCGTAGGTCACCTGTTTGAGACAAAATTCTGGAGCCCGCAAAAACCCTAACTTGCTCATAATATATCTCTGAAAATATAGTGAACCAAGATCTGAAATTTTTACACGAAGTTCTCTAAGATTTCAACTCCATGTGGTAAGAATATCAACTTCTGAAGCCTTGTATAAAAAAAGTTTTAGAAAAATTTCCAAGATGACCTGTTTGAAGAAGCGAAACCCTAGAATCCAAAGCTCTGATACTGAATGTTATGGAACCAGCTCACAAACAGATAGATCAATGGCTTAAAAATTATCTTTTTTAAGGGGGAAACCTCCTTTACATTACATAAATGAAAAATTCTTGGATGATTCAAATGAAAAAACCTCCTTTCTATATATAGGAGTATAAGGGGTCACAATATAATTAGAGCTTACATAACAATAATAATGTAAGGGCACAACAATAACAATAGTGGGCTTCTATGGGGCACAATAATAACAATATGGGGGCTACATGGGCACAACAATAGCAATAAGGGGGCTACACTAACAATAACAATAAGGGGCTACACTAGTATTGCAGGGACCTAACAATTATATACCAAGATGGTGACCTTATCCAACCAAATCTAGGCTAAGAAGAACACTTTATTTCCAAATTCCCTAGAGCGCCTTCACAGACATGGGGATGAGAAATAGGAGGTGATCAACATAGAAACAAAATAAAAGCTTTGGCACTCATATTTTGTACAGGATTTACATCTAGATGTTCTGAAGTTGTCTATTGTTAAATTGGTAGAGTAGAACCATGTCTTTCGTGTAACATGTGCATAGTAGGATAAAGACTAGAGTAGAGTAGAGTCTCATTGTGGGTTTTAACCCCCTACATAAATCACTTGCGTACAAATTATAAAAATAGAAAATAAATAATGGCAAGAGCATAACACATAAAACAAATATACACAGAGATTTTCCCCTGGATCCCAAAACCGAGACTGCCAAATTGATTTTTCATTATGTTCCTTTCAATGTTACAATACATATATATACATGCCGAAGCATCCATAAACCCCAATCCATTGACCTTGGAATAGAACATAATTGTAGTTCCCTTGATTAGATCTACAAAATACCATGGACTGAAAACCATTGCGCCCAAATCCATGAGTGAAATCCATGCACAAAACCATAGGTAGGTCCGACCACCTAATATAGGGTCCTTTTTTTTTTTTTTTAATTTTAAATTTTTATTTATTTTTAATTTTTTACTTTATTTTATTTATTTATTTATTTTTTAATTTTATTTATTTATAATTTTATAATTTTATTATTTTATTATTATTATTATTTTTTTTTTTTGGGCGCTGCCTTGAACCCCATAGAGGGGGGCTACTGCCCCCCTCAAACCCCATGACAGGGGGGGCTTTCGCCCCTCCTGTGACCCCCCTCGCTGTGCCCAATGCAACGAGGGGGGGTTGGCCGCCTCCTAGCTTAACTACCGGGGCTAGTCGTGGAAAGAATATAACACAACCCAACACACATAGGGATATGAAAGTGTTGATGGTGATGGAAATCCATCAACCAAGGGGTCTCCCCAATGTGAATGACCAATTAGATCTCAAATTGTTTGGAGTAAGAGCCCATCCGGAGTATCGAACCAACCAACATAACTGTAATCTTTTCCTTTGTTGTAATGGATAACATGGGAGAGTATGCACATAACCTTTGAAATCAACAATTTAGTTGACAGTGTGAAACACCAATTTCAGTGTACAAAAGGAGACTTTCATGAGGGGGGAGAGAGAAGTGAGTCTTTGGAAGGAATTAATAGTACTAAGATAAGAGAGACACACGAGAGCATGAAAATATTCGTTAGTTATCTAACGAAGTAGTTCACATAGACATAATGATCATTGAAGAAAATGCAACACACAATCAACAAGATAAGTACCAAAGCCACTGAAATAGTTCAATTTCCTTAGTACATGTGAAAAGAACACATACCGCAAACATATAAAGAATAGTCTTACTACATTCACAATACATGCATGAAAATGTGGTGGCTCATTGAGCTTCTGATTATTAAGTGAAAGATCCAAGTACACAGTTAAAATGAAGAGCCACTAGCTCTAGTAGTGGAACATTAACTCACTTCTTACTTCTCCAAAGAATGATATTCTCTCCTATGCTAAGCTCGAGAAGCCAAGGATAGCTCTCCAAAGGTTAAGCCTCCAAAAGCCTTTTGCTTGAGTTATGAGGTTTTTTTTTTATAACAAGAGGAATGACCTTTCATATATCCTATGACTCTTGAGTTACCCTAATGACTCTTGGACTTCTAATGTGACCTTTGGACTTCTATATGAATTTTGGACTCTTCCTGAGGAATATTTTGTCCATATATGACTATGTGACTTTCCATATTCCACATATGACTCTTGGAATTCCAGACATTACATTTTGTCCTTTCCTTTTGTTAATTACATCATTACATCCATAAATGATGTGGCAAAACACATGGACACACATGTCTTTGTGATGAAATTGGTACAAGTTACAACTTAATAGTGATGACATGGAAATCATGATGAGGTGGCAATGCCAAGTTGTTGCTCTTGCTACTTTGTCTTCAATATTCGTGAGAGGTCCGTTTAGTACTTCATCTTCACCCTCCAAGAGGTAGATTGATATGGAGTCTTTATGCGATCTTGATCTTTACTCTTCTATTGTGTTCTAGTATCCATACATCTTCTTACTTGATGACTCTTCATGGTTCCAACTTCACAAGTGTTTTTAGCATAGTATCCTTTCTCCTCCTCTTTGGCATCATCCTATCATGTCAAGATAGAGTACCTGCAATTGAAATTCACTCATGACAAGATGACATAAGTTCATAAATACCCTAGTCTAACTGTCTTCATGAAAATAACTGATTGACTTGGAATTGAATACTATACCAGGAGGAATGCTCAAGGATTGTGTAGTTCTAGAGGCCCACAGTGAGGTAATGATGCTTGTGACTGAGCAAGGCGCAATTCTGGAGGACTGAGAAGTAGGATTGTGTTGTTTAGGGTTAAATTAAGGTAGGCTTTCCCACTATAACTGCATAATGCATAGTTCTGGAGGGAGATTGGGTAGTTGAATTAAAAGTTGCATAGTTCAAGGAGCTAGTGAGACAGACTGTAGACTGGAATTGCGCAATGCACAGAGAGAGACTTTTTGGGAGGAAAAACTACACAATTTTGAGGGATAGGAGGTAGCTATTGATCATTATGCATATATAATGTGCAGTCTTTAGAGGCAGTGACCGCACATTGTGCAGTTCCAAGAGGTAGGACCGATTGACTGAGACTTGACACTGTGTAATGCACAGTTCAAGGAAGCAGACTAGAAGGAGGTTGACTGGAGAAGGAAAAATTTCTGAAAATGACCAAGTGTGGGACAAAAAAGAAGATATATGGAACTGGAACATGACTTAAACATTACCACACAACTATATACGTTTAAACACTGAACAATGAAGCATTTTGTAACTGCCTCCTCCCACATTTACCCAAATTCACAAGCTTGTCAGGGTAAACATGAGACATATTTTAATATGACAAGACTCGACCTCCAAGTTCCAATTAAGGAAATGGGGAATATAAATTGAATGCTTGCTTACATCCTACAGGGAATACAAACCACTCAAGAGCTAAAAAGCCACCCTAGGTGATCAATCCATGAGTTGGAGCCCTTTTTCTCTGACCTAGCACCAAAATGCACACACGACAAGGCAAGAGTGTGGTTATGAGGACCCAACTGCATGCACAAGCCTAATTCCATGTGGTTGTGACCTAAAAGCCCTAGTTCAGTGTCAACTGTTCCGAGATTTGAACCAATTTTTCAAGTTAGCCTCTGTTAGGCCCTAAAATTGTTGTACTTAATGCACATTTTTATTCATATAATGCCCTACTTATTCCCTTGTTTTACCAGATTATGGAATCTTTCTACATTATTTTAATGCAATCATGAAGATTTACGATTGATTTATATGTTATATAAGAATACCTTCTTATATGTATTTCTAGGATTAATGTTCATTAAAATATTGTTAATGTAGATTTTCTTGTTTTTGCATTGCATAGGGATCTTTGTTGGCTTATTAGGGCCTGACCTAGGTTCAGAGTTAAGTTAGCCAAACAAATCTCGGTACTACTGGCCCTTTCGGAAATAGTTTGCGAAGAGCAGATTGGGGTCTCACCCGAAGTAGTATGGGAGGGTGCTAGAACTAGGTTTCTGCACCCTGGAGATGTCTAATGAGTTCAACTGGTTTGCGGTTTGACCCTATGCACAGGTTACTTCACGCACTTTCCCGTACTTCGCAGCCTAATATAATCCCTTCGTGCAGCCCTACCCAGGGGCTGAACGTCACGCTCTGTGTTATTACCTAAGACCTTACTGGTATTCCAATGTTAGTTAATCAGCTTTGCCTACTTGAGTGCTTTAAGTATACTTAACAATATAAACCATTTATATAGGTGCGTGCAGTAAATAAACAATATATTTGCAAATTATATCAATCATTCATTAACCCAAGAACAAATACACAGAATTATAATAAAAATTCTCTTTATTAATTCCTTCCTCGGTTATAAACTCGTCTTTGCCTTGGGCACTCAACCACAGGGGTCCACACACTCAGCTGCAGACTACTAGGCCTATGCACACTCAGCTGCAGAGCCTTCTCCTACTCTATGACCCAAAGACACACTTTACTTGTGACTTAATCACTTAGACTGTTTCCTACTTCCTCATTTTACACTTAGAGCCTCACTTTATTTATACAATCCCATGGTCTGCGGACCATGGGTAGGTCTATTGAGCAGACATTACATTACAAAAATAGGGCAGACAACCCTGTGACTCTATCATACTTTCATGCCCCGCGCCCCGCAATTCGCGGAGCTTTACAACAAGATTCGGTCAAAACTTGGGCTTTGAGCCCAAAAATATGCCTTAGGGGGATTCCATGCCCAACATGCCCCCAACACAAACATCATGACTCACCCTTGAGTCACTCTATTGGCGCAATGATCTTTGCATGGAGTCCCTCCAACTTTTCTCGAACTGCACGAAGGTCAGCAATGCATTGAGCTACTGCTTGTTGGATCTGATGCATACGGTGTTCTGAGACCACTGTGTTGAGAGTGCTTCTCGGCATCAATGTGTGCATCCCCTGCATGTGTGAGAGCTTTCCTTCAATGTCTGCTGTGATGGTGAAGGCCTCGTCGATCCAAGGCTGGACGTGTGCTTTGAGGAATGCTTCCTTATGTCGTGCCATGTCCACCTACTCCTTCAGTGCTTTAGCCTGCTGCATTTGCGCAAGCCTCTAGGTGAGGACCATTGTCTATGCAGTTCCTTGGACACTGTCATACTACTATTGGAGTTCTCGCACCTCTGTCTCTAAGCGCTGGATGTTGGGGTCCTCCTGCAAAGTTGTGAGGACCCCAAGTGATTCTTCCAACATGCTGGTGCAGTCTCGCACTACACCTTCGATTTCCTCCAATCCCATTGTGATAGCACTAGCACGTTGTTCTTTGACTTCTAGGGGAGTGGATGGTTGCGCCTTTAACCGCAGCTAGACGATCTGAAGATTCAACTCTAGCTGAACCTTTCCTCCCTGGCCTTGCGGACCCCTACTGTTATCCTGTGGATCCGCACCTTTGCTGGATGGCCAGCTCCGGGATGCTTTGGCAAGCATCGTCTATCACTTGTACCAGTTGTTGATTTTGCGCCACCAATTCGTCACGCTGCAAGCTTAGTTGTTCCATATTGATTTTCTACTCACTGAAGACTTGGAGTGCGCGACTCTCCCTAGCTCGCAACTCTACAATTATCCCATCTTGCAACACATATAATGTCTTGCACGGGAGGGTAGTTAGGTTAACACCAAGGCCTTTCAGCACACTAACCAAAGGCCTGTCAGCCTCATTTGATGTCACTAGTGCCCCTTCCGGCAGCACTATTGTGTTCGTCATCCGCGCATGCAACATGTGCTCTGCTGCCATGGATGCGACTGCGAGGTTGGTCAAAAGGGTATCAACCTGAGGGGTGTGCGACTGTAATTCCTACAACTGCACTCCGAGGGCCCCCAACACAATCTGGATCTCCTGCATGAAATCTTGGAGAGCCTCATTGGTGACATCGCGCACCATCTCACCAATGTTATGCAGATCACCCTCAGTTAGGGTGATCGGGTCAATGGAAAATTTCGAGGCCTTAACCTTCTTCCGAGACCCTGCCCGCTTTGCTGGGTGTTGGCACTTCCGCTGTGTTGACACGGTTCATGGGTTCGCACCTCCTTCTTCTGTTTTTGCTTCCTCTGCTTCTAGCCCCTGCGAAGGCATTATTTGGCCCTCGCCCGCCTTCACGGCTACTTCCTGTGCTGCTACTGCTACTATGGAATTTTCTTGCTCAGCTACTTTCTGTGCCACATCCCGTGCTGGCTGCACTTTTGCTACTGTTGTTTCCTTCCTTCGTTTGTCATCTAAATGTGCGATGCGCAGCTTGGCCTCGTCTTTCTTCTTTTGCGCTGCCAACTTCTCGATTTCTGCAATTTTTGGGGCGTTCCATTCCGGCGACCATGCCTCCAGGACATTGAAAATGGCATTGTCGGTGGCTACAAAGGGTATCTTTGTCCACTGTTTAGTCATGTCCTTGCACTCCCTGATATATATGTTATGCATGTCTACCTTAAATTCTGCAAAACTCTGCAGACTGTTGTAAATCGTGGGTGACAATCACGGCTTACAGTTGATCCACATTTTGAGGTTCATCTCTATGAACACCCAAAAGATCTTGCTGTCGCTTATCATTTTAGCATCCTTCGTGGCCTAGAGCGAAGCGTACTTCGCGGCCTCCAGTAAATCTCTATCAATTATGGGGAATTGACTATCCTTCGGCAATTCCCCAGCTACGAGCACTATGGATAGCAACAACCATGCATAGTGGAACGTCTTGCCCTGTTCCCGAGCTTCTCGGCAATTCTATAAAAATTCTGTGCAGAGGAATTTAGACTAGTTAAACTGGACTCCCTCCATGCACTGTTTGGCCAGTGTGACCACCGACGTAGATACCTCGTCTGCGCGACACTTGCGCATAACTTTTTCTTCCTGGATTTGGGTTTCCACGCGTACTGTTTTATTCTTGATGCTAGAGATGGTGTAGTCCCTCTTCTTCTTTTCTAGCTTGTACTTTTTCTTCATGGCCTCCACAATGGCCAAATCAATGCCCTTCCCTTCCGATATGGCCGTGGGGTCCTCTCCTTTGTATGGAAGCCAAGAGACGCGATGAATCAAGTCTGCTGTGATGGGGATGGGCTCCTCTAGCCATAAACACCCATCATGCACTAGGAAGAGGAGCCGCCTAATGACAAAAATGGTTATTGGGACACAGTCGAAATGCGGCACCCAGAGTAGGTTCAACAGCTTGGCCTTTTCCACTCCGCGCAACCACTTCCGCGGCTCTAATGCAGTCACCCCCCTGCGGTGTTCTGCTTCATGAGGTTTCCAGTCTCAAGGTGAGGGAACTTATTGTGGTCAGCAAGGTCCCAATCTTCGAATTTCAGGCTCGGCACGTGGCCCAGGTGCGTGCCTTCAAACATAATGCCATCTGGGAGGAGCGGGGTCTAGAGCAAGCTCTTGGTCTCGTCTAGGTCCTTGGGCACTTTGGCCTTCCCTTTTCACGGGAGACATAGGCGGGCAGTTTTGTCACAGAGTGCAAGGCTGAGTATCCACCTCCATGCCTTCATCTTCATCTTTTGTGATGATACGATCCTGTAGATCTTCTTCTTCTTTGTCTGTTTCTATAGTGATGGCTTTCCCTTTCTCCTCCATCGATAGTTTGCTGCGCAGTGGGTTCCACGGGGACACGCATACGGGAGCCATTGCTTGTTTGTCCTTCTTGGGTCTTACCATGTGCGATGATTTTTGGATTTTTGCCACAATCTTGACACCTTCTGGAACATCCTCCATAGTTAGGGCCTGCGCGGCCTCCTTGGCGGTCATTTCTATTATGTCCATAACATCCTAAGTAGTTGCCATCATACTCATCCAGAAATCTAGCACTCACAAACTCAGGGGCTCAATCAACGCTCGGATCACAACACTCAGGGCTCTACTCAATCGCTCAATTCACAAATGACCAAGTGTTGTTTGCTGGGCAGCCCTTTGTATTTTATAGCGCTTTTTGAATTTGAATTCAACCATTCCCCCCAATTTTGGTTCATTAATGCTTTCTTGGTGGCAGATTTTCCCAAATATTGCCCATAAATTGCGTCTTAAATGCCTGCCACCCGCTCCATTTGGCCTCAAGTCAAGCATCCCATCGTGAATAGTGACTTCAATGGTCACTTTCTGACCAACCCATGCGGGAGCACAACCCCCCGTGCGTGGTTGCGAACCTTGTGAGTTTTTGTTTCTGCGCATAGCTCCAACCTAGCGCAGCTTCCGAGTAGAGTAGTTTATAGTCCTGCGCTTCCTTTCAACTTCTTGGAGCGCTAAGACTGTATTCCCTTCAGCTAGTCAGGTGGCCACATCACCCGTGTAGAGTTCCATCATGTCCTTAGTCTTGGTTCCTAAATAATCCCCACCTTTTATTGTTACCGTCAGCATCGCGCACTTCACCATTTGCAATGCGCTAACTTGGTCACTATGCTTAGCAATATCCGATCCATTATCTCGTCCTCCAGCTTCTTGACTTCCGTGTCCACCAGAGCACTTTTCTTTCTTAACCATACCCTTTATTCTTCAAGTTCTTGGAGTCTAAGGTTTCCTTGTTGGATTTCGGCTTCCAAGGTTCCGCGAATCGTCATCCCTACCAGTGCTGGATTAGGATTTTCAAGTATTAGCAGGCTTACAACGTTTGTCTTATATTCGAGCCTTGGCGGTACCTGCGCGGTCAGGTTCTTGCATGTGGTCCTATATGCCCATAGAACCATTGGTACACACAGGTCACAGTAAGTCCGTTTCGTATTGTGGACCCTGTTCAGTACTTCGCACACTTTGTCAAAGGCTTCCATGCATATAACCTTCTATGTGCTTGTCTTATCATACATCTTGGTCGCAAATAGAGGGGTTGTTCACACCATTTTCTTGCCCGCTCTTGCTTTCTGATCATGTTTCCTACCATGCAGACGATGTGCCTTCATGCAGGTTGTGCACCATATGTCTGTATCCATCTCGAAAGGTAGGTGCGTAGGCCGTTTTGTCAGGCATACTTGGCTTTTATCCACATCTAAGGCTTCCCAAATCGTAGGCGCATCATCCTTCTACATTCGCGCCAGTATTCAAAATTCCGCTGGTGCGTACCCCACCACCTTGCGGGCGTAGCGCTTAGTACCCATTTCAGAGCATTGAATTGCTGTTGTTCCGATACTTCTTTTTCGAATTTATTTAGGAACTCCTCTACCTCGCTTAACCCATCATATGTAGGCAGGTCTCTTGTTTCTATTGCTATGCAACGCAGTGACCTTATCATCATGTTACAGTTGAGCGTGGTTACCTCGTGTAACCAGTTCTGCCATCGTTCTATTTCTTCATTAGAATCTGATGTGCAGGAGCTTTCACCCTCCCACGAGATTCGGCCATCCGTAGTGGGATTTACCCAGTCTTGCTCCCGTGCGGTTATCTTGTAGATGCAGTCTAGATCATCATCATTGTCATTGTCACGCATTGGTTTTGTGTAGCACGATCCTTCTGCAGGGTCTAAAGGTACCACTACACGCAGTGAATTTTTCTCAAAAATCATCTTGCACTTCTTTATATTTATCACTCCATTCATGTCATTGGCCTAGTCTATTCCCAATAACACGAGATAGGGATTGCTGTCATCAACAATCTCTATCACTTCGAAATCTGCAAGCGTGCTCACACCTTTGATATCTACCATTATTCCCTGCAATCTTCCCATAGGTAGGATCTTTTGCTGGTTCGCTATTCGCAGTTGGATAAGAGACCATTGCAACATGGGCCTACCCATGCACTCCCATGTTTGCTTTGGCAGGATGTTCGCGTCTGATCCTAGATCCAGAATCACTTGATCCATCTCATATTTCTCGATCTGCGCAGTCAATCTCATCTCCCTTCTTGTTCATGTCGTGTGCTTTCTGAGCTTCCAGACTACGCGCGGTTCTCCTGGCGCGGTCCCAGCACATCTAGTTATGAGTTCTTGCAGCCCCTTCATAGCCTTTTTGTTCTGCAACAACTTCATGGATGTCTCTAAGAATGTAGTGAGCATCAATGGGTCCATTTCTGGTTCCAGTCGGTCTTAACTTCCTAAAGTAGAGGCATCCACGAAGCTCCTCTTAGCTTCCCTGAATGTCTCTTTAGCGCGATCCAGATCAAATTCAGGTTCCTTCGTCGGAGCCTTGCAAACCTAGGTACTTTCTTTGGGCTGCTTTCCTTTGTCATCCCCCATTGTAATACCGCTTTGGAGCACAATATTTACATTCAGGTCTTCCTTGCGTAGCTCAGATCTCATCATTTGTAGGTTCTTAGTTGGGGGAGGTTGGAGTGCTCCTTTATCGCACAACCTTGCTATCAACGTGGGAAAATCCTCCATCTCATGATCAAACTGGGTATAATATAAGCATGATGGTCTCGTTGGATTTGTACAATCACGGGCATAATTCCCTGGCCCTTCGCAATTGTAAAATATCAGCTGTCCACGACCTCTTCCTGGTCCCATTCCACCTCAACCTTGTCTGTGTCCTTGAAATCCAGTGCGCTCCATCCCAACAGTTTGATCGAGGGCCTGTGTTTCGGTCTGAACTCTGTAGGTAGGAGTCTGATCCGTCATCAGTTCATAGATTCTACAAGTGCGCTCATTGTGGCCTACTAACCTGCAAAAATTATAGAACAACTACTATGAATTTTTCATATACTTCTGTAATAGATGGCAGTTATCTGTAGCATGTTTCCCTCCTATCTGACAAATCGCGCACCATAATGTAGGTGTCGTGCTCGTTCTTTCTTGTGCCTCTGGTCTCAATGGAATCGGTCCTCCTCTTGCTAGGTAGTTCACGAAGACTGGACAATGGTCCTTGTCATGTCCCTGGCCTTTGCACTTTACACACCATACCTCCTCGTGCACTTCTGGGTGAGCCATCCTGTCTTGTTTCAAACTCTGCATCTCAAGGCACAAGTTTTTCAACTGCGCGTGGATTTGTTGAACTCCCAGGTTAGGATCTTGTATCAGGGTCTCGTGTAGTCTCATTGCGATCTCCAAGGCCTCGGCCTGAGTGGTTAGCTTCTACTGTGACAACGCGTTCCTTAGATGCGGCGTTAGCGATGCTACAAACCATGCATGGTGTTTGTTGAGTCCCAAAATTGCATCTTCCCTATACACCTTTTTAGCCTTCTTTTCCATTTACTTGACCCACCAAGCTGTCAAATCATTGCACATTAGTTTAAAAAGAGCTTATAAAATGGTTTCATAACTATGTCTTGTGACTGCTGTTTGATTTAGACTTTTGTTCAATCAGCTGCGAAAACTTGTCACTTTCCACAGCCAGCTCAAGTTTTCGTAGCCATTTTGTTGAAGACTATGTTACAGGTGTCCACTGGAGAATCCGGCCACATGGGCAAGCTGCAAATGACATGTACATGGAGCGTGTCCCATTGTTTTAGCCGAATCACTCACAAACAACCATGGTCAAGGACGGTCAAAGGAGTGGTCAAACCAAGAGTTTTGCGGTGGCACGACTCTGTTTTTCCCACGTGAAGTTTTGCGTGGAAAGTTCCTCAATCTCCGTAGGTGTGCTAACACCTGTGGATCAATCCGTGAACCAAATCGAACAACCACCACTCCATAGATTTATTTGTCACGGCTACCATACTGCTAGATCTTAGGACGTGGAGATTTACGTGTCTGTTTGGCAACGTAGAATTTAGGAATCAGTTATAACATCTTCGGTTATAAATAACGCGTTATCATACGCTTGATAGTTAGCTTTTCATATGTAATCTTGACTGTTTTTACAAGCCCACTGTGTTGTGCTATACCTTTATCTTATAACAACATTTTAATATATGAGAAGACAACGTTCTTAAGTTCAATTTGTGACTGAGTATTGATTGGCCGAGGTTGCAGAGGGCCCCTGTACACCAAGGCTATGTATCTACTGTATAGTTTCTCGCTTTCTTTCATTATGTCACTTCCTTCATAATCGTTTGCTTGTATATTATTCATGTTAACTGCCGTCCATATTTCCTTTTATGCTTTCTCATGATTTTTAGCTGATCAGTGTTTTTCTTTCAGGTTCTTGTAGGCAGCCCGAGAAATTTACATAGTTTTAATGACTATGAAATGAAATCATCTTGTCCTTTCTGCTGATTTATTTTCTGAGTTTTAATTCCAACATTGTCATTTCTTTCAGTTCTGCTTTGCTTATTTACTTTTATGCAATTTAGATATCATATTACTCATTTGTTTATGATTACCTTCCTATAGCCAAGCGACTCAAATAGTGAGGAATCATAATATTATTTGATGTAGTATGTTTTAGTTTACTTTTCTGCAAGTTAGTGATTAGATTAATTTTGTCATTTTCAGGGATTGAAGTATGAATGCGTAGTTTAATCTTAGTTTCATTTTATGCAATTTCATTTCCTGCAATTTAGATATCAGATTACTTGATTTGTTTATGATTACCTCCTATAGCCAGAGCAAGTCGAAAGGTGAGGGGTCAGAATATGAGTTGAAGTAGTGTGATTTAGTTTGCTTTGCTTACAGTCTTTGAATTGCTTTGAGTTCAGTTTTTATTTTCTTTTTACACAACAGTAGGGATACTGGGCTTCATTGTCACTAGTTCACTGTTTTGGTACATTTTTATTTTTATTTTGGGAATTGATTTCATCACAGCAAGTTTTACAGCCTTTTTGAGAAATTTAAAGTTTGGAAAATCATTGTAGAAATCACCATTGCGATTCATACTTGAATTTCAATTCTGCCATCTCACATTAGGGAATTAACAGAAGATAAACCCAAAAACAAACCAAAAACTCAAAAACGACAAAGAACTAAGAAATCAGTTACTTGCATATACAGTGCACTTCACTTCAGCAGTTTACGACTCTCGGATTGACATTTTAAATAGAAATTTAGGACACACTAAATTGACCAAACAGTGTTGCCCATCTATCAAGGTCATATTGGCTTCACAAATTGTACACTTCAGTCTCTGATCCAGCTCCCAGGGTGTCTCGCTTGGAAGCATCATGATTTCCTTGAATCCAATGATCGAGTGTGTCTTTGATTTTGGCCTGCTAAATTCCTTTTTTAGCGCAGCTTGGATATCCACAATTGCTGCATTCGGATTGCCATTGGAATGCTTAATATACCAAGTCAGTGCGCGATCCTGCAGAGCGCTGACCAGTGTTGCTTTCTTTATATTTTCATCCGTGACACCCTGCACTTCCCATACAGCCCTTACCACGAACCAAAATTGGTCCAGATCTTCATTCCCTACTCCTTTGAACACCGACAACTTTATCGCACTTGCCATATTGAACTGTGGTGGTGGCGGAGGTGGTGTGGGCGAAGACGGGGGTGAAGATGGTGAAAGTGGCAGCGGTGTAGGCAGAAGTGGTATGCGCAGAATTCACTGCTTTATCAAACTGATTGCACTTCTTGGTGAAACCTTCACGAGCTCTTCCTCGCTTTCTCATGGAGGTGAAATCAAGGGGCTAGTTTCTAGTTCTGCACTACCTTCGTTTCTGTAGATCCTCCCACTCCGTGTAGCCCCAAACATTAATTTATTCGCATAACCCACTTTTCACACAGTAGAATCTTAATCCAAGTGTTCAAAGATTTAACGTACTTACCTCGCGGTCCTTTAAGGAAGCGTCGTTCCGCCTCGCTATAGCTAACTGAAGTATCTACCGCGAACTCAGTGATAAATCCTCCTATAATTCGATCGAGCTAGTGATCCACAGCGCATGTGATCTTATCTTCCAATGCTTCCAGTCTGCGCACCAACTTTGGAGTCCACACAATAGGTTTGTCAAGCCTACACCTTCCTTGACTGTCTGCTAGCTTCATGATCCACTCGTACAACTCAGAGGCGAAGGATGCAAAGAAAATTTCATGGATTTCCGTATATAAGTAACGATCTAACCACTGTTCCTTTGATAATCACGGATTCCTATTTTCCTATGCCATGAACTCTTGAATCTTTCTATCCAACCACTCTTCGATTCCTTTCTTTGTTGGATTCCAGTGATACGACATCAGACATCGCTATGCAGATCCTGGTCCCGACAATAGAACCATTTGTTGGATTATTGGGGCCTAACCCAGGTTCAGAGTTAAGTTAGCCAAACAAATCCCAGTACTACTGGCCCTTTCAGCAACAGTCCGTGGAGCGCGGACTAATGTCTCACCTGAAGTAGTATGGGAGGGTTCTAGAACCAGGTTTCCGCACCCTAGAGGTGTCTGATGAGTTCAACTAGTCCGCGGTTTGACCCTGCGTGGAGGTTGCTTCACGCACTTTCCTGTACTTTGCAGCCTGATATACTCCCTTCGCGCAGACCTACCCAAGGGCTGAATGTCGTGCTTTGCATTATTACCCAAGACCTTACTAGTATTCCAATGTTAGTTAATTATCTTTGCTTACTTGAGTGCTTTAAGTATACTTAACAATATAAACCATTCATACATGTGTGCGAAATAAATAAACAATATATTTGCAAATTATATCAATCATTCATTAACCCAAGAACATATACACAAAATTATAACAAAACTTCTCTTTATTAATTCCTTCCTCAGTTACAGACTCATCTTTGCCCTATGCACTCAGCTACAGGGGTCCGAACACTCAGTTGCGGACCACTAGGCCTCTGCGCACTCAGTTGCAGAGCCTTCTCCTACTCTACGACCCAAAGACACACTTTACTTGCAACTTAATCACTTAGACTTTTTCCTACTTCCTCCTTTTACACTTAGAGCCTCACTCTATTTATATAATCCCATGGTTCGTGGACCATGGGTAGGTCTATCCAGCCGACATTACATTAAAAAACTAGGGCGGACAACCCTATGACTCTATCATACTTTCGCGCCCCGCGCCTGCAATTCACGGAGCTTTACAACAAGATTCGGTCAAAACTTGGGCTTTGAGCCCCAAAACATGCCTTGGGGGGATTCCATGCCCAAAAATCTTGCACTAGGTATATGTGGGCTACTTCATAATTCAACCTTTCGATGGAGGAAAATGCTAGCTTGTAGTATAAACACACATATGGAATTATATAGGATCCTTTTTGATAGTCAGAGGTGCACTTATCTTTCATTGACCTATTCTTGCACTAAAGAGAAACATTCCTGCAATAGTGATCTGAAATGGGGCTCTAAAGGCTTCTTGTCAAGCTTACAAGAAGCTCTCCCACTCCAAAGCTTAAACAATTTCCAAGATCTAGCTTATGCTTAACAATTTGAGGAATTAAAATAACTTGAAATAGGTGTATGATTTTTATTGTCCGTAACTGTTTATGGGCTTTATGTTCATTTGCTTATGCTGAAATAAAACTCAGATAACAGTAAATAAAACCAGCAAATAAAAATCATACACATAGCAACAAGATGTAGCAAATAACCAAACCACATAGACAACAAGTTTAATATGGAGTTCACCCAAACCTCTTGGGCTACGTCTCCGTGAGCTCTAGTCAACTCAACTAGGCTCTTTGGGATTATGGCTTAAATTCTTTTACAAGTATTTGAATCAACTCCATAGGTTTACAACTGAACCAATGGGCTTAGAATGCCATCTTTATCCCTGGCTGTTTGGCTCTCTTGCTCTCTGCTCTCTGCTCTCAGCTCAGGTTCTCAGCTCTGGCTCTTGGCTCTGGCTCTAGCTCTCGGCTCTGGCTCTTGGCTCTAGCTCTCAGCTCTGGCTCTCTGAGCTTCTGGTTTCGCTTGACCTCCAAGTGAATCTCAAACTTCCTCTTTCAATTGTGCTCTATGGCTTTTGTGAGGCATCCTTTCGGCTCTGTGGCTTCCTATCCATTTCTCTGTGTGTAATCATTCATCTATCTTTGTGGCTCTACGATTGGCCATCCAGCTCTGTGGCTCTCTTCGTATAACGCATTCCTGTTATAACGCATCATTGTTACAAAATGCCCGCTTGTAGCGTGGCATAATGATTTTAGAACAGGGACAGTGTTGGGTCCCTATAATACTAGTGATTACCCCATTACTATTGTAGTTATACCCCTTATTAATATTGTTGTGCCCCTATTGCCCCCATATTGTTATTACTGTGCCCCATAGAATCCCTCTATTGTTATTTTTGTGGCTTTATATTATTATTGTTAGGTCGGCTGAATTATATTGTGACTCCTTAGACTCCTATATATAGAAAGGAGGTTTTGTCATTTGAATCATCCAAGAATTGTTCATTTATGTAATGTAAAGGAGGTTGCCCCCTCGAATAGGCTGAATTCTAAGGCGTTGATCTATCTTTTCTATCTTTTCTTGAGTTGGTTTCATAACATTTGGTATTAGAGTTTTGGATTCTAGGGTTTCGCTGCTCCAAACAGGTCTTCATGGAATTTTCACTATAACTTTTTTCTGCGATGTTTCAGAAGTTGAAAAAAAAACCCATTTGAGAAGAAATCGCGCTGAACCTCGGGTCCGAATTTCAGAGCTTTTTGCGCTATATTTGCGGAGATATGATCTGAGGAAGTTGGTCTTTTTGCAGACTCCTGAATTACATTCCAAACAGGTGACCTGGGGAAAATCGTCATAACTTCCTCTATGGGGATCAGATTGAAATTTCGTAAGAAGGTACAGAAAGAGGATGGAATATAGTTTCTTTTATGCATTTTTCAGTTCCAAAGGTCGAAACAGTGACTCGTGGCACGTCATACAAGTTCGCTCTACTGAACTAGTCTATAATCAAGTCACTGTGGGAGATTTCACATAACTCTTCCTTGGAGAATCCAATTTGGGTCAGACTTGTGGCATTGGAAAGAGGAAAAAAAGGCTACTCTAGGTCACAAATTCAGGACTAAATGATTGGAAAGTACAAAGATACATCAGAGGCAATATCGAGCTCCTACAAAGTGTAAAAAAGGTGTGTAGTTTTTAATTTTTTTTGCATAAGATTGGTTTGAAAAATTAGTTTGAAGGAATTCAAAGAGCATAGTAAAGAATTATTATTAGTAATTGATGCCCCGAGGAAAGAAAATGCAAACACCTAGTAGGCAATCTGAAAGATCTAGCATGACCCATGAAGAAGAGGAAGAAATGCAACATGATATATCAAAATTACGAGACCAAGTGCAACAATTGTCACTTGCACAAAAAGGAACATAATCTAAGATGGACGGTTTAAAGAAAGATGTAGAAGCTAAGATGGATGGTTTAAAGAAATGTGTAGAAGCTAAGATGGATGGTTTAAAGAAAGGTGTAGAAGCTAAGATGGATGATTTGAAGATAGATCTAAAGACAGACATGGACGAATTGAAGATAAATATGAATAAGTTGCTACAAGAAATGGTCACTAAGGGTGAAAGGGTACTAAAGGAAACTCATGATGAGAACAAAAGAAATGTTAATCATGATTCCATAGACTCTAATGTTGGATCGAAGACTCACCATATTCCAAAAATCGATATGAGGAAGTTTGATGGCAAGGATCCCGCCACATGGATATTACAGATGGAGCAATTCTTCGATCTCAATAATGTGCAAAACACACAAAAGGTACGTATGGCAACTTTATATTTGGAACCAAATCAGTTTGTATGGTATCAATGGCTTTGCTCTCGTAAACAATTTATCACTTGGGCAATTTTTACGGAAGAATTGATAGCACATTATGAGGATACAAAAAGCAACACTTTTTTTAGCCAATTGATAAGTCTCAAACAAAAGGGTTCAATAATGGAGCACATTGAGGAGTTCCAAAAATTGAACATAAGGGTAAAAGATATTCCAGAGGAGCATAGGATTGATGTGTTCATAGGGTCTTTAAAGGATAATATCCAACATGATGTTCGCCTTTGGGAACCTGATTCATTAGAGAAGGCATTCAGGTTAGCAAGAAAAATGGAAAGCAAAATTATGGCAACCAGGAAGCATACCACTCACAACTATAAAGACGGAAGTGTTGTTGCCCCTAGTCTTCCACAACCTATAAGGTTGACACCACAACAATTGGAAGAAAAAAGAGCAAAAGGGCTTTGTTACAGTTGTGATAGCAAATACACTAAAGGTCATAAGTGTGCTGAGAAGAAATTATTCTACATAGATTGTGAAGAGGAAGAAGAAAAGGAGCAAGAAAGGTCAAAAGAAGAGGATATACTCCAGGAACAAAGCCTAGATGAAGAAAAATAAATCCGACCATATCTTGTAATGCATTGGCGGGAATTACCACTCCTCAAACCATCAAGATAGAAGGACAAATCAAGAAGAAAAAGGTAATAGTGTTGATTGATTCAGGAAGCACCCACAATTTTATTCATTGTAAGGTAGCAAAAGAATTGAATTGCTTCCTATATCCAGCACCAGAGTGTCAAGTGATGATTGCAAATGGAGGAACAATAAATTGCTCTGGAAAGTGCCATAATATCAAGCTATCCATGGGAGAATATGTATTGACTAGCCCAATGCTTTCCATTCCAATGGGAGGTGCTGATGTTGTACTAGGAGTCCAATGGCTACAATCCTTGGGTACAATAGCTTTTAATTTTCAAGAACTTTTCATCAAATTTTCTACGGAAGGAAAGGAAGTTGAATTAAGGGGTATTGCAGGGAAACCAGGAAAGATAATCAGCTCTAATGGTATGACAAAGCTTCTAAAAAAGGAGCAAAGAGGTGTAATTGCACAATTATGTTCGCTAGATGTTTCCACATCGGAATCATCTATTTCTCCAGATCTCCAAAAAGTCTTGGACAATCATTCCAAGGTATTTGAGACTCCCAAAGGTCTCCCACCTATGCGTGATCATGATCATGCTATTCATCTGATTCCAGGAAGTGTTCCTCCAAACATCAGGCCGTACAGATATCCCTATGTCCAAAAGAGTGAAATTGAACGTATGGTTGCAGAAATGCTAGAGGCTGGTATAATTCAACCGAGTCAAAGTTCTTTCTCTGCTCCAGTAGTATTGGTGCACAAGAAGGATGGATCATGGCGCATGTGTCCGGATTATAGGGAGCTCAACAAGCTCACTATTAAAGATAAGTTCCCCATTCCTGTCATTGATGAATTACTGGATGAATTGCATGGATCAATTTACTTCACCAAGTTGGATCTTCGTTCAGGATATCATCAAATCAGAATGAAGATTGAAGACATTCCGAAAACAACATTTAGAACTCATGAGGGTCATTATGAATTTTTGGTCATGCCTTTTGGCCTTACCAATGCACCTTCAACATTTCAAGGTTTGATGAATTCAATTTTCAAACCATTCCTTAGAAAATTTGTGTTAGTATTTTTTGATGATATACTAATCTACAACAAGTCTTGGAAGGATCATGTTGAACATGTTGACAGGGTGCTACAACTATTGGAGGAGAAACAATTATATGCAAAAAGATCCAAATGTTTCTTTGGAGTCCAGGAGGTGGAATATTTGGGTCATATTGTATCTCATGAAGGAGTTAAGGTAGACCCTAGCAAAATTAAAGCCATTAAGGAATGGAAAATCCCCACATCCATAAAGCATCTGCGAGGATTTCTTGGGTTGACAGGGTATTATCGCAAGTTTGTTAAGAATTATGGGAGAATAGCAGCACCTCTAACA
The DNA here is from genome assembly GCA_031772625.1 of Pinus tabuliformis. Classification (NCBI taxonomy): domain Eukaryota; kingdom Viridiplantae; phylum Streptophyta; class Pinopsida; order Pinales; family Pinaceae; genus Pinus; species Pinus tabuliformis. Next base: position 692,138,007 of record CM062813.1, on the reverse strand, counting down.
ACATTATTGAAGAAAGATGCATTTTCATGGACTCCGGAAGCAACAAAGGCCTTTGAACATCTTAAAGAGGCAATGTGCCAAGCACCGGTCTTAGCTACACCGGACTTCACAAAAACCTTTATTGTGGAATGTGATGCTTCAGGAAATGGAATTGGTGCTGTTCTAATGCAAGATGAAAGACCCATTGCTTTTGAAAGTCGTCCAATCAAGGGAAAGTTTTTAAGCAAAGCTATTTATGAGAAGGAAATGTTGGCAATACTCCATGCACTTAAGAAATGGCGACCCTACCTAATGGGAAGACACTTCAAGGTAAAAACGGATCATGATAGCCTTAAATACTTTTTAGAACAAAGATTATCCTCTGAAGAGCAACAAAAGTGGGTCACAAAGATGTTGGGTTATGACTTTGAAATCATCTACAAAAAAGGGAAGCAAAATGTGGTGGCAGATGCACTCTCAAGAAAGGATGAGGATGTGGAAGCATTGTTGTGCGCCATTTCTATTATCCAACCAGATTGGATAAACGAAGCAAGGGAGGAATGGAAGAATGACAAAGAAGTGTGGGCACTTATTCGAAAGTACAACAAGATTCCAGTACGTCTGATACATTTAGCTGGAAAAATGATTCGTTATGGTACAAAGATCGCTTATACCTCTGTAAGAATTCCCAGCTAAAACAAAAGATTCTTATGGAATTGCACACTTCTCCCTTAGGAGGGCACTCAGGATTTTTAAAAACTTACCACAGGGTTAAGAAGGAATTTTTTTGGGATGGCCTTAAATCAGATATTCAAAAGTTTGTGGCGGAATGTTTGGTTTGCCAACAAAATAAAGTTGAAACAATTAAGACACCAGGTCTATTACAACCTTTATCCATTCCAAGCCAACGTTGGGAGGAGGTTTCAATGGATTTTATCACAGGTTTACCCAAGTCTGAGGGAAAGAGTGTCATCATGGTGGTAGTTGACAGACTTACCAAGTATGCACACTTTTGTGCATTATCACATCCATTTAAAGCCAGTACAGTTTCTACTGCATTTATGGAAACAATTCAAAAGCTACATGGAAACCCAAAGATTATTGTAAGTGACAGAGATCCCATTTTCACTGGAAATTTTTGGACAAAATTATTTTCTTGTCTTGGTACTCAGTTAGCTCATAGCTCATCTTATCATCCTCAATCTGATGGGAAAACTGAGATAGTAAACAAATGTTTGGAAGGATATCTTCGTTGCTTTGTATCTGATAAACAGACACAATGGGTCAAATGGTTGCCTCTGGCTGAATGGTGGTATAACACTTCCTTCCATACAACAACAAAAATGACCCCATTTATGGCACTTTATGGGTATCAACCACCATCCATCACATCATATTTAAGAGAAAATTCTAAGGTTCAGGCAGTGGAACATCACATCGAACATCAACAACAAGTCCTCCAACTCTTAAAGGATAACCTCGTGTTGGCACAGAATAGAATGAAACAACAGGCAGATCAACATCGCAGTGAAAGAAGTTTTGATGTAGGTGATTGGGTATTCCTACGGCTACAACCATATAAGCAAATGTCCCTCAAGCAAGCTAAGAAGGATAATAAATTATCACCAAAGTATTATGGTCCGTACAAGGTGTTGCAAAAGATTGGTACTATGGCATACAAATTGGAGCTTCCTGCAGCTTCTCGATTGCACCCAGTTTTCCATGTTTCATGTTTAAAGAAGGTTATAGGCGACAAGCTCCCAGTTCAAACAATATTGCCAGAACTTGACGAGGAAGGAAAAATTATATTGGAACCGGAAGCAGTCACAGAAACAAGAACTCGACAGCTACGAAATCGATCAATTTCAGAGTATCTTATCAAGTGGAAGAACTTATCCGCTGAAGATTCCACATGGGAGGATGAGAATTTTATGCAGAAGTATCCAGAACTACTCAAGCGTTGAGGACAACACTTTTTTGAAGGAGAGGGGCATGTTGGGTCCCTATAATACTAGTGATTACCCCATTACTATTGTAGTTATACCCTTTATTAATATTGTTGTGCCCCTATTGCCCCCATATTGTTATTACTGTGCCCCATAGAATCCCTCTATTGTTATTTTTGTGGCTTTATATTATTATTGTTAGGTCGGCTGGATTATATTGTGACTCCTTAGACTCCTATATATAGAAAGGAGGTTTTGTCATTTGAATCATCAAGAATTGTTCATTTATGTAATGTAAAGGAGGTTTCCCCCTCGAAGAGGCTGAATTCTAAGGCGTTGATCTATCTTTTCTATCTTTTCTTGAGCTGGTTTCATAATAGACAGTTACAAAGGAATCGACGAGCATGGGAAACCTGATTGTTTGGCCTTCCTGTGTAGAAATCCTGAAAATAGCCAAATAACAGAATACACAGGCAAAACGCATCATGGACCTTAAGTCCAAACTTCAAATGGCCTTCAATCACATCTATATCCCTCTCCAGTCCATCCTGTCATTGCAAATCGTAATCGCACAGGTGGGAGGTCTAATCCATGGACTTAACACAATAGCGATGCGATATTCCCCATTAAATCTCCACCATCAGATCGAGCTCGCGATCCAACGGTCCAGATGTGATTGCATCATCGCTCATCGCATATGTGGACGACTCTTTGTAGGGTTGCGATCCCAATTGTCGATCGTCGATCACCGATACCAGCATATCGCATATCGAAATCATAATGGCTTGGGGTTCTATACCACTTTCCATTGGACTGCGTCGATCTGATATATATCGCCGATGCCGATCTGCCGATTCGATCATCGCAATCGTAAGTTGCTCTGCCCAGGGTTCTGATATCGCATGGAGGCCTTCCTCCGATGCGATATATCAGAGATCGCTATCAAGGAGTCCTTCCGCCCTTGTTTTAAGTCCTCCTTTGGATTTTTCCGATGTGATTTCCTTAAGGAACACATATTTCTCCCAAGTCCCATTTAATAAGAAAATGCCAGTCCTTTTCAAAGGATAATGGCAAATTTCTTTTTACAATAACTTCATCCGAAGTCCATTTTCGCCCATTAAAGTTGTGATAGATTCAAAATGAAGAGATCTATGCAATGAGACTATTCCCAAGAGTATCCTTTGACTTTCATTTTCCTCTGTGAGGAATATTTTTAGACTTAGAGTCTATACAAGATCCATTTTGGATCAAATAGAGAGCAACCAATTTGGACTTCGACATCTCGACACACTTCCGGGGAAAATCGAGGAAGGTTATTGTCCAAAATGATGTTATAACACCTTCCCATGAGTTTGATTACACCCAGGTCACACATGTGGGTCTCTAGAAGAAAATAAAAAAATCTACTCAAAATTCGCACAATTTTTACACTGCCAAGTTTGACCTCGATTTGCATGCATTTGGAGGTGAATCTTGAAAATCCGAGCGAATGGGTTTTTTACCAGTATAAAAAATTATGTAGAATCGAGACCATTTCTCAAGATTCTCATCGGTTTATAAGTTCCATGAGGGTCTTTGAGGCAGTTTTATAAAAAAAAAGACAGTTTTTCTAGAATTTTAGGATCTGACCCAGATTTGCAAAGATAACTAAATAGTCAACTTCGTGCATAATTTTCGAGGCAACGTAGATGAATCATAAAAATTAAGGAGAGCTTATTGTTGAAAACATGAAAATTTAAGTTGCCTCCAAACATCTTTCCCAAATTCACATTGGTCTAAGAATTACACGAGGTTCTTTGAGGCAATTTTATGAAAACGACTGTTTTTTTCCTGAATTTCAAAATATGCCCAGATTTGCAAAATTCGTACAAGATTTGTGTTTCTTCAATTATATCATGGCTGAACTAGATTTACCATCCATGACATATCGTTGGGATTTAATCTCCATACTATTTGCAAAAGAATGGCTTGTTTAAAGCCAAACTTGTAATGTAAAAATATTATAAAAACGGAGCTATGGCCCCAAGCCTAGCTAGAAAGCCATTTCTTTGTACCTTGATGCTGCTGACTTGAGCATTGTGAGTTCTACTCCATTCCCTCTGATCAATTGAAGGTTGGACTACTACAGATGTTGTAAACAAATGAAATTTAATTTAATGCCAGGTTCATGCGTCTCTTATGTTTATTTTCTGTATTATTAATTTCATTAGCATAAGCTAAGAGTTTTCCTTAAAGTTAAACGAGATGGTTAGTTAGGGCCTAGCCAAACTAGCTCGTTCTCCCCAATATTATCTTAGTGTGTTTAGATGTAGTGATATTATTTTGCGCATGAGTGATTTATTTATGCTTGAGTTCGGAGGTGTGACGAATCTTTTGCAAATGCATTTCTTGCTTGTGTGATCTCATATTTGAAAATTTATGTATGTGTTGAGTGATTTATTTTAGTTCCAACGTTTCCATTAATTTATTAAGCATTGTTGCATGTTGGATTGAGGGGGTGTGATGCAGGAAAGTGTTCCCTCTATGGACAGAGGCAACCCCTCTAGCCCTAGAGTGGGTCTAGTCACAAACAAGGACAGATCAACAATAGCTTTCCTTAAACAGTCATAGTTGGAGGCCTACCTCAACCGGTGGTCGATGGAGTTCTGTTGCGCTGCTCCAGCTTCCGCTTCATCCTCCTTAACAAGTGATCAACTTGAAACAATGCAAAGGAAATACAACAAAGCACGTAACCGGAAAACAACAATGACCTATTTACTCACAAAGTCAAGAAGTCATGAGCTATCAAGTAAATTACATACAAAACATAGGAAAACATCATTGATTGTATTAATAATGAAATAAGAGCAAGCTTACAAACAAAGTCTTGACGTTGCAAGCCTTCTCAGAGGAATCCAGCTAGCATGTTCTCAAGCATTCACTCTTTGAAGATGGATCTCCCAACATACAAGATTCTCTCTCACCCATAAGTTTTACACAATGTTAAGGGCACTTCACAACCTTCCACAAGCTATCAACAATCCCACACTTGTCACACTCACACCAGCTATCTAGCAAACTCACAAACATCACAACTCAATCCAAGAATTTACCAACTAGCCAACTATGCAACTACCAGAGCATAGCAATGGTGAGAGTTTAAATAGGAGGAGTCTCCATAAAAGGTGGAAGAGAGCTTATCCCCAAGGAAGGTAGCACAAATGACGGAACTACGATACCAGAGGAGGGAAGGCGACACAAACTATGCCAACAACCAGGTCTGGAGTCATCCAGAAGGCCGACTGTTGGAACAAATTCGCCCAATCTGGATCATCGCGGGTGCATAACTGAGATTTAGCGCTGACATCGCTAGTGAGCAATGTAGCTAGTCAGATCATCGCTAAAGATAATAAGTAACCTCACACTGGAGCATGAAATCAGACCATCACGAGAATCAGATGTACTTCCGTGCTGAAAGCGCGGTTGGACTGTTTATGAGCATCGTTCAGCGTGTATATTAAGTCCATAGTCGCGATGAGGCAGATAACTTAGGAAAAGTGGGTCATTTGGAAACATCAGAGAGCATTTGTTCAGTATGAGCATGTTTGACTTGGACACATGGCACAGTAGAAGGACTGGGGTGAAGGCAGTGACAAATTACTGTGTAACAGATGCCCCATAAAGTATGAAGCCTGAGAGAGTGGGAGGGGTGAAATGCTTTACGAAACTGACTGCGCTGGAGCACCATCTAGAAGAACCTGCACGGAAGTACAACTGATATCCCTGATAATGAAGTACATGTAGTCTAAGCATGGGTGCAGCCATCCAAAAGACATACGAACTAGGTCTGTGGTACGGATGCAGCCACCCAGCTAATAAGACCATGATAGTGATAAAGGTATGGTCACAGCCATCCATGAAGACTCTGGTATGGTCGTAGCCATCCATCAATGAGTCATGTAATCATGAACCAATCCACGCAGCCCAAACATGTGTAATCTGAGTTCGGGGTCTTGAACCCAACCGATCGTAGTACAAATTCTAACATGCGAATAGATGTGTTGAGGTCGAGCATGATAGAACATCGCTTGATTACCGGCCAATGAGGGAAACCGCTGACAAGTGCGAGAGAAACCACCAATAATGCTAATGGTTCTCAAGGTACTGTCTAGCACAATCCACGAAGTGTGAAGAAGGAGCTGAAGTCGAACACTCGTGGAATCACCCAATCGACGACCAATGATGAAAGTCGACTGTCAGGTGCGAAGAACTTGCCATTGAGGCATGCAAGCTCTAAGGTACCAAAGGGGATCTCTAGATCAATCTCCTGGATAATGAGCTGATGTCGACAGGAGACGACCTGTCGCAAGAGGGCCATAATGTTCCCCCCATCAACGACTCGAGATAAGGAACAAGCGATAGATGGAAAAACAGAGTATTAGAGGAGGAGGAAAGGATGTAAACTACATAAGGATTATACTCTTGAACATGTCGGTGACACGACTCTGAAGGGTGGCAACATTCAGGAACCAAGGGATCAGAGGCTCGATGGAGACAACGTGAATCGGATGGAATGAGGCTAAATGGCAACCCAAACCCGCGAAGGCCAAATGACGATGTATGGATGTCCCAACCTGACAAGAAGAAAAAGTGTCGATGTTTAAGAGTGACTGGCTGCCAATGATGATTTCCAAATTTTCCCCCACCATTGCTGGCGAGTACCCCAATTATTTTTTGAAAACAAGCTTGAAGGGGATAACATATGCTTGTAATATAAGTTTGACCGTTGGTCGAATCCAACCTAGTAATAGTTTAACAAGCCCTAGGGAGGAGAAGCTCGAGTCTCGTCATGGTGACGAGTCCAATGTTGTCAGGGTTTAACGAGTCCGACATAGGTAAAACTCGGAGTCTTTTTCATGTTTAGAGAGTTTGAAAAAGACACAGAAAAGAAAACTCCAGGGGGGTACTTTTTCGTAGATTTGTGTCTCTCAAGCCCGAAAAAGTATAAAATGATACTCGAAAGAACCGCTTGACCATTACGATCAAGGAGTACTTTTCATGATTAGTGACCTCGACCCGAAAAAGTATAAAAGCGATCGAAACCACGTCGTTTCGTAACCAATAATGAGCCTGAAACGATAAAAGCTCAGCAATCTTTTCATGTTTATACGGTCGGAAAAGAGCTTAAAGAAGACCGCCATTTTTATTCTCTTTAACGAGTCAAAAAAGGAAAAATACTCGGCAATCTTTTCATCTTTAAACTGTCGAAAAAGAGCTGAAAGCAGACCTCCATTTTTATTCTCTTTAACAAGTCAAAAAGGGAAAAATACTCGGCAATATTTTCATCTTTTACGAGTTTATAAAAGGGCTTAAAGGTGACTCGTCCTAGAGGAACGAGTGGTATAAAGGGTAGCAACTGGTTCCGACAATGGTGGAACTGCTCAAAACATGTAATGGTCAAGAGGCTGGCTAATAAAACCACTCATCGCTGCGGTTCCTCAGGAAAGGATAAACAATCAAGTGAAAGCATATGATCAGCCAAAGAGATGGTGGCGATGGAATGAAACAACCAAGGCTCATCTAGAAAAAATTTACCGGATAAAAACGACAATCACGAGGTGTAAATCAGGTATGGGTTCATTTTTACACAAGCTTGAACCATGGATAACTCTGCTTGGATTCAGTTTCATGTTTACACAAGCTTGAAATGAAAAACTATGCTTGTTATAAGTTCGCATGCCCCCAGCATAATGACGCAAATCAAGGTACATGCCCCCAAGCTTCATTGCATTCAACGAGGTGGATGGAATGAAGGTTCACATTCCAGATCTTGGAAAGATTCAACTTGGATTTTACGAGATCTTAATCAAAGACTCGATTTGGAAAGGGGAGTTGTTTAGTTTTTTTAATGAGGTTGACACAGTGAAAAAGAACTATCCTCATAACCCTTGTTTCATTTTTTAATGAGGTTGACATAAGATTAAGAACTTTCCTCAAGACTCCTTGTTTCATTTTTTAACGAGCTTGACACAAGACAAGGAACTGTGCTCCAGGATCCTTGTTTCATTTTTTAACGAGGTTTACACAGGAACAAACTATCCTCGTAACCCTTGTTTCATTTTTTAACGAGGTTGACATAAGATCAAGAACTTTCCTCAAGACTCCTTGTTTCATTTTTTAATGAGCTTGACACAAGACAAGGAACTGTGCTCCAGGATCCTTGTTTCATTTTTTAACGAGGTTGACACAGGAACAAACTATCCTCGTGACACTTGCTCATGGGCCATACGAGAACATGGTTCATAAGAGGTCATCACGGGATGGAAGAAACACACTTTGGAGGGAATACATGTCATGAGGCACTAATGACAGATCATGTTCCAAAGCCCCCCGTACATGATGTACGAGGCCATCTGCATGATCATCAGCAGAGGCGGAGACAGAACGGGTAGCCACATAATTAACCTATGGCAAGGAAGGCACTGCTTGCGAGCTAGAACCGATAGGGGACAATGGCTGCACAGGAGGCACCAGGGGACTAAAGAACGATAATTGATCTATGGTCACCATTCTTCCATCATGTGGAAAACAAACCACACGGAAAAGAGAAGAGACAAGGACCCCCATGGCATAAACATAGTCACGACCAAGGAGAAGACTGAAATATAAAGCCCCTTGGACAACCATGATGTAACCTATGTTCACTGTTAGTTAGCCAAACAAATCCCTACACTATTGGCCCTTTCGGCATCAGCCTGTAGAGCCCGAACTAATGTCTCACCCGAAGCAGTATGGGGGGATGCTGGAACTAAGTTTCCACACCCTTGAGATGGTTGTAATATTAGTTTATTCCAAGTATACCTGCCTTCGCGTAGGTTTCTTATCCCTCTGCTCTACCCTTTAGTACCTTCACAAAATGTTATAATTGGTTTCGCACAGCCCTAACTAGGGGCTGAAGTCCTTTCGCGCTGTTAGGGCAACGAACTGTGATATCTCCTAAACTGGGCTAAGTATCTTACTTATCTTATTAACAGATCTTAGTTAGCTTTTTATAAACAAATGTTCTTACTTGCATTCACTTAACCAAAACATATACATATATTCATGCATCATATAAGCATTAGAAGTGAAATTCATACCCAATGTAACAGATGCATAAACAGGAAATAAAGATGCAGAAATGATAGAATACTTCTCTTTATTGATAATTCTAGATAATTATAGACTTGACTCACCCTGCGCACTCAGCTGCAGACCCTCTACCTATGCTACAACCCAAAACTTAGACTTCTACTTCAGAGCTATCTCTCATACATCATATCTTCATTCGTAATTGCTGCCTCTAACTACATAAAGCCTAGATCTATTTATACAATCCCATGGTCTGCGGACCATGGGTACATTTCTTATAACCGACATTACATTATCAAAATAAGGGCGGACAACGGTATGACTTTTTAACATCTACGTGCTCTGTGCCCACAAAATGCGGAGTCTTTACATTTGTATTACAAAATTGGACAAAATATGGGCTCTTAGCCCCAAAACTGCCCTTGGGGGATCCTGCGCCCAAGAGTCCCCCAACACAAACATCGTGACTTGTCCTCGAGTCACTCTGTTGGTGCAAAGATCTTAGCATGAAGATCTCCCAGCTCTATTTGAGTCACTGCAACTTCGGCAGTGCACTGAGTGGCCGCCTGCCGGACTTCTTCCATGCATTGTTCAGTGACTGCTGCTGCTGAACTGCTGCCCTGAATCCTCTGCGGAGTTTCGTGCAGTTGCACGAGCTTTGCTTTAATGGAGGTTGTAATTGTATAAGCCTCGTCGATCCATGGCTATAGGCACACTTTTAAGACCACTTCTTTGTGCCGAGTGGCATCCACCTGTTCCTTGAGCGCTTTTTCCTGCTGCATCCATGCAAGCCTTTGTGTAAGGGCAACCGTCTGTGCGGTCCCTTTTACCTTGTCATACCTCTATTGTAGCTCGCGCACCTCTATTTCTAGGTGCTCTATATTTGGGTCCTCCTGTAGGGTGGTTAGGACCTGGAATGACTGTTTGAAAAGCTGCATGTAGTATGCCACTACATTGTCAACTGCTGCCATTGCTATTGTGACTGCGGTGGTACGCTGTTCTCTGACCTCCGGTGGAGTTGAAGGCTGAGCCCTCAACTGCAATTCTGCGATTTGCAGGTTCAGTTCCAGCTGAACCCTGGCCATCTCTGCTCTTGCGTCGCGCACCCTTGTAGCTAATTTACGGACGTGCACCTCCACTAGTTCTCCTGCCTGTATGTCCAACTCTGAGACCATCCAACAGGCTTCCTCCACAATGTGTATTATCTGTTTTTTCTGCTCCACTACCTCGTTGCGCTGCAGGCTCAACTGCTCAATGTTGATGCGTTGCTCACTCATTACCTGTAGAGCGTGATTCTTCCTAGCCCAAAGTTCTGCAGTGACTCCATCCTATAAGAGGTAGAGCATCTCCCGAGGGAGCGCAACCATGTTCAACCCTACCCCTTTCAAACTGGTCACCATGGGTCTGTCGGCCTCCTTCTCTGTAGTAAGTTCCCCATCTAGTAGCACTATCGTGTTGGTCACCCTTGCGCGCAACATCTCCTCGGCAGCCAAAGTGCCGATCGTGAGGCTAGTGGAGACTGTGCTAGCCTATGTAGTGCGAACCTGGAACTCTGTTCGAAGAGCCCCTGATACCAGTTGCTGCTGTTCTTCAAATTGTTGGATGGCCTCCATGGTGTCATCCCTCACCATTTCACTGATATCATGCAAATCCCCCTCAGTGAGGGTGATTGGGTTAGCGCCACCTTGTTCTGTTTCTGTCTCTGGTTCAAGTGAAGGTGACTTCTGTCCTTTGCACTTTTACACTAGCTACGCCATTCAAAGCTTTATCTCTTCCTTCTTGCACTGCACGATGAACTTTTCCGTTTCCACTGCGGAGCCAACTGGAGCGTGCCACTCCGGTGGCCAAGACTCAAGGACTCAAAAAATTACATCGTTGGTCGCTGTTACACTAAAATTTGTCACCATGACTATTTTCAGTCAGTATGGCTCCATCAATAGTCATACTATCCTCCTTGGCAAGTCTTATACCTCTGCTCCTCATCTCAAACTCCAAGAAAGAGAGAAAGTCTTTAAAAAATCAATATAACTCTGGTTACGCAGTTTCTCTTACCCTTACCTGCGTGTACGCACCTCAAGTTCATAACACCTGCGTACTTGTACACTCTGTCTATAAAGGGGTGGGTGCGTACTCCTGTAAAGGTCAAAAGGCGCAAGTTTTACTTCAAAAAACTTACTTGTGGTCGATTCTAGAGCATTCTAGAAGATGGTTTGACGTGGATTGAGCGCCTCCAGATGGTTCATGCATCCCAATGAAAGAGGAACTTATCCCATCAAGAGGGGAGCTATCCCATTGAAAAAGGGGCTTATCCCATTGATGGTGGACCTGATTAACTTCCTCCAAAGCACTATAAATACAGGCATTGGGCCAGAGGGAGGGGAGGTTGAAAGCTGAACATTCCTAAGGGTAGATGCTGCTGAAATTAGGACTCCCTTTTAGAGCTTGAGAGGAGAGATTCCAATCCTTTCTTAGCTTCATTTGGAAGTGGGTGAGCTGATCAAAGTAAAGGAGAACTCTTGCTGGACCCTGGGAGGGACCTGCACAACACCAAGGCACTGGTTGTAATGGTTTCTTTTGTTTCCAATTAATACAATTAAGTTCATTTTTCTCAACAAGTTGTTATATATAATTTGTTTCATAAACTCCTTGGTCTTTATGATGAATATGTTTTATTATATGAGTTATTCAGGTGCTATGTAATCGTTTGCTTGTTAGTGAATGCAGGTTTCAAGGAGAAGGAGCTCATCTGGATCGGAGAGGCTGGACTGCTACAAACAGCGTTGGACTAGAGGTAAGCCTTAAACACCTGGTTACTTTTATTTTAAATGCATATTTAGGGAAAGATAGTGCTTGATTGTTTTGTTTGTCACTAGAAAGCCTTAGCTTCTAGGGAGGTCGGTTTTGTCTGCAAAATTGACTCTTTCCGCATGACAAAATGGTGACCATACTAGGGAATCCATGGATTTGATTGATTTCTCTTTTGATTGATACTTTGATTTGAGAAAATTTGATTTCTTTCTAGTTTTTGACTGATTGACTGTGAATTTGGGTGGAATAGCTTAGGGTTGAGTTAGTTTTTATTTTTCTTGATTTTGAGAGCAGTACGCACCCTCTGCGTTAAGCACAGTGCGTACCTGTACGCACTTTTGCTTTGTACACAGAGCGTGGCCACACCTGTGCAAACAGGTTGCCTGCGTACCCTGTCAAAAGTCTAGAAAATTTCAATTTTTTCCTTTTTACCTATTATATTTTGTTTATAGCTTGTTTTTTGCTGCCCAGATCCACTGTTTACCTATCAAAAGTTTTCATCTAGGCTTGTTTCATTAGCATCAAGGGTTTTAGTGAAGTTCATAGAAGTTCTAGCCCTAGGTTTGATTTTTGCATTGGTCTTGTAGTGACTTTGGTTTTAGAAGTTGTAAAAACCTTGGATATCCCTGGTGTTTTCAGTCTTCTCAGGAGTTGGACCTTTCGTAAAATCCACCTTTGTGAGAAACCTACCTTTGTGTTGTCTCTTTGCGGAATTTCGAGAAGGCTTGTTGGTTACGCTGTGAATTTCATTCTTAAGAAAAAGAACAAAAACTTTTTATTTTTGTTTTTGACTAGTTTATGATTCTGCATGAATTAGTCCTTGGTTGGATTTTAACTGAGTAAAACATCCTGGAATTATATTTTGTAGGCTTTTACCTCATTATATTTGCTTTTAGGTAAATTTCTCTTAGATTTCCATAGATCTTAAAATTGATTGGATTTTCATAGATCTTAAAATTGATTTTTTGTTAAGTCGTTTTACATGCTTTGTTAAAATAGGAAAAAATACAAAATCTCTTTTGAGAAAAGTTTGTTTTAGTAGCATTTGAAGTCTATGAAAAGAGAAAGGAAGTTTTCGTGAAATAATTAGTGGTCATGTGTTGTGTGCTTTGGAAAAGATAAAGAGATTGTTTCTTTGATTTTCATTGCGAAGAAAGTTGTCTTTATAAATTTTGCATTCTCCAACTCTCTTAGCTAGGGAATTCATTGAAAAGGAAAGATTGTTGTTTCATCCTAGGTGCATCTTTTTAGTGGATTTGAGTCGAGTCTACACACCATCAGTTTCATCTCTGCTACCTTTTGTCCTAAAGAAAAGCCATAAAAATTAACGCTTAAAGTAAAATTAACTTAGTAACTTTTTATTTACTAGGGCTCTGATACACCAATATAGATCAGGCTAGTGTCTTGGAGTAGGAGAGTAATTAACTCTCCAAGACAGTAAAACCAAACAAATAGCTTATCTTGTGGTAGGATAAATCCAACTGTTTCATTTATACTCTGGGAAAACTCCTCTTAAAGGAGAAGCACGAGATTGTGTCCGAACCAGTGAGGGAATCAATCCTCCTTCATTGGGAATGACGCCAGATATGCACGTACTACAAACGGTAAACCTCGGATTAACCATTGTCGAGGAACCTGGGGTCACTTGTCGGTAAACCTTGGATTATTGTCAAGGAGCCGGCAAGGGGATTGAGCTTGTTACTCTGCCCTTGCGTGCTATCGGATCGTAGACTGTTCCCCCATGTATATTTGTTGCTGTTGGTGACCTTAGTGACTATTATCTTTAGGATTCTTCCTAAGGTGACAGTGGAGGGAAGATCCCACTGTACCTGGAGCAGATGTCGGCTAGACTCACTTGGATTTTTTGGGGGGTTCACTTCACTCGAGATGGTTAAAGTGGAGGAACTTGGTCCAGTCTATTCATTAAGCAGGTTTCCGGGGTAACTGTTCCACCCGCCACTTCTGTATTGAATTCTGCGATGTTGGATTTCATCACCAACTAGTGTTTTCGGTCCGGAAGGTTACTGTTTGTGCGTGGTTTGACGCCCTAGATTCTTTAGGCGTGTGATTCGAATTTGTTTGGTTCTTTAGAGACTTTAGGCAGTTTGCTTTGAGATTTTACTTTGTTTGCGTGTGCAGTAGTTAAAAGTTTTTAGCTGTGGCTGAATTACCAAGACAGTCCCGTAGACTTCGGGGCCAGTCTCCTGAGGTTGTAACCGTGGCTGATTTGTTGAGGAAGTCCCGTAGACTTCGGGGCCAACCTTCTGAAGAAGTCCCGGGTCATTACGAAGGTTTGAAAGTCCTCGTAACTCCTAGTGGCAGTAAAGTAGGGTCGCCTGAAGAAGGAGAGTCTTCGTTGGTTGTTCATCCTGATTACCAAACTTTAGAAATAGGTTATGATCCTGAAGTTGTTTCAGTTTCCGAGCTTGCTGGTAGCTTTTCATCTACTAGTGATATAGGCGAAGAACCCGAGATATCTGAACCTGTTACTCCAACATCGGGGTTAGTCTCTCCAACTTCTAGTGCTCCTATATCACCTAGGGTAGAAAGAGTCATCACCGAAAATCTTCCTTCTGGTTTGATAGATATTGAAGAGCTTGCTCCAGAAGAAGAAATAGGCGTCCCTATCCCTGAAGATCAACCTACTATTGATCTAAGGGAGTGTGAATCCATTTTTTACAGTCCACCTAGAAGTACTACTTGGTATCTTTCTTTAACTAATTATTTGGACAACTCAGTGTCGAGTTTTTCACCACCTCGTGTTTCTTATCCACCTAGGGGTATTTATACTCCCGTAAATATGCCAGGTCAGTCATCCATGTTTACTCAATCGCCTGAATCTTTTTTGTACAGCGGTCCTTCTGTTCCTGCTGGGTATCAGTCTTTGTCTGGTACTTTTTCGGGAGCATCTCCTCGACCCATTGAACAAAGGATGTTCACTGGAAGCAATGGTGCAAAGCTGTTGAGTGTAGAAGACATTCTTATGATGTCAGGTTCTATTCCCGCTTCTCAACCTCAAGGTGGCCAGTTACCGCCTGGGGGGCAGCCTCAATTAACGCCTGGGGGGCAACCTCAAGGTACACAATTTGCATCTGGGGGGCAACCTCAAGGACAGTACATGCCTACAGTACATTACATTCCTCAAGGTCAACCCCAGACTCAATATGTACCCCAAGGTCAACCCCAGTACCAATTTATACCTCAAGGTCAACCCCAGTATCAGTACATGCCTCAAGGGTATCTGCCCCAAGGTCAGTACTCGAGTCAAGGTTTCCAACCACCCCAAGGTCAATCTTATGTTCAAGGTACGGGAAATGTACCTTTCACTTATCAATCCTACCCTCAACCCGATTATGGATCTCAATATCCTCAACCTGTTATCGGTCAGTACCCCAGAATAAACATAGTGTGGGATCCATCACAAGTTCAACAGGTGTTGCAGCCAAGTATACAGTTGTCATCTCAAACTGGACAACCCTTAGTTTCTGGTTCACCCCAGCAACCAGTCCAGTCTAATATTCAAACTTCTATACCTTCGGTAGTTTCTCAGTCTGGGCCTATTTCGCCTCGTACTCCATCTCAAACGACTGCTGCAACTGCCGCAACATTTGTTCCATATACCCCACTTACTTCTGGAGTATCGACAACTCCGGTTTCTACTGTCCCTGTAACTACTCCTCAGACATCTTTACCATCGTCTGGATCCATGATTCAAACTATGGTTCAGATGCCTATAGGACAACCTGGTTTAAGTATGGTTGTCACAAGTCAACCACAATTCACTTATCAACCGTACCAGGGACAGTACCAATTCGGTCCTGCTGTCCAGCAACCAGTTTACCAGTATCAACCGTATCCTGGGTACACTTATCAACAGTCACAGCAACCCCAGTCCGGTCCGGTTAATCCTGGTTTTCCAGGAGGATACAATATCCCGAACGCGATTCCTATTCCTAGTTATCCTGGATATCCTCCTCCTGGGGCTAGTATAGTGACCCAGAGTTTTAGGGACCCTAATCGGTAGCTACCATTTATCACAACTTTGGATTTACCAGACTTGTCGCGCCTAACGAACGATCCAATTAATTATCTTTCGTTCTGGTCGCCAATGCCGAATAAGTTGCCCAGTGACATTCCCAAGTTCAAAGGTAAGTCTGGAGAGGACGCGTCGAATCATGTGATGACTTACCACCTCTGATGTGCCTCTAATTCCATCTCGGATGATTTGATCCACTTACGTCTTTTCCAACGCACTCTCATTGGTCTCGCGGCCAAGTGGTACATTGAGTTACCACGGGCCTCTTTTTATAATTTTAGCCAGTTAGCTACTTCGTTTTTAACTTATTTTCAGTTGTCGGTCAGATATGATAATGGCATGGAGTTACTAACTTCATTAAAGAAATCGACGTCCACTTTCCGATCATATTCATGAATGGAGACGTTGAAGGCGGTTAGTGAAAGTTTTTATCCCGGACCAGATCTTAACTGAATGGTTTGTTAAATCATTGTTACCGAAGATTACTGAAGACGTAGCTAAGGCCAGAGTAGTTACTGAGGAGCAAGTGATTGCTCAAGTGCAGTACCTTGACTTAGTTTACACTCAGTTAGGTACATTACACGAAAAGATCCCAGATCTTCCTAAGTCAAATCAAATCGTTGCTGCTCCGTCAGGGTCTCATGCTGTTGATGGCATGATTGGTACGGTCAACACTAAAAGTAAGAAGAAATCCTCAAAGAATTCTTCTCCTATTATAACCTTACCAGACTCCCCGACGGGAGATTCTTCCGCTGAACTCTCCGCCGACATTCACGCTGTAGAGTCATCTGCGGCTAAATCAAAATCTGGTGGGAAGAAGAAAGGGAAGAAGAAGAATAAAGCAGACAAAACTCCCATGGAGAAAACTGAAAAGGCGGAATCCAATGATGAAAAGCGCAAGCCTCATTATCCATGTCTTATTTGTGAAGAAGAACACTTTACAAGAGACTGCCCTCATCGAGCAGAGGTTGCGAAGATCGTCAAAGGTTCCCAAATTCCTGCTGTCTTGAAGGATCCATTTCCAAAAGATATCAAAATGATAGGTTCTTCCTCGAGTGCCAATGAAGAACCCATATTTATGATGTCTCATGTAAGGATTGCGACTCGATCACAAGATTATGGTAGTAAAAGTCCTGTTGATGGCAAAGAAGCAGAATCTTCTCGTTCTAATCCATCAACCTCAGCTCCCGGTTCCGATCCACTACAGATCAAGAAACCTAATCCAGACTTAGTAATCAAGTCGCCCGCCAAGGGTGTACTTCGAAGGTCTGCTTTCAATCCACATGCGAGAGCAGCCCAGAATTATAACATTGTTGAGGACTTAGCTGTTTCACCCTCAGCAATGTCGGCTTTGGAAGTGCTGCAATCATGTCTAACACAACGCAAATTACTCTTGTCGGCTATAGGAGCTGTTGATGTTCAGGACCCGAACCTAATAATCTTTGATCTAGAAAATAGTACACCGCGTTTGCCTCATCAAATGGCTTTCCAGATCCCAGTGATAGTAAAAAACAAGCCTATTCATCGGACTGTAATTGATGAGGGAGCTTCCACGTGTATTATGTCGATACAGTGTTGGAGATCGCTTGGTTCTCCTTCACTAAATCAATCCCCGACAATTCTTAAGGCCTTTGATGGCCGTGGGTTTCATCCTTTTGGCATTCTACAGGATTTGCCTATAGGGGTTGAAGGAAAAACCGTTAGTCTAGATATGGAGGTGGTTGATGCCCCTCTAGACTACAACCTTCTCTTGGGTCGAAGTTGGACTTACGCTATGACAGCGGTCGTTTCATCGGTCTTCCGCGTAATAAAGTTCCCACATAATGGAAAGATCGTAACAATAGACCAGCTGGCTTACTTTTCATCCGACCCAACCTCTTCAGAGAGTATTCAACATGTCGGTAAAACGACTATCCCATATAAGGATGTTGGCGTAGGATTAGTTAAAGATGCCGGTTTACTGGGAACTTTTCCTTTTCCTCCACTCAACGCATCATCTTCAGTTGCAACCATTCATATGATTACATCAGACACTATTTATTATGACAATCCTTGGATCGTTCCTTTAGAATCTGAAATAGACTCATTTGGTAATTCTATGCCGTTGAGTCCATATGAAATTGCCTATGGAGCCTTGCAGTCTTTTACCGACCCGTGTTCAACCAAATTCGACCAAATGAATGTGGTTCGTGAGGAATCACTTTTCACATCAACCTTGGAGTTAATAGCGTTTCCCGAAGTTGTGTCATCTGACGAATAACTTCATGAAATCCTGTGTATAGATGATTTACCATGGGAGGATCTCCATCATAGATCTTCGTTTTTACCTGAGGATGATCGTTTTGAAAATGATTTCTCATCAATTTTTACAGCTGAATATGTCAAGGAAGCTCAGAATCCCATGAAACATCCTGATTCAGAGTTGAATTTGGGAAATATCTCTCGAACTATTCCCATTGACATTTCAGTTAAGCCTGGAATTGTTGAGAACATTCATATAGGTGCCTCGTGTACAGATGACGAAATTCAGATATACAAGGCCCTATTTCAAGAATTCTGCGACGTGTTTACCTGGTCCTACGAGGAAATGCCAGGAATTGATCCCGCGATTGTTGTTCATGAGATTAAGACTTACCCGGACGCTAAACCCGTCCGGCAACGTTTGCGTCAGATTCACCCACGAAAAGCTGCTGCAATTAAAGCAGAGGTTGAAAAACTGTTGAAAGAAGGTTTCATTTATCCGATCCCGTTAACGGATTGGGTATCGAATATCGTTCCGGTTAACAAAAAACAGGGAACAATATGAATATGCATCGATTATAGGGACATTAATCGAGCTTGTCCAAAGGAAAACTACCCAACACCCTATATCGATCAAATCATTGACGATTGTGCCAGCAGCGAAATATTTTCCTTTATGGACGGTTTTTCCGGTTACAATCAAATCAATATTCTACCTGCCGATCAACCAAAAACGGCTTTCATTTGTCCATGGGGGACATTTTCTTACTGCAAGTTACCTTTTGGGCTTAAGAACGCCGGAGCAACTTTTCAAAGGGCGATGTCTTATGCCTTTCATGACATCAAACACATTGTGCAACCGTATCTTGATGATTTTCCTGCTCACTCGTTGCATCGAGCTGATCACCTTGTTCATTTACGAGCCATCTTCATGAGGTGTAGGCATTATCGTATTCAGTTGAACCCACACAAATGTGTCTTCTGTATAGAAGTGGGACAATTGCTAGGATTTGTAGTTTCGAACATTCGCGTAAATCCCTCGAAGGTAGAAGCTATCATCAAATTGCGTCCTCCTTCGAGTCTTCGCCAACTCCAAAGTTTGTAGGGGAAAGCAAACTTTTTACGACGATTCATTCCTAACTATGCCGAGGTTACAAAAGGTTTTACATGGTTGTTGAAACAGAACACTCAATTCTCTTGGGATGAGATAGCTCAAAAATCTTTTGATGCACTCAAACACGCGTTGACCCATGCACCGTTGTTGCATCCTCCCAACTACAACCAGGATTACTTTTTGTACCTCGCCGCCTCCCATTCCACCATTGGAATGGTCTTAGTTCAGGAAGATGAATTCGGAATGGAACATGTGATATATTACCTTAGTAGGACGTTAAATCCCACTGAGCTAAAATACTCACATGTGGAGAAATTGGCATTGGCAGCCGTTCAAGCTGTCCAACGTTTTCGTCACTACATTTTACTCCGTAAAACTACAGTCATTTCGGATTGCAACCCTATGATCTACATTTTGACCAAACAATTTCTAGGGGAAAAGTACTCTAAATGGATTGTTATCTTGCAGGAGTTCGACTTGGAGTTTGAGAAATCTAAGTCTAAGAAATCTTTAGTTTTTGCAGAGTTAATGTGTGACTTCCCGCGTGCTGACACGGACACTGTGGCAGAGGAGCCCATTGCGGAAGAATCTCTGTTTCTAATCAGCACTTTAGATCCGTGGTATGGGGATATCATCATCTATCTCCAGACCCAATCCTTTCGGCCCGAAGCTTCAAAGTCGGAAAATTCGATTCCAGTCCCAACAATACAAAATTATTGGAGATACTCTTTATCGCCGTGGGGCGGACTCTATTTTTCGACGTTTCTTAACTCACGAAAAAGCTGAAAGGGTTCTAAATGACTGTCACTCTGGAGCGTGTGGCGGTCATATGTCTGGGTATGCCACATCCCAAAAGATATTGCGCGCTGGCTACTTCTGGCCGTCCTTTTTTAAAGATTGTATTACTGCGGTCCGAAAATGCCACAACTGTCAAGTGTTTGATTGAAAGATGCGCGCTCCACCTGCTCCTCTCCACCCTATAATTGTCGTTGGTCCTTGTGCTAAATGGGGTATCGATTTTATTACATGTAACCCTCACTCGGTCGGGGGGCATGCGTATATCATCCTTGCGGTAGATTATTTTACTAAGTGGGCCGAGGCGATGCCTACATTCGAGGCAGACGGCAAGACAGCTGCAATTTTTGTATTCAATCATATAATTGCTAGGTTTGGTGTCCCACAAGCGATAATCACTGACCATGGGCGCCATTTTCGAAACGTTATGATGACAGAACTTACAGGCCAGCTTGGTTTACGTCACAATAGTTCAACTCCTTATTATCCACAAGCGAATGGTCTGGTTGAGTCCATCAACAAAGTTTTAGTTATCATGATCCGACGAATCATTGGTATTCATCGGTCGAATTGTCACAACATGTTATTTTCAGCGCTTTGGGCGTACCGAACCTCAGTGAAAACATCGACAGGGTTCACTCCTTTCCAACTAGTTTATGGTTTGGAAGCTGTGCTACCCATTGAATGCGAAATCCCGTCACTGCAAATGGCCATCGAGTTACTTCCAACTACTTCTGAAGAGGAGAAGTGTTTATTATACTTAGCTCAATTAGATGAGAATCGACGTGATGCTGCATTGGCGATTGAGACTCACGCGAAACGAATGAAAGTTCAGTATGATCGAAATGTGACCCCTCGAAATTTTTCGGAAGGAGACCTAGTGTTATTATATGATCAAGCTAATGATAAATTAGGTGCTGGAAAATTCGTTTCTATGTGGCATGGGCCCTATATTGTCAAGCGAAAGCTAGCAAAAGGGGCCTATGAGCCGGTAGACTTTGACGGGGACTCTTTGGGTAAACCCAGAAATGGACTTTACCTAAAGAGGTATTATGCTTAAAAGATGGGTATGGAGATTTTTAGTTAGGTTAGTTTTTCTTTCTAGGTTATTTTTTCTTTCTAGCTGGTGTATTTGTTAGTTTAGACAGTGTGCTTAGCCTAGAGAGTGTGTTTTTTCATCGTTATTCTGGCTTATCTTGGTTTTACTCTTGATGATGCAGATGTCGATGCCTCTCCAAACATACATTGGTTTCGCTGATGGTGCTTGTCGTAGTACATGGAATATGTCTTCCGCAGCTTGGGTTATCTATTCGCCCTTTGACGAGTTAGTTTCTATGCATGGGGTGAGCCCCGGTCAAACAACAAACAACATTGCAGAATACAGTGCAGTGATTGAGTTATTGTCTGAATCTATTTCATTTGGGATTCAGAGTTTGATAGTGAGGTTAGAATCTGAACTCGTTGTATTACAGCTTAATAGAGTATATGCCATTAGAAATCCAGTGTTATTAAGGTTATTTTTGAGAGTGCGTCTCTTGGAACGTGAGTTTGATTACATTGAATATCAACATATTCCAAGGTCTTTAAATACATTAGCAGATGCAATTGCTTCTCGAATGTTAAATAGACATTTGCAATAATCATACATGTAAATTTAAAACCATTCCATAACATGATTTACAAGATAAGCTGGTAATAACGATATATATAGATAGGAGTGTGTCAAAAAATACATCGTCTTCGATCATAGGTTGAAAAACACCTTATGATCGGCAAAAACGATAAGTACAAAAAACCAAAATGTCACATGTGTCTACAAAAACGACCATCCAATCACTGGTGATGATCTCTATATGACACCACTACACGGGCCACCCTACACAAGAACCTCCTAAAAGGTCCTGGGACCCCGACTACATAGCGCTGAAGCTTGATAGGAATATCATCTATGGTAGTCTCCGGTATATTTGCTGTAAGACGCTCTAGGTCATGTTCCAACTCAGCTAAAGTCTCTGTGGCCTCGTCCTGTGGGGCCGGTGCCGCTGCAACTGGTAGTCTCCTCTCGAAAGGCCGGAGATTGGCTGGACGACGTGGGCCTGCATCTGCATTTTGAAAATTATTACTATCAGTTTTGAGACGATATAAAACAAACAAAAAAAATATATAGTTTAAAAACTTGTGGAAAATGAGGTTACTTGTATCATCCCATTGTTCTCCCGGTGGAAGAACCATGTCCGGATCTCCATGAAAATCAACTTCGGCATAAGGAAAATCCTATATAGAAAAGACCTGGTCCTCTAACTAGTGAAAGTACTCCGCAGTAAATTGAACAACCTCCATTCCCTCATCAGGATGACGGGCCATAACTGCAACCCATCGCATCAATTTGGGTTCTCGAGGAAGCCCAACACCAACAGTGAGCTGCTGTGGGATCAACATCGGAACCCTCTCTAAGCCAAAACTCACAACTAAAGGCCCATAACCAAAAGTCTTCAGCTGTCCGTTTTTGGCTCTAGTCAGTTGGCCTTTTACATTGGCTAACACAGCATCACACCAGTTAAAAATGGTACCTCGATAGCAATCAATCGCCATCCGCATCTGGGATCCAGTGGCAATGTGTAAAGAGGCAGCCCCACAAAGTCTGGTAACTGTAAAGGAAATCACCATAAGTTCAGGGCGGGATATAGTTTTGATCTCTATCCCCTTTTCCTAAGTCTGAGTGTTACACCACTCTAGTCGGAGACTAGCGATGGACTGGCCACCCCGCCTAGTCCCGAACAGAGTCAAGTGTTCGCCTCTCTTAGGCAAACCAGTGAGAAAGTAGATATCTGTGGGCTCTATCTCGAGTTGGTGCGCTCCAATATAAAAACACTGGTCCTGAACGTTCCACCTTTCTACCAGCCACTCTAGAAATCTCACTTGGGCCCTCATGCCAGGTATGGCCCAGTATTTATAAAGCCCGCATGCCTTTAAAGCATCAATTGACGGTTGATGATTAATGGCGGCCAAATCAACATCTTCGTGCTCTCTCTCGCGCCAATCAAGCATGGTGAGCAATCTACACACCAGAAAACATCCATTAGATTCCATGAAATAAAAAAAATTTGGTCCATTTTGGAGAAATTGGGGTTTGAAAACTCGTTTTGCGGGGTACGCACCCCACCTTTAGGAACAGAGCGTGGGTACACGGGTTCCCTTAAGGCAAGGTGCGTACGCCCGACATTTTCCCAACTGAGAAAATGTCGGGGTACGCGGGTCCCTAGTGTGGCACCTGCGTACCCCGAGGGGCGGTTCTTGAAACCCCAAAGCCTCCAAAAAATGAAATTAGGGCCTAAAAAAGAATTCTAAATGGATGAAAATGAAGAGGAGGATGTTGTAGAATACATGAAAGAGACGGCGTTCGGTTTCGACGATCGGATTCTCCGCAATGTCCACGGAAGTTTCTTGCCAAAAGCCCTTTTTCTCTCCTCAACAGTAAAATGGTAAAAATGAATTGGTAGAACCCATTTTATAGGTTTTTTGGGTAAATAAATGGTAAATTTGTTTATTTTTCACCATGAAAGGTATTTTTCAAAGTATTTTTATCTATCTTCAACAGGTATGAGTAATGTGTTGGTTTTTGTGCAGGATAAAGGATTTTCAGGGAAAATTGTCATTTTTTACAAACAAAAACATCAGTGTCATCTTTAAGCCCTTTTCTGACTCCTAAAACATGATAAGATTGCCGAGCGTTTCTTTTACACTCGTTAAAATGGATTTAAAAGACGGTCCTCTTATAGCCCTTTTCTGACCGTAAAAGCATGAAAAGATTGCCAGATTTTTGTCGTTTCAAATTCGATATTGGAAATAAAACGACGTGTCCTTGATCGCTTTTTACTTTTCAGATCAGAGACACTAATCATGAAAGTACTCCTTGGTCGTAAAGATCAAGCGGTTCTCTCAAGTATTATTTTATACTTTTTCGGGCTTGGGAGACACAAACTTACGAAAAAGGTCAACCCTGGAGTCTTCTTAAGTTTTTCAGACTCTCTAAAATTGAAAAACGCTGAGTTTCTCCTATACTGGACTCGTTAAAATTTCACAGTAAAGGACCTGTTCGATTACAAACAGGAATGGACCACTCCTTCTTAGGGTTCGAATCTAAACTAAGTTGGACTCATCCGAAGGATGAGCTTATAATCAAGAAAATGTTATCCTCCTCAAGCTTGTTAAAAAATAAAGAGGTACTTGCCAGAAATGGTGGGGGAAAGAGAGAAAAATGAGCCTATTTGTTATCCTTTGTCTCAGAGAAACCTTATCACCACTCTTGAATACGACACTTTTCATTCACCTGGGTTGGGAAATCCTTTGCCTAACAGTTGATCAGACCACATTGAAAATCTTCAGCCGGTTTCTGGGTATTAACTTTGGGTCAATTGTCACCAAGCCATCTGTTGTGTCATTATGTGTTCAAGAGGTCACTGCAAATAAAACATTCATTTGCAAAATACCTGTCATCCATCTTGACCATCCCTGAGTCAGTCCTTACAACTACATTTCTTCAACTTTATCTGTGATTTCGTGTTGTGGGCTTGCCTACGACGGATCACTTTCTATCGACATCATCACATTATCTAGAAAGATGATTTAGAAATCGTCAGTACCTTGAAATCTGCATGCATCAATGGCAGGTTTCTCGCCTTTGACGACAGTTTACATCATTGACTTTCGATCGAAGGATTCCGTGACATGTTCGACATCAACACATTCATTCACATCTCATGGATTGTACTGGGTAATTTGAGAACCATTGACATCACTGGTGGTCTCTCTCACACTTGTTAACAGTTTACATCATTGACTGGTAATCAAGTGGTTTCTACAATGTTCGACATCAACTCATTTATTCGCATGGATAGAATCGTACTATTTCGGGAAGTAGAAATGAAGACCCTGGATCTAGTTTCTGCCATCCAGGCTGCGAGGAGTTTTGTATTCATTATATAGTAGACTAATTATAAACAGATGGTTGCGTCCATACTGTGTCTACATGAGTCTATGATTATGATGTACTGCGAAATCATTCCTGTATCAGAGCAGTAGTTAGTTTGTTAGTTAAAGTTTTTGATCTGAGTATGGGAATGCCTACCTCAACGATGATATGATCTCATAGATGTACTTTGTGTTGAATATTTGCAGGTTCCAACTGGTCTCTCCACAAGATAATCCTTGAAATGATAAAGTGCTTCACCCTTCCTAGATGATATGAAACCCTAATCTACTACAGGCTTCACACTTTAGGGGGCAATCTGTTACACTAAAATTTGTCACCATGACTATTTGCAGTCAGTATGGCTCCATCAATAGTCATACTGTCCTCCTTGGCAAGTCTTATACCTCTGCTCCTCATGTCAAACTCCAAGAAAGAGAGAAAGTCTTTAAAAAATCAATATAACTCTGGTTACGCAGTTTCTCTTACCCTTACCTGCGTGTACGCATCTCAAGTTCATAACACCTACGTACTTGTATGCTCTGTCTGTAAAGGGGTGGGTGCGTACTCCTGTAAAGGTCAAAAGGCGCAAGTTTTACTTCAAAAAACTTACTTGTGGTCGATTCTAGAGCATTCTAGAAGATGGTTTGACGTGGATTGAGCGCCTCCAGATGGTTCATGCATCCCAATGAAAGAGGAACTTATCCCATCAAGAGCAGAGCTATCCCATTGAAAAAGGGGTTTATCCCATTGATGGTGGACCTGATTAACTTCCTCCAAAGCACTATAAATACAGGCATTGGGCCAGAGGGAGGGGAGGTTGAAAGCTGAACATTCCTAAGGGTAGATGCTGCTGAAATTAGGACTCCATTTTAGAGCTTGAGAGGAGAGATTCCAATCCTTTCTTAGCTTCATTTGGAAGTGGGTGAGCTGATCAAAGTAAAGGAGAACTCTTGCTGGACCCTGGGAGGGACCTGCACAACACCAAGGCACTGGTTGTAATGGTTTCTTTTGTTTCCAATTAATACAATTAAGTTCATTTTTCTCAACAAGTTGTTATATATAATTTGTTTCATAAACTCCTTGGTCTTTATGATGAATATGTTTTATTATATGAGTTATTCAGGTGCTATGTAATCGTTTGCTTGTTAGTGAATGCAGGTTTCAAGGAGAAGGAGCTCATCTGGATCGGAGAGACTGGACTGCTACAAACATCGTTGGACTAGAGGTAAGCCTTAAACACCTGGTTGCTTTTATTTTAAATGCATATTTAGGGAAAGATAGTGCTTGATTATTTTGTTTGTCACTAGAAAGCCTTAGCTTCTAGGGAGGTCGGTTTTGTCCGCAAAATTGACTCTTTCCGCATGACAGTCGCCAGGTATGGTAAATCATGCCATGTCTTCGTAGGGTCCTTTCGCGCCCTGTTGAAGACTTGGTGGAAATCTGCTTTGAACTCTGCAAAGCTCCACAAAATGTTGTATACTGTGGGCAACAACTGCGGCTTGTGATTTATCCCCATACAAATATTCATCTCCATTAGGACCCAGAAGATCTTGCTTTCTCTGATATGCTGCGCATTGTTGGTCACCCACAACGAAGTGTAGTTCACTGCCTCTGGAAGGTTAGGCACAACAAAAGGGAATTGGCTATCTTTGGGTAGCTCCCATGCAACCAGTACTATTGACAACAAGAGCCACATGTAATGAAACGTTTTAACCTGCTCTTGTGACTCACGACAGTTCGCAAGGAACTCACTGCATAGATAGTTTTCCCAGTTGAACTTGACTCCTTCTGTGCATTGGGCCAATAGTGGAACCACTAGCATGGGCACCTCATTTGCGTGACACTTCTGCATCACCTTCCCTGCCAATATTTGTGTTGCAACCTTGACTGCAGGGTTGTTAATGCTGGAGATCGCATACCCTCGTTTCTTCTTCTCCAACTTAAACTTTTTCTTCATTGCTTCTGTGAGGGCCAAATTTCCACCTTTCCTCTTTGAAATGTTTGCTAGATCCTCTCCTGAGTAAGGTAGCCATGTAATCTGGTGAATCAGATGGTCTGTGATGGGGATGGGCTCCTCCAGCCACAAGCACCCATCATGCACCAAGCAAAGTAGCTACCTGATGACGAAGATGGTCACTGGGGCGCAGTGGTAATGCGACACCCAAAGCAGGTTTAGCAACCTGACTTTCTATACACCTCTAAGCCATTTGGGTGGCTCCAATTCAATCATTCTAGCTGTCACGTCCATCTACTGGCGCATTAGCTTCTCAGTCACTAAATGTGGGAACTTCTCGTGGTCTGCAAGGTCCTAATCTTCAAATTTCAACACGGGAACCCACCCAAAGTGCGGTCCCTAAAACAAAATATCATCTTGGAGCAACGGAGTTTGCAGAGAGCTCTTGCTCTCATTTATATCCTTCGACACCTTGGCTTTACCCTTGTGCAAAGGAACATATTCAGGTAACTGGGTAATAGGGTCCGCACCCTGGGTTTCAACTTCCATATCTACATCCTCCTCATCTACCAGGATTTCTTCAAATTCTTCCTCCTCTTCAACCTCCATATTAATGGCCTTCCCCTTTTCCTGCAATGTGAGTTTGGTCCTCTGTGGATTTCTGGGCGAGACGCACAATGGGATTATAGGCTTCTTATCCTTCTTAGGTCTCATTGTTCTAGGTACTGCGCACAATGGGATTGTGTTAGTACTGCCCCCAACACTATACACGATGCGTCAGCATGTACATGGAACTCTTTCTTCCAGTTCGGGAAGACAAGAATCGATGTAGTAACCATCTTTTCTTTCAATATATCCAGTCTTTTCTTACAGCCATCGTTCCAGCAGAACGTGATGTCCTTCTTCAACAATTTTTCCATCAGCGCGGTGATCTGGGCATAACCTTTAATAAACTTTTTGTAATATCTCGTATGTCTTAGAGTAGTGCGCAAATGTTTCACACTCATCGGTGCTTCCAAGTTCAGAATTACTACAATCTTCGCGAGGTCTACCATCAACCCTTGTCTGCAAACCACATGCCCCAATAGGCTCTTAAAAGGAACGAGAAATAGACACTTTTTGAGGTTGAGCATGATTTGGTTTCTTCGACAGATATCCAACATCAAGCGCAAGCTCACTACATGGCGCTTAACCAGCCCAAAGACAGTCCAGTCATCAAAATAGACCTCCAGGAACTTATGAATATATTCCTTGAACGCCACAACAACATCACGCGAAAAGATAGTAGGCGCATTCTTCAATCCAAATGGCATGACAATATATTGAAAGCAACACCACTTAGTCACGAAGGTTGTCTTGCTCCTATCCTCCGATGCAATTTTTATTTGGTGGTACCCTGAGAACCCATAAGTGAAAGAATATGCTTCCTGGCCACCTACATTGTCCAACACTTCATCCGTGAATAGAGTTGGGAAAGGATCATGCACAGAAGCGTCATTCAATTTTCTGAGATCCACACATATCCTTATCTCGTCCCTCTGCTTCTTCTCTTGCACCACCATTGGACTTACCCAGTCGGATTCTTCCACAGGCTCAATGATGCCTGCTGCGAGCATTTTGTCTAACTCTAAGCGGACCTTCTCCTTGTATTTTGGATTTAGATGGTAAGGCCTCTGCTTAACTGGTGTCATGTCAGGATTTAATGTGATCTTCATCACCCCTAGATCTCCAATTATTCCTTTCAAATCCGTAAACTTGATTGGGAATAAGTCCTGATATTCACTGAGTAATTCAATGACCTTATCCACCGTCGCGTTGTCCCAGTAGTCTTTGATCTTTGCGAATTTGGGTTCTGTCTCTGTACCAATGTTCACCTGTTTAGTTTTCACCGGTGCAGTTATATCAGGGTTCTCAATCTGTGGTCCTTGAACCTTGCGGTGGCCTTCTGTTTTTGGAATGTTAATATTCCGTGGATCCTCATCCTCCTCTTTAGTAGTTACATTATAACATTCTAGCACGCGACTCAGCTGAGTAGCCCATTCAGGCTGAATAAGGTCTAAAGGCTCCTATGGTATCCTAAAGATGGTTGCCTTCACCTCTTGTAGCTCTTCACCAATACTTTCAAACCCATCCTCAAAGCGTAGGATATCCCATTCACCTGTCCCATGGTGGAGTGTTGTTTCTATATACCAATTCATTGGGATAACATCCAGGGTATGAAAGAACAGGTGCACCCACTCAGGTTGTGGCTTTTCTCCATAGGCCTGTGTCCACTTGGCCAGATGCATGCATGGATCATCTTGCCCATCATACTTGTCTGTCATTCGCATATTAGGCTTCCCAAATCATGCTTGCATCATTATCTTGCATTCACGCCAATCATCAAAGCTTCCTTTATGCGTACCCCACCATCTTGCGGGAGTAGTGCGTAGTACCCAGTCCAAGGCCTGGAAGCGTTGCGTTTCCAGCACCTTCCTTTCAAATGCATCCAAGAAGGTATCTACCTCATTTATACCATCATAAGTAGGTAAATTCCTTTCTTATGATGACACACAGCACAACGACCACATCATCATGTTGCAATTCAACGTAGTTACTTCGTGTAACTGATTCTTCCATCGTTCTACTTCTTCGTCGAAATCCAAAGTGCAGGAACTCTCGCGCTCCTATGGAATCCACCCATTCGTAGTGGGATTCACCTAGTCTTAGTCTCGCGTCGTTATCTTGTAGATGCAGTCCAGATCATCATCACTCTCATAGTAGCGGACTGGTTCCGTATATCGCGATCCTTCAGTAGAATCTAGGGGTATCATTATGCGCAATGATTTCTTCTCAAAGATCACCTTTCACTTCTTCAGACTGATTACCCTGTTCATATGAATAACCCAGTCAATTCCTAGGAGTGCAGGGTAGGGATCGCTGTCATCAACAATCTCTATTACTTTAAAATCTGCCAGTGCACTCGTTCCCTCAATATCCATAGTCGCTCCCTACAGTCGCCCCATGGGTATGATTTTCTACTGATTCGCCATCCTTAGTTGAATCAGAGACCATTGCAGCGCAGGTCTCCCCATTTTCTCCCATATCTGTTTTGGTAAAACATTCACATCTGATCCTAAATCCAGAATGACTTGATCCATCTCGTACTCACTGATTTGCGTGGTCAGTCTCATTTCACGCCCTATCCTTGTCTTATGCTTTCTGATATTTAGGACTATGCGCGGTTCTTCTGGTGTTGTCCCAACACACCTGTTGATGAGTTCCTGTAACCCTTTCATATCCTTACTGTCACGCAGTAACTTCATACAGGTTTTGAGGAAAGTAGTGAGAATAGAGGGGTCCATCTCTGGCTTAGGCTTATTTTTGCTTCCTGAAGTGGAGGCCTCAGCGAAGCTCTTCTTAGCTTCCATGAAGGTTTCCTGAGCGCGCTCTAAATCAAACTTAGCTTCTTTCGCCGAGGCCTTGCGAACCTAGGTGCTGTCTTCTAGCTGTTTCCCCTTGTCATCTCCCATCGTGATTCCACTTCGGAGCACTATATTTACGTTTGGATCTTGTTCGCGCGGCTCAAACCTCATCATCTACAAGTTCTGAGTCGGGGGAGGTGGTAGCACTCCTTTTTAACGTATCTTGACTATCAGTGTAGGACAATCTTATGTTTTATGATCAAACAACGTGCAATACTTGCACGATGGGCATGTTGGATTAGTGCAATCGCAGGCATAATGTCCTGGTCCTCCGCAATTGTAGCAAATTAACTATACGCAACCTCTACTAGTTCCTCCTCCGCCTTGGCCTTGTCCCCGCCCTTGAAATACTGTCCATGCCATCCCTTCATTCTGGTCAAGGAGTTGCGTTTCAGCCTGAACCCTGTAGGCGAGCGTTCTATCCATCATCAATTCATAGCTCCTGTAAGTACAATCATCATGTCCCACCGACCTACAAAAGTTATAGAACAACTGTTGCGGAGTCATATACTTCTGTAAAAAGTGGTAGTTATCTATGGCATGCTTTCCGGATATTTGACAGATAGCGCACCACAAAGTAGGCGCCGTGCTAGGTCCTACTTGAGCTTTCGGCCTTAAAGGCATTGGTCCACCTCCTGCAAGGTAATTTGTAAAGATCGAGCAGTGGTATTTGTCATGACCCTGACTCTTGCATTTCATGCACCATACTTCTTCGCATACCTCTGACCAAACTGTCCTATCCTGCTTCAAGCTTTGCATCTCAAGGCATAGATTCTTCAGCTGCATGTGGATCTGCTGAACTCCTAGATTAGGATCTTGCATCGGGGTCTCATGTAGTCTCATGGCAATCTCCAAGGCCTATGCCTGAGTTGTTATCTTCTACTGTGACAACACACTTCTTAGTTGTTGTAGTAGCGAAGCCACAAACCACTCGCGATGCTGTCCATCTGTCAAATTCATGTTGACTTCACGGATCATACATTTTAGCCTCTGATCTAGTTCCCAAGGCGTCTCTCCTGGTAGCATTGTGATCTCTTTGAATCCAAGGCCTGCTAAATTCCCTATTCAGTGCTGCTTGGATGTCCGCTACTCTAGAATTCGGGTTATCGCTGTAGTACTTAATGTACCAGGTTAGCGCTCGATCTTTCAGAGCACTAACTAGTGTCGCTTTCTTTATATGGTCACCTATAACACCTTGAGATTCCCATACAACCCTCACAATGAACTAGAATTGGTTTGGGTCCTCATTTCCCAAGCCTTTGAACAAAGGCAACTTCACTGTGTTCACCATACTAAATCGCGGCGGTGGTTGAGGTGGTACAGGTGAAGTTGGAGGTGATGGAGGTGAAGCTCATGGTGGTGTGGGCAGAGGTGGTATTCGCAGAAATCCTTGTCTTATCAATTGAATAACACTTCATGGAGAGACCTTTGCTATCCCTTCTTCGTCCCCTCGTGGAGGTGAAATCAAGGGGCTATGCTCTGGACCCTTATTTCCTTCATTCCTATAAATTATTCCGCTTCATGTAGACCTGAACATCAAGGTAACTGCATAACCTGCTTTTCACACAACAACATTTTAATCCAAGAATTCAAAGATTTTACGTACTTCCCTCACGCTCCTTTGAAAAAGCATCGCTCTGCCTCGCTATAGCTGACTGAGGTGTCAACCGTAAACTCAGTAAAAAATCCTCCTATAATGCGATCGAGCCAATGATCGATGGCATGCATGATCTTATCCTTTGATTTGTCCAACCTTCGCACTAGCTCTGGGGTCCACACAATAGGTCCATCAGGCTTCCACCTTCCTCGGCTATCTGCGAGCTTCACGATCCACTCGTATAGCTTAGTAGGGAAGGACATGAAAAATATTTTGTGGATCTCTGTATACAGGTAGCTGTCTAGCCACTGTTCTTTTGATAGTCGTGGGTTTCTATTCTCCTACGCCTCGAACTCGTGAATTCTTTTGTCCAACCAGCCTTCAATTTCTTTCTTAGTTGGATTCCAGTGATACAACATCACACATCTCTATGCAGATTCCGGTTCCGGCAACATAACCATTTGTTGGCTTGAGGGGGCTTGACCCAGGTTCAACATTATTTAGCCAAACAAATCCCTACACTACTGGCCCTTTCAGCATTAGCTTGCAAAGCGTGAACTGAAGTCTCACCCGAAGCAGTATGGGGGGATGATGGAACCAAGTTTCCACACCCTTGAGATGGTTGTGAAGTCGGTTTATTCCAAATATATCTGCCTTTGCGGAGGTTGCTTATCCCTCTGCTCTACACTTCAGTACCTTTACGAAATGTTACAATCGGTTTCGCGCAGCCCTAACCAGGGGCTGAAGTCCTTTCGCACTGCTAGTGCAGCAAACTGCGATATATCCTAAACTGGGCTAAGTATCTTACTTATCTTATTAATAGATCTTAGTTAGCTTCACGTAAATAGATGTTCTTACTTGTGTTCACTTAACCAACACATTTACATATATTCATGCATCATATAAGCATTAGAAGTGAAATTCATACCCAATGTAATAGATGCATAAACAGGAAATAA
Organism: Pinus tabuliformis; assembly: GCA_031772625.1. Taxonomy (NCBI): domain Eukaryota; kingdom Viridiplantae; phylum Streptophyta; class Pinopsida; order Pinales; family Pinaceae; genus Pinus; species Pinus tabuliformis. Next base: position 692,105,032 of record CM062813.1, on the reverse strand, counting down.
AGACACAAAGATGATAGAATACTTCTCTTTATTGATAATTCCAGATAATTACAAACTCGACTTGCCCTGTGCACTCAGTTGCAGGGGTCCGCGCACTCAGCTGTGGACTTCTAGGCCTCTGCGCACTCAGCTGCAGAGCCTCTACCTACGCTACGACCCAAAAATTAGACTTCTACTTCAGAGCTATCTCTCATACATCATATCTTCATTCATAATTGCTGCCTCTAACTACATAGAGCTTGACTCTATTTATACAATCCAATGGTCCGCGGACCATGGGTACATTTCTTACAACTAACATTACATTATCAAAATAAGGGTGGACAACCCTATGACTCTTTAACATCTACGTGCTCTGTGCCCAGAAAATGCAGAGTCTTTACATTTGTATTACAAAATTGGACCAAAATATGGGCTCTTAGCCCCAAAACTGCCCTTGGGGGATCTCGTGCCCAACATTGCATGTCTTTCCTTTTCTGAGAATTTTACTTAAATTGTTTTTGGAAGGTATCTAGTGTTACAGTTTTGATGCTTTAAGTTCTGCATATTTTCTTTATGGAAGATCATAGCCTAGTTGAAATATAAAGTATAGCTGTGAGACGATTTATCTGTATGTGATAAAAAATCGTTATAATATCCATGAATGACTGTAACTAAATATTGTTGAGAACAAAAATCATAATAATCTTTCTTGAGTTTACAGATTTCATGTGAATACATTGATCTTTTGCAGAATATATATATATATTACACAGTGAAATAGATTCTAAAAGGGGTTTAAGTTCAAGCTTGAATGGTGATCTTTCATTGCTACGCATGAGTTTGTCATTTCTACAAGTGTGAATTTCCTTGAATCTTTGCAGTGTGTTTTTTATTGAAGTTTGTAGTCGATTCAGGTTTATTTTCATTATTTCTCAAGTTGAAGTTCCTTTCCTACATTTGTTATTTTACTGTTTACTGCATTGGCACATTAATTTAGGAATGAAGGACTGTCAAATGTAAGTCTGTTCTAGTGCAGGAACAGGGTGTTCTGGTACAAGAATGAAATGTTCCAGTGCAGGAACAAAATGTTCTAGTACAGGAACAAAGTATTCTGGTACAAGAACAAAGTATTCTGGTATAGGAACATAGTCAGTCTAGTACAAGAACAGAGTTATTATAATACAAAAATGATTTTTCTCTTTTTTCCAAGTGCGGGGACAAAATTGTTCCAGTACAGAAACATGGTCATTTTGTTACAGGAACATAATTGTCATAACATAAATAAACTCACTTTGTTTTCCTAGTATAGGAATCACAATACATGAATAGATCTGCTTTTTGAATCTTTTGAGTTTTGCAATTGATTTATTGAGTGGCATGAATTATGAGTTTATTTATTTATTTTAAGAAGTATTTTCCAGTGAAATCTTTTACTGCTATTTTCTGAGTGAGAGTCAAGTTTCTAGTGTGGTGTGAGAAGTTTCTACACAAGTTAGGATTTTATTTTGCAGGTTGCTAGAGTCATTCTCTGGCATTTTCAGTGCTGTGCCTCGAAGTTTACAAACTCTCGGATTGACAATTAAATGTTGGTCCATTAGTCAAACATATACTACACCCAACAACCTCCAAACCACTGTCCAAAACTGCATGTAACTTTCCAAAATCATAATTAACATGACAAAAATGCCAAACATTCAAACTTGAAGCAACAAATTGACCTAAAAATCCTAATCCATAATAGACATTTTGTCAAACATATGGAAAAACATGTAAGCTCAAGGTCATGAATGCATATATGATCATAAATTGATAGTATTCATATGAGAATCACCAATAAGGCTCTATGCCCTCTCTAGCTAGTTGTAATAACACTTGTTAGTCCATGCATTCATCAATCGATCAATAATTTATCAAAACATGACAAGATCCATAGATAAAATACATCATATAACCAACATATAACCAACATATAAACCATGGAAAATCAATTATAACATCACTATCATAATCAATAAAAATTCTTATAGATCACAATAGGAAAATACCTCATATTAACATATGAAAATGCTAACCAAGTCAGGGACTTACACATACCACTTGACCATAGATTGGGGTGAACCAAATCTCTCTTTTAGCCAATCACCCTTGTGCCATATTCTAAGCATGAATGTGGGATCTTATGGAATAAACCAATACAAAACCAACTAGGGCTTCCAAAGGCCAAACCACCTCAACCCTCAACCATAATGATTCCACCTCTACGATCCGGAAATCACTAACATCAGCCAGATCGATCTCTACCCAAGTTGTCTAGGGCTCCAGAAACTACTAACTCAACCCATAGCCTTCCAGATCTCTAGAGAATTTGTTCCAACTGTGGCTCCAGGGACGAGTAACTCAACCAAACAAGGGCTCCAAAGCCTTTGTCCCAACCTACATCTCTAGGAACTAGTAACTAAACCCAAGTTGTTCAAGGGCTTTTAGAGCGTTTGTTCCAAGACACAACCATAGGGGACCCAAGCATGAATAAGAAAAACAAGTGAAAAACCCATAGCACGATGGATATCCAGAAAATGGAAAGGAGACTAAAACCACTTTCAATCTAGGAAAATATCCATGCCAATGACAACATGTAACCAAGGAACCACATACATATTCCAAGAATCCAAAAATCAGCAAGGAAATCGCACATGCAACCTATTACCTGTAAATTCATCCATATATAGCTATCGATCCAACTGTCTCCTTATGCTTCCCTGCTTTTCCTTTCTTTCTTTCTTCAAATCTAAGTAAATACTAGAGTGCTCCAAGCATGCTCCAAGAATTCTCTAAGTGTGTAACAGTGTATGAGAGAGAGAATGAATGAGAGAGCCAAAAACTAAATTGACAAAAGCTAAACTAACAAAAGTTGTGAGCTGATTATCTGATGCCTTTTTATCATAGATTCCTCTATTTCTTCATTTTCCTTCATTTTTCCTCTAATTTCCCCTACATGCAAATATGTGTCTCTTCACCTTCCTTTTCTCCTATTTTCCTTTATTTTCATAGTTAAATGCTAATTATTGCCTTTTTTCCTTTGTCAATTTCCATAACTATTATTAATCACAAGTGGTGCCCACTAAAGTGTTTTCCCAACATTCAACTTGGAATACGTGTCCCATGACCTTGATCTTATTTTATTTAAAAGGAAAATCAACCAGGGGTTGTTACAAACCCCTCCCCCTTGGGGGAACACCAACCTCGGTGTTCAATGATGCTTCTATCCAGTAAAACATGTTGCCCATGGAGCTTTATAAAACAACTCGATGAAAGATTTACAACATACCAAACTATTGAAACCATGAACACCATTATGCTTATTGGAGCTTTATAACACAACTCATTGTAGTATTTACAACATACCACTTATTAGAGGTTTATAACATAGCTCATTGCAGTATATACAATACATATATGCATAAACATAAACCAAAATAGATAAATCAAACACATCTGCACAACCACCAAATTAGGAAGGATACATAGCTCGCATATGATCAACCATCTCCCATGTAGCTTCATTGGGCCCAAAGCACTTCCACTGCAAAATGCACTGAGGTTTTGTCTGGAATCCTCCCTCTAGTTCCACCTGCAATACAAACCAATCAATCACATGGTCAACGTCATGGACATACTTCTTAATCAATAAAACATAGAAAACATCATGGAATTTCATTGTTGGTAGCAATGCAAGTCAGTAAGCCATTGGTCCAATCCTCTCAAGGATCTCAAAAATCTCACAATATCGAGGTGCCAACTTGGCACATGATCCAATCCTCAAGGATATCCTCTTGGGCTTGATGTGCAAGTACACATGCTGTCAAAATTGAAGCTCTGTGAATGCTCTATGTTGATCTGCATAACTCTTCTGCCTATTTTCTGTTGTCTTTAGATTCCTTTTAATAACCTGCATCTCTTGTTCCATCTCAGCTAACATATCTTGTCCAATCAACACCCTGTTTACTGGATCACTCCAACTGATAGGAGTATTAAAACTCCACCAATAAAGAGCCTCAAATGGACTCATCCTTAAGGATTCGTGATACCCATTATTATATGCAAACTCCACCACTGGAATATACTTCTCCCACTTCCTTTGTTGATGCATGACATACATCCTCAACATGTCCTCAAGAATCATGTTGTCCCTCTCTGTCTATGTATCTGTATGCGGATGATAAGTTGTACTAAAATCTAACTCTATCCCCAAGCCTGCAAAAAACTCTTTCCAAAACTTGGAAGTGAACTTGGCATCTCTGTCTGATATAATATTCTTGAGAACACCATGCAACATCACTATCTCCCTGATGAAGATCTGAGCTACCTCACTAGCTAAGTTCGTATACTTAATTGCAATGAAGTGAGCTACCTTACTTAACCTATTAACCACAACCATGATGGAATAATGTTGCTTCAATGTACTTGGAAAAACCCGTAATGAAGTCCATGGAAATGACCTCACATTTCCACTCTAGAATCAAAATCGGTTGTAACAAACTAGCTAGAAACTTACACTCTGCTTTCACCAGCTGATAGTCCAAACATCACACAACAAAATCAACCACATATTTATTCAAGTTTGACCAATGATAGAACTTTGTAACTTATTTTAGAGTTTTTTGATATACTAAGTGACCTGAAGATGGATTGACATGAAACTCCCTCAAGATAATCTTCTTGAGCTCACTGCTATCCAACACATAGATCATGTTCCTGAATTTGACTAAACCATCCGTTGTGAGGTGATATTCATCATACCTATCACCTTCACCCTGTTGCTTCAACTTGTGCTTCAGCTACTAGCACATGTCATCATGTTGCCCTACCTGCAAGATTTTCTCCTATAAATCTGTCCCATAAGAACTCACAACTAAAATGTGATTTACCTGCACTCTCTTACTAAGAGCATCTGCAACCTTGTTTTCCTTTTCCTTAATGTACATGATCTCAAAGTCAAAATCAATGAGAGTAGCCAACCATATAGCTTGCCTGACATTTAGATTGGGTTGGTCAAATAAGTACCTCAGCTCACTATGGTCACTCATTAGAATAAACCTCTTTCCAAGAAGATAATGTCTCCACATCTTCAAGGCATGAATGATAACTTCCAACTCAAGATAATGAGTCACATATTTATGCTCATTCTCAATCAACTTCCTTGACTCATAGCATACCACTGTCCTTCCTACATCAGGACTCCACCAAGTCGTCTCTTGTAAGCATATGTACATACCACAAACTCTTTATCCATATCTGCAATATTCAAGATCGAAGCATTTGTAAGCAAATGCTTCAATTGCTCAAAACTAACTACACACTCCTCAGTCCATTCAAACTTCTTTTCTTTTCGCTACAAAGATGTAATAGGATAAGGAATTTGTGAGAAGTTCTTGATGAACTTACTGTAATAACCTACTAGTCCTATGAATGATATGACCTCATCCGCATTCCTAGGAGTTGGCCACTCCATGATAACTTTAATCTTTTATGGGTCCACTCTTATACCATCCTTGGAAACAACATGTTCCAAGTAATGAAATTCAATCTGAAAGAAACTTCACTTGAAAGTTTGGCATACAAATGATGCTCTCTTAACAATCTTAACATTATTTCTAGGTGCTCTGCATTCTCTTCTGAATTATTAAAATATATCAATATATCATCAATGAACACAATCACAAGATCTCACCCAATGATTAACTCATCTCTTGATCCCTGTAGCCAACTACACAAATTAAGACTCTGCATGCACTTCTTTATTCAGGCAACACTTATCCAACGGGTCAAGACTGATATAACTATATTTGGATCCATGATCAATCAAAATAGAAAAAAATTGATCACAAATATTACCTTTGATCTCAATAATGGATGCTTGATGATCAACCTGCCTGTTATCCACTACTACATAAATATGAGGAATACTCTTCCCAACATCTCCATTTGTCTGTGCCTCTTGAGCACCATAAATATGAGGTTTCCCACCCTAATGTTGTGGACAATCTCTCCTATTTTGCTGTCCACCACAAGTCCAACATTGCTAAGACTTCTTGCTATTGCCTTTGTTTTTCTCCTCAGGCTAAGACCATGTCCTCTGTCAACTAGATTGAACTTCTTATAAGGTTCTACATTCTCCTTATCACCTGCATCCTGAGGTCTTCCTCACTTCTTAACCCACTTTCCTTTAGTCTTATCATTCCCTCTCCAATCTCTTTCAGGCTCAGAATTACGCTTAAACTACTCATAACAATGCTTTAACTTCCTAATTACTTCCTCCAATGACCGAGGCTCATCATACTCAATCTAATATTTAAATGCTAAAGGAAATCCATTGATGAACCTTTGAACCTTTATCTTCTCATCCTTGAGGTAAGGCACATACCTCGACAACTCTAGAAAAGTGGTTATGTACTCTTCATCTATCATAGAACCCATCTTAAGCTCATAGAAGTCCTTTTCCTTTCCATTGTATTATCTCTCGGACAGGTACTTATTTCTAAAGAGTCTTTAAACTCATACCAACTCAACTCCTTTGTCTTGATGCCTCTGACACGCTTCACATCTTCCCACCAGATATCTGATTTTCCTTGATACTGAAAATAACTATCTTGGCTTTCATATTCTTTGTATAATCATGCAACTCAAATAAATTCTTCATCCCAAGTAACCATGCTTCTACATCTTCCAGTTTCTTCATCTCTCCATCAAATGTAGGAGGTTTGGATTTCTTGAACTCATCTGGAAAGTACTACTTCTCACTCCTCCTATAAGGATGATGACAGTGATGACAATGATGTCTCTCTAAACCAGAACTAGAATAGAGCCCATAAGCACTACCTCTCCTATCAAGTGTATCCAACCATCAACCACCTTTCACTGTGCCATCCTTGTCCAACATGTATCCTGATCGAGACCTACTTCCATAGTGTGTAGTTTAGGGCAGGCTATCTCGTCTGCACAATCAATCCATACTAGCACGATATATCTATATATATCTACACACACACACACACACACACACAGATATATATATATATATATAATGACACCAACATATCAATCATCTCATCCTCATCATGACGACACAAGACTGCAACAATGACCATCATAATGTATGCACAACAAACACATCTACAACTAACACCGATGCATAACAGTCACATTTACCCCGAGGTCTAGTGTTGCAACCTGACTCTAATACCACCATGTAACCACCTCCTCCCACATCTACCCAAATTCACAAGCTTTCCAGAGTAAAAATGAGACAAGTGTCACTATGACATGATCCAACCTCCAAGTTCAAGTTAAGGAAGCGGGGCCTACAAACTGAACACTTATTGACATCCTACAGAGACTACATATCACTCAAGAGATGGAAAACCACCCCAGGTGATCAATTCGTTAGCTGGAACCCTTTTTCTCTGACCAACCACACACACAACAAGGCAAGAGTGCAGTTATCAGGTCCCAACCACTTGCACAAGCCTGCATCTATGCGGTTATTACCTAAAATCCATAGTTCAATGCCAACGTTCTGAGATCTGAGCCACTTGTTCAGGCTAGCCTCCAAACCACTTCCCATAAATGCCTGTAACTTTCCATAATCATAATTGACATGATGACATTGCCAAACATTCAAACTTGAAGCAATAACTTGACCTAGAAGGCCTAATCCATAATAAAAATTTCGTCAAATATATGGAAAACATGTAAGCTACAGGTCATGAATGCATATATAGTAATAAATGGATAGTCTTCATCTGAGAATCACCGAGAAGGCTCTATGCCCTCTCTAGCTAGCTGAAATAACACTTGTTAGTTCATGCATTCATCAACCGTTCAATAACTTATCAAAACATGATAGGAGCCATAGATAGAATACATTATATAACAAACATATAACCAACATATCACTAACATATCACCAACATGGAAACCATGTAAAATCAGCCATAACATCATCATCATCATAAATACAAATGCTCATAGATCAGAATAGGAAAATACCTCATATTAACATATGAAAATGCCAAACAAGTCAGGGACTTCCATGTATCACCCCACCATAGATTGGGATGAACCAAATCTCTCTTTCAACCAATCACGCCCACACCATATTTCAAGCATGAATTGGGATCTTGTAACCCACCACCTCCCACATTTACCCACTTTCACCGGTTTTCCCAGCGTAAACATGAGCTGAGGGTCACTATGATAATACTCAACCTTCTAAATGACCTTAAGGAAATTGATTCGACAAATTAAGACCTTACTGACTTCCCTCATGTGCTACAGGACCTCCCGGAGCAACCCAACCCATCTAGCTATCCAACCCTTGAGATGACTCTCTTTTTCATTGACCTAGGGCCCCAATCACTCCCTTGCCCTCCAGTCACACTAATAAGCTTGCCTCCATGCGGCTATGGACTTTTCCAGTTAGTTCTATGCCAATGACCCTAAATTCTAAGCCACTTTTTTAGGGCCAGGACTCAGGCCTCTACCCAGAACTTAGTGAAACTTCTAGTGATGACAAACGATATAGGAAAAATCTTATGAACCAAAACTTGAACAATGAATTGACCTGACCTCTCCCAACCGAGACTGACATCCTTTAAACACATGGTGAACATGCAACCTACAGGTCATGAATTCAAATCTAAACATAATGATTTGAAAACTTATATGAGGACAAATAAGATGGAACAATGCCTTATCAAAATAATTGTCATAACACCAATTAGGTCTTACATTCATTATCCAAACATTCATTAATAGAAATGTGTTAAGATCCATACTTAGATATGTCAATTAACCATGGTTATAACCAACATATAACCAAATAAATAACAATGAGAGAACAACCATTAAATCCACATAATAACATGTACATTTATTCATAAAAAGTAAGAGGAACTTAAATCTTATTAACCATATGCAAAATCCAACCAAGTCAGGGACTCCCACATACCACTTGACCATAGATTGGGCTGAACCAAATCTTTCTTTCAGCCAATCACCCTCATGCCATATTACAAGCATGAATGTGGGATCTCATAGAATAAAACCATCCATAAACAACTAAGGGAATCCAGAGGTTAAACCACCTCCACCCTCACCATATCGTGATCTCACCTAAACTAGTCCCGAGATCAGAAAACCAAACCAAGCTTAGATGCCTCAGAATTCCTTCACCATCCCTTGAGAAATTTTCTTGTCTCCGCCCACTTATCGAGGGCTTCCCATAGAAAACCATCTCCACCCCCAACCCTTGGGGGATTTTCTTGATACCACCTCACCTAGATCCAAAACCTTCTGGCAATCCATCGCTCAACCAAGAAATAATTCCATCACACCATGGCTATCCAAAAATGTCAAGGCAAGGCTAAAACTACTGTAAAAAATTCTGCAAAATCCATACCACCGACAAAAAAGAAACCAAAATGAACACATGCATATGCCATGCATTCCAAAACCAACTAGGAAACCATACATGCAATCTGTTACCTACAAGTATTCCTGCTGAAGCTGCTTGATCCAACCTTTCCTTGCTTGGTCCTTGCTTTCCTTTTCCTTCCTTTTTCTTCCTTTGATTTCTTGATCTCCTTCTCTTCTGGGTGATCTTTTCCTCTCTGAGACTAAATCTAACACTGAACTTACAAAAGGTTGTAAACTGATCCTCAGAATACTTTTTATCATTGAGGCTTCTATTTTCTTCGTTTTCCATTGTTTTTCCTTTATTTTCCTATCATGCAAACATGTGACCTTTCATCTCCCTTTTCTCTATTTTCCTTTATTTCATAAACAAAATGCCAATTAATGCCTCTTTACCTTTGTCAATGCCTTTGCCAATTTCCTTTAGCCATAATAAACCAAATGAACACCCACTAGGATGTTTTGCCCAACATTTAGCTTAGAATATGTGTCCTATGACCTTGGTATTAAGTTTCCTTTATTAACTTTATTACATGAAATTTTAACCCAAGGATGTTACAAACCCCTCCCCCTTAGAGGAACACCACCCTCGGTGTTCAATGACACCTATAACCAACAATACCATTGAAAAAGAAAACATACTACCCATGGAGCTTTATAACCCATCTCATTGCAGTATTTAAAATGACCTCTGCTGAAAACACGACAATCATACCGTTTACGGGAGCTTTATAAGATAGCTCATGACGATATTTAAAATAAAAACCACATATACTTAGGCACATTTTCTTCAAGTAACAAATAATCATACTATCTATGGAGATTTATAAATCCATCTCAATATAGTATTTACAATAATAGACACATATGCACATTTTCTCAACCAACAAATAAAAGGATACGATGCCTGCATCCATAACAAGGGATTCCAGAGGCTCACACCTCCACGCTCAAAGTAATACCAAGATTCACCTACTTCCCAGGAAGTCTAGAATCCACTGTCAAAGTCAAACCTGCATCCTATGTCGAGTGCTACGATCCTTGTGCTACTTGTTCCCTCAGTGAACAGTTACTGACTCATTATTCCAGGACACACTCCCAATGTGCATCTGATTCCATCTGTCAGTGCTAATGAAAAAAACAAATATATTTGTCGACCCTCCCTTCTCTGCTAAACGGTCCCTTGGGTAATCCGGTCACCCCTTTCCATGTAGTCACTCACCTTCCAAGTTCCTTGACATCCCCTTTCCCAGGCGATCCATCCCTTGGCAAGGTTTCCTTGCATCGAAATGTCTAAAAACCAAGGCATATCGCTTCCTCAAAAGCATCATACTGGTCACATCATGCTCATGGAAATCAATGGACAGTATTGGGTATGAGTGTCCCACAATGGCCCTGCTCCTGAATTCTTTACCAACATACTACTACCTGTTCCAATTCCTTTTGCCGACATTGCTAATTCTTGCAGTCAATTTCAACCAACCAACCAAACCAGGCATTTTCAACCAAGATTTCCTATACCAAGCACATAATTTCTATTAGACTGAAAAGGAATTGAAATAAATTCAAATCATACCTCATCGGTGGCCTGCTAATAAGGTACACTTGCCATTCTGTTTACCTCTTGTCACAACAAGTCAAACTAGCTATTGATAAAATCATCATGTATAAACATATCACATTCAGTTAACTCAACTTGCAACCATCATAAATCATAATCATAAATCACATGCATAATTAAAAAAAAAATACTGATACTTATCTTTCAAATCGTTCTTTACTTTTGCCTTTGTTCTTTGTCCTTTCTGTACACACACTAAATTGGTTTCCAAACCTAGCAAGCACCCAATGCCCTCTCTTTAAGAAACAATGGACTGTGGAGACTAAACCACCTCCTCCCTCAATATCAACAATAAGGGTATCTTGAGACTAAACTGCCTCAACCCTGAATAGCACCAAGGGTATCCCTAGACTAACCTGCCTCAACCCTCAATATCAATCAACAAGGGCATCCAAAGATTAAACTGCCTTAACCCTCAATAGCAACAACAAGGGCCCAAAGAGTCCCATACCTGTTTGTCTCATCACACTGTACAACACATACACATACATATTGTACAACACAACACATACACCAACACCCAGTGTACAACACGATACATACACCTACACCCGATGTACAACACAACACATACACCTACGCTCGATGTACAACATGATACATACACCTACACTTGGTGTACAACATGACACATATGCCTACACCCGGTGTACAACTGTTGGCTTGAGGGGCCCTGATTGAGGTTCAACGTTAATTAGCCAAAAAAATCCCTACACTACTGGCCCTTTCGACATCAGCCTGTGGAGCGTGAACTGAAGTCTCACCCGAAGTAGTATGGGGGGATGCTGGAACCAAGTTTCCGCACCCTGAGATGGTTGTGATGTCGGTTAATTCCCTCTATTCCTGTCTTCACGTAGGTCACTTCGCTCTAGGGCTTGGCAGATGAGCCCTCTATTCTGTCCTTCAATACCTCCGCGAAAGGGTACGACTGACCTTCGCGCAGCCCTAACCCTCGATCTAGACACTTTCGTGCTGCTAAGGCAGCGTACCGTGTAGATTCCTTAACTAGTCTAAGTGTCTTACTTATCTTATTAGATACTCATAGTTAGCACCGCGTAAACATATATTCTTATATGTGTTTAGTTATCCAACATAATCATACACATTCGCGCATCACATAAGCATTATAAAGGAAATTCATACATAAAACGATAAGATGCATTAATCGAAACAAAGACACAGAAATGGAAGAATACCTCTCTTTATTGATATCTTCCAAGTGATTACAAACTCTATTCACCCTGTGCACACAATTGTAGGGGTCTACGCACTCAGCTACGAACTTCTACCCTAGGCCTCTGTGCACTCAGCTACAGAGCCTCTACCTATGCTACGACTCGAAACTTAGACTTCTCACTTCAGAGCTATGACTCTCTTACCTATCGCTGACTCTGAAATACTTAGAGCTTAACTCTTTCTCTTATAGCTGAATTTACTTTACAAAACTAAGGGTGGACAACCCTTTATGACTTATGACACCTTCGCACTCTGCGACCACAAATGCAGAGTCTTTACAAGTTTATTACAAAATTTGACCAAAACATGGGCTTTTAGCCCCAAAACTATCCTTTGGGGGATCCCGTTCCCAACAGCCCCCCAACACAAACATTGTGACTCACCCTCGAGTGACTCGGTAGGCATGGAGATCTTTGCGTGAAGCCCTTCTAGCTCTACATGTATGATCACAACCTCAGCCATGCAATGAGCTGTCGCTTGCTTCGCGTCTTCCACTGTTTGCTTGGTTACTGCTCCTGTGCTGTCAGTCTGAAGCTTTTGTTGCATTGCCTGTAGAGTGGCAAGCTTGCCTTCAATATTTCATGTCACTATGTAAGCCTCATCTAGCTAGGGATTTAATCTCATCTTGAGCACTGCTTCCTTGTGCAGCACTGCATCCATATGTTCCTTCAGCTACTTTGCCTCCTGCAGCTTGGCTAGTCTCTATGTAGCTCGTGCACTTCTGTTTTTATCCTCTGTACATTGGGGTCCCCCTGCAAGCTTGTCAGGATCTCAAATGACTGCTCAAACAACTGCGTCCAGTCTTCTACTGTACCATCCACCGCCGCTACTGCTTCTGTGATAGTGGTTGCCCGCTATTCCTTCACTTCTGGTGGAGTTGAAGGTTGGGCCCTCAACTGTAACTCTGTAATTTGTAGGTTCAACTCCAACTAAACCCACGCCATCTCAGTTCGAGTGTCACGCACCCCTATGGCCAACTTGTGAATGCATACCTCGATTGGCTCCTCCTCCGGAATGGCCAACTCTGGGACCATTCGGCATGCCTCCTCAATGACCTGCATAATCTACTTGCTCTGATTGGTCGCCTCGGTCTTAGCGGTGATGGCAACATTTCTCTATAGGGCCATCTACTCATTGTTGATCTACTATTCACTGATCACCTGGAGGGCACGGTGCTCTCGGGCCCTCAGTTCTGCAATTACTCCATCCTGCAAGAGGTGGAGTGCTTCTCATGGGAGTGCTGCCAATTTTCAACCCGATTCCCTTTAAGGTGCTGATAGTGGGAATGTTAGCCTCCTTCTCTGTGGTCAGTGATCCATCAGGCAACACTATTGCACTGGAGGCCTTCGCGCGCAACATATTGATATCCTCTAATGTGCCGATGGTTAGTCTGGTAGACACTGTGCCAGTCTGCGATGCAGATGTCTGTAACTCCTGTAACCCTATCTGGATAGCCCCCAGGATGATCTGCTGTTGTTGTTAAAATTGTTGCAGGGCCTCTGCGGTGACATCCCTGACTGTGTCACCGATATCATGTAAATTGCCCTCTATTAATGTGATGGGGTCCAGCAAGGTCTTAGTCACCTTTTATTTCTTCCTGGACCCTCCCTTCTCCAACTCCCTTGGGTGCTTGATTCGGGCGGATGTCGCTTGAGGGTCCGCATCATTCTATTCTGTTTCTTCCTCTGTCTCAGGTGAAGGCAACCTCGCACCTTTGTCAGAGCCCTGCTCTATCCCACTTGTCTTCTTCCCTGTCTGTTGCACAGCCTTGCGCTCTACCTGAGCCTTATCAACAACCTCCTTCTTCCTCTTTTTGGCCAGCTGTGTCATCTTAAGCTTGGCCTCCTCCTTTTTCTTATGCGCGGCGGACTTGCTTTCGCCCACCACAAAATTTGTTGTAGAGCGCCACTCTGCTAACCATTGATCAAGCACTGCATCAATGGCATCGTCCGTTTCCAGATACGACAAGTCGTACCATTTCTGCACAGGGTCCTTCCGCGCCCTGATGGATACTCGATGGAATTCTGCTTTAAATTTGGCGTAGCCCTGCAGGTTGGCGTACACCGTAGGTGACAATCATGGTTTGCAATTGATGGCCATCCAAATGTTCATCTCCATCAAGATCCAAAAGATCTTGCTGTCCCTGACTCGTTTCACGTCCTTGGCCGCCATAACGAAGCATACTTCGCTGCTTCAGGGAGGTTTAGTGCGATTGAAGGGAACTGGCTGTCCTATGGCAGCTCCCACGCTACCAGCACAATTGACAGTAAGAGCCATTCATAGTGGAACGTCTTGATGAGCTCTTGTGTTTCGTGACAGTTCGCTAGGAACTCTCTACGAAGGTAGCCCGACTAGTTGAACTGGACTCCTTTAGCGCACTGTGTTGCTAACGTGACGATAAGCGCCAACACCTCATCGGCACGAGACTTTCTCATCACCTTCCCTGCGAGGATCTGTGTGGCTACCTTCACAGTGGGGTTACAGATATTGGATATAGCGTATCTACGTAGCTTCTTCACCAATTTAAATTTTTCTTTCATCGATTCTGCGAGAGCCTGCTCGCCACCTTTTCCGCCAAAGATCATGGCCAGATTCTCTCCTGTATATTACAGTTGTGTTATCTGATGAATCAACTTATCTGTGATGGGTATCGACTCCTCCAGCCACAGAGAACCATCATGCACCAAGCATAGCAGCTTCTTGATGACCAAAAATTTCACCGTGGTGTGGTTGTAGTGCGAGATCCAAAGTAGGTTGAGCAACCCTACTTTCTCTACTCCCTTGAGCCACCTCTGCGGATCTAATGTGGTCATTCCCGTATCCATATCAATGATGCAATGCATCAACTGTTTGGTCGCCAGGTGTGGGAACTTCTCATGGTCTGCCAAGTTCCAGTCTTCAAGTTTCAGTAGTGGCACTCGTGCCAAGCATGGACCGTCGAAAACAATTTCGTCCGACAGCAGAGTGGTTTGCAGGGGAGTCTTGCTCTCATCAATGTCCTTCGGCACCTTCGACTTAGGCATGCATGGAGGGACATACTCCGATAACTGAGTAATAGGGTCCGCACCCTGGGTTTTAACCTCCTCTACTTCGACTCCCACATCCTCATCGTCCATAGGGATGTCTTCGATCTCCTCTTCTTCCAGCTCGAAATTTATAACTTTTCCCTTCTCCTGTGTGGTGGGTTTTGGTGGGTTTCTCCTTGGTGATGTGCACACTAGTATAGCAGGCTGCTTGCCCTTCTTATCTTTCACAGTTTCTTTGGTGGGGGTTGGCTTCAGTCTCGGCATTCTCGGTGATTTAGGGACTTCAGCGAGCACCTCGGTGACCTCTGGAGCAGCTACTTCTACCTCCATTTCAACTTCCGGCATCGGATCTTCTACTATTTCTTCAATATTTATAGTTTTTGTGGGTGCCGACATAACGCTTTCCAACAGTACTCGTGATGTCTTGGGTAAGTTTGCAAATGCTGGAGTCTCTTTCAAAGCTTCAAAGAATTCTCGGTTCATGAGTGCCTGAAAGCTCAACAACTCAATTCTCAAATGCCAAGTGTTTTTCGCTGGAAAACCACTTGTAATTTATAGGGCATTTTGAATTCAAATATGACCATTCCCCTAAAGTTTGGTTCATTAATGCCGTATTGGCGATAGATTTTCAAGGATCTGAGCCATAAATTTTGTCTTAAATGCCAATCGCCCGCTCCATTTGGTAGCATTTCAACCGTCAAATCATGAACAATGACTTTAACGGTCACTTTCTGGCCGACCTGCGCGATTTCTCCCTAGGTAGCGCAACTCCCTTCCCGCTGCCGTAGACCCTATGACACTTCCTTGCTTCGCACCATCCTCTAATCGCGTAGCTCCCCAATTTGGGTAGTATGGTTTATAGTCCCGCACCTCCTTTTAGCTGCCTAGAGTGCTAAGACTGTGCTACCGTCATCTAGTCACGTGGCCGGACCACTGGTGTATGGCTTCAAGCGACTACCATTCACCTTTCTTGGCAAGGGTTCTCTATGCAATTTGACCAGCTGTACCACTCCTCCATCAGTAATTTCCTTAATGACATAGGGGCCTAACTAGTGCATCCTGAAATTCCCTAGAAATTTATCAAACTTACTATCATATAACAAAACCAGGTCATTTACCTTAAAGGTGCGCAACTTAATATGTCGATCATGCCAGGCTTTTTCGCGCTGCTTTTGGACCTGTTGGTGAAATCTAGCTAGAAATCTCTCTTCCTCAAGCTCATCCAGCTATGTGAGCCTTTCCTCCAAGGCTCCACGATCTGTCATACATGTGAGCACTACTATGCATAGACTAGGCACAATATATTCCATAGGCATTACCACTTCAACACCATAGACAAGCCTAAAGGGGGTTTGTCCAGTCAACTTCTTGCATGTCATTCGATAAGCCCATAGTACTGCAGGTATGCATAGGTCCCAATCACTTCATTGAGCATTGCAAACCTTGGTTAGTGCGTTCTCTTCTGGTGATATACCTGAAATTCCTTCATTAGCGCACTGATCGTCTTATTCAGAAAGTGCATACCACGATCACTCATCAAGATCTTTGGACAACCAAATCATGTTAGTACATCCTCAAAGATGGACTTTGTGGCAATCGCGTGTGTGTAATCCTTTACAGGCTATGCCTCCGCCCAACGAGTCTAATATTCCATCATGGTGATAATGTACCTCGCGCCCGTCTTTCCTTGGGGCTGAATGGGTCCCATAAAAAATATCACCCATTTCTTGAAGGGTTGTAACGTCATTTGTGGATTCAAAGGCATCTCATCCCTCCGCAATGGTCTGCCAGTTCTTTGACACACATCACATGCCTTGCAGTACACTTTGGAGTCCTAATGGAGGGTTGGCCACCACAACCCTGCGCATAGAATCTTCTGCGCAGTTGCTCTTCCTGCATAATTCCCTCCCGCGGTGCCCCCATGAGCATCTGTGAGGATGCTTCTTCTTTCAAACTCAGGTACATATCGTCGCAATATCTCATTAGACCCAATTTTCTATAGATGCCCAACAATGACAGAGAAATCTGCCGTGCGCACCACTAGTTCCTTCTTCTGCTGGATAGTGTATCCTTCTAGTGTAGTTCCTATCGTTAGGAAGTGTATTATATCCTCAAAATGACCATCCGCAATGTGCATTGCAAATAGCTGTGCATCAGGCAATCCTTCCTCCAAATTAGTGGGCTCTTCCCTTGTTTCAATGCATGACAGATGGTCTGGTACCACATTCAGTCATCTAGGCTTTACAATAACCTCAAAATCATATTCCTGGAATAATAACAGCCATTTGCAGATTCTCCCCCCAACACAGGCTTATTGACCAAGTGTTTCAGTGCGTAATGATCTATGTACATCTTAAAATGGCCTCCCAACAACTAATGTCTAAACTTCTGGAGCACATACACCATGGCTAACCCTTCGCGCTCTATAGTGGAATAGTTCTTCTCTACTTTAGATAAACTTCTGCTTGCAAATGCGATAGGGTGGTCCAGGTCTTCTCCACTAGCCTGTGTCAGTACTGCTCCTAGCACTATACATGATGCATCGACATGTACATGGAACTCCTTCTTCCAATCTAAGAAGACTAAAATCAGCGCTATGACCATCTTTTCTTTTAATACATATAGGCTCTTCTTACAGTCCTCATTCCAACAAGATGTGACATCCTTCTTTAACAATTCTTCCACAGGCGCGGTGATCTGGGCATAGCCTTTGATAAACTTTTTGCAATACCTCATATGTCCTAAGGTAGCGCGCAACTACTTTACACTCATTTTCACCTCCAAGTTCAGTATCACTGCGATCTTCGCGGGGTCTACCATCAGTCCCTGTTTTCAAACCACATGACCCAATAGGGCCCGAAAAGGAACACAAAAAGACACTTCTTTAGATTGAGTGTGATCTGGTATATTCGACAGGTATCCAACATCAGGCACAAGCTTGCTACGTGGTGTTTTGCCAGCCCAAACATAGTCCAATCATCAAAGTATACCTCCAGGAACTTATGAATAAATTCCTTAAATGTAGCAACGACTACGCGCGAGAAGATTGCAGGCGCATTCTTCAATCCAAATGGCATTACAGTGTACTAAAAACAACCCCACTCAGTCATGAAGGTCGTTTTGCTCCTATCCTTCGGCACGATTTTGATCTGGTGGTACCCAAAGAACCCATCAGTGAAGGAATATGCTTCCTGGCCACCTACATTGTCCAACACTTCATCAATGAACGGAGTTGGGAAAGGATCATGTACATAACTGTCATTCAACTTTCTGAGATCCACACATATCCTTATTTCATCCTTCTACTTTTTCTCCTGTACCACCATTGGGCTTACCTAGTCAGATTCTTCCATAGGCTCAATAATGCCTGCTGTGAGCATCTTGTCTAGCTCTAAGCAGACCTTTTCCATACACTTCGGATTGAGACGGTAAGGCCTTTTCTTAACCGGTTTCAAGTCAGGCTTCAACATGATCTTCATAACACCTAGGTCTCCGATTATTCCTTTTAGATTTGTAAACTTGGTAGGGAACAAATAATGGTATTTGCGAGCAATTCAATGACCTTATCCACCATCGCGTGGTCCTAATAGTCTCCAATCTTCAAATGCCTAGAAGTGCTGCTTTTCTGGTACCTCCCTCTCAAATGCATCCAGAAAGATATCTACATCATTCAGGCCATCGTAAGTAGGCATATTTCTTTCCTTTGATGACACACAACGCAACAACCGGGTCATCATGTTACAACTCAGCGTGGTTACTTCATGTAACCGATTCTGCTAGCACTCTAGTTCTTCATCAGAGTCTGAGGTGCATGAACTCTCACGATCCCAGGTAATTCATCCATCCGCTGTTGGATTCACCCAATCTTGGTCTCGCACTGTTATCTTATAGATACAGTCCAAATCATCATCGCTCTCATAATTGTGGACTGGTTCAGTATAGTGCGATCCTTCAACAGATCTAGGGGTACAATTACGCGTAGCAATTTCTTCTCAAATATCATCTTTCATTTCTTTAGATTGATTACCCCATTCATATCAGTAACCCAATCAATTCCCAGGAGCGCAAGATAGGGGTTGCTGTCATCCATAATTTCTATTACTTCAAAGTCAGCCAGCGCGCTCGCACCTTCAATATCCACATTCACCTCCTGCAGCCACCCCATGGAGATGATCTTCTGTTGATTCGCCATCCTTAGCTGAATCGGAGACCACTATAGTGCAGGTATTCCCATTCGTTCCCAAGTCTATTTAGGTAGGACGTTCGCATCTGGCCCCAGGTCCAAGATAACTTGATCCATCTCATGTAATAGTCCAAAAATAAATATCTAATTTAACATTAAATTTAAATGAGAGTGGCACTTACCTAGCCCAATAAACATGTAATTAATAAAACTAAATTCAACTATGAATAGTGCTTACCTGTGGTAGAAGTAGGCTTACCGCAACAAGGTTTTGGGGACGACTCTCCACCCAACCGTAGGCTCAATTGTGCAAAGATTTGCTACAACTGGCCACCCCCGAGCCCTCAATCAACGTACTACTGCCAGTGACTCCTATGTCTTAGAACACCATTCTCCCAAGAGAATGAAAGACAGAATCTCGAAAAGATGCAATGCATGAATGCCTCTCATCTTCCTCACCATCTATTAAATAGAACAAACATTGGAAGGGGAACCATATGCACACTCCATGTGTCCATATGCAACTTTCTTTTGATTTTTAGCTTTCTTGTTTTATTTCTTTACTTTTCTTTTGATTTTTAGCTTTCTTGTTTTATTTTCTTCTTTTTAATTGTTTTCTTGTTTTATTTCTATTTATTGTTATTTAGAGCTTTAGTATAGTTATTACCATTTTTATTTTTAATATCATTTATTATTTAACATTTATGATTTATTATTTTTATTATTTATTATTAAGGGGAGGGATATTACATACTCTCCCACTTTAAGGAACTTCGTCCCGAAGCTAAGTTGAATTATTGTATTATTGTATTTACTTCATGTTGCCAACACCCTCTGCTGAACTAGTATAACCAGTAGGCATCGAAAGTCCCCAACACCCCGGGAAATCTCAAGGAATCTTTGTCCTTTTTCCCACTTTCGGCACCAGGCATAAGCCTGACCCAGTCTGTATCCTAGTCCAAGGTTGGCCCCAAGGCTCACGCCTGACTCAGACCTCATCTGCCCCAAGGCAGGCATCCGGTCTGGTACTCAATGACCCCGGGCATCTCGCAAGGTTGGCCCACTTCCTCCACAACTACTAAGGCGCACAGCCCTAGGCATCGAAGTCCTTTACATCCCTTCCAAACTTCGGCATCCCAATCCAATACTAGGCACTTAGCCTAGAACATCAGGCACATGGCCTCCTCAAGATGGTCTCATGGTTCTTCTAGAGCTATCCATCAAGAGCTATACACAAGACAAAGGAACCACTGGCATATGTAGTGTTGATTGAGTTTGTCCCCAGCCCATATGGTGTTACTTATTCTCTCTCATACCTATGGGCTCACACGAGATCATCGAATAAATCGGCCCTTTCGGCCCATTTGTGCAGTCCTGTGAATCATCACACCTCAACATGCAACCAATGCATTAGCTATATCATCATAGTATCATAGAAAATAATCCACATGCCAAGTCTTGCATGTCATCATGAGAACATTCATCATTGTTAATCGCAAAAAAATAACGAACTGCGTGCTCATGCATGTTATAAATTTGTATGCAACTATCACAAGCTTCACCTCATGAAATACCATCATAAGTTATAACATCAACATATTTGCATCAAAGATATATCATGACTTCACGTAATAAATGAAACACATGTCAGTATACATCTTATCATAACATCATGATCTCTATGAATATCATACCCATTATGAGCATTCAACATCGTTATAATAATAGATAAATAAAGAAGCATCACATATACCCTCATACCATCACATCATGAAACATCATTAATATGATAACCATCTCAATACTTATCAAATATAGAACAACAATGCACTTTAAGCATTATTATCATGAACTGATTTCATTTAATTATATAAACAATGAATACTAACTATGAATT
Source organism: Pinus tabuliformis (assembly GCA_031772625.1). Classification (NCBI taxonomy): domain Eukaryota; kingdom Viridiplantae; phylum Streptophyta; class Pinopsida; order Pinales; family Pinaceae; genus Pinus; species Pinus tabuliformis. Next base: position 692,083,616 of record CM062813.1, on the reverse strand, counting down.
AAGATTATTCAACATCCCGCTAAGATCTATGTTATCTCATGAATACTATTATTGTCATGTTTTCATCAAGATACCAATTGCTTTCCAATATTCATTTTCACTTCTTTCAACTAGGAAGTTGACAATTCATTAAGTACATCGTGAGCCTCATCAGCTTTGAAATTTAATCTCTCGTCATATTTTCTTCCTTCCTCAATATATTACTAGCCTTACAACATTCCTTAAATTATTAATATTGGATTTTACATCAATTTACACCTTTGCCTTACTGTCTCATTATATTCATCCTTAGTTAATCATTTGAAGCCCAAAGCCACTATCATCCACAAAAAGGTTTCATATGCTTGGTGTGCTTGGTAACTCCTTCCATTTCCCATGGTAAAAACTTGATAAATTCTTTTGCAAAAGCCTCAGTATCATGAATCCAGTACATCCTCTATTAATTGATTTTCTCTTCTCTTATCAATTTATGTGTAGTCCTTCTCAAGGTTTCATTATATAATTCTTTTTCCTAGGCTTCATGTTTGGTGTTTAATATTAGTCTACATAGTCTATATCATTTTCCAACAATTAATCATCATTTTCGTCCTAGTTTATCACTTGACATTCTCATCAATTACAAGTATTCTCAACTTCCAATTTAGACACTTTTAAATCTTCCAATTTTGCATCTACTTGCAAAGTTATCCAATTCCCATCATACAAATATTCATGCAGTTATTACTTCTATAACCCAATGTTACCATAATTTCATTATCGCCTTTATTAAATTTTTTGTGCATGCTATAGGGAGCATAAAAAAATGTCATCATTCCTTGGCTTCTTCTTAACATATGGAATTTCTTAATGACATGAATTGCTTATTATAACTTTTTGATCTAACCACTAGGATGCCTACAAACTCTAACAAAAGATATTGAAAGAATTGTTTACAACTTTTGACCAATACAAAAAAATAGACGCAACCATAACTATCATTATACACAAATTGGACAAGAAAATAATCTTCACCAAGTCAAGAACTTGCATCAACTACAAACTTAAACCACATTTCACCAATTTCATTATTAATGATTCTTATGAGATTTATGTATAACTTGATCTTTTTTTCTTTTTTGTTTTTACCATATCCATATAAAGTGTATTCAAATTCTGAAATAATACTTATTTGTAACCATATTGAATATCGTAATTTCACTACTAAAATATAATACATTATGGAATTTGACAAAATATTATGATTAATAACAAAATGCATGATTGGATTTTAAAACAGATCATTCAAAAATCACTTAGTTTAGAAAATATGGCTACTATTAAATTCCCTAACATTAAATATATATACAATATAAACCATAATTAAAATATTATAATTTCTTATTAACTTATAATTCAAGTTCACCATATATATATATAAAGTTATATATTGAATAAATCAATGTTCTCAATGGAGAATCAAAATAATAAGAGCCGTCAATAACTCATTGTTGTTGTCATTTCTTAAAGAAGATTTTATTTATTTATTGTGCAAGTTTGTTAATGGAAAATAATTCAAATTTATAGTGGGAAGAAATGTAAGTATTTATATCCCACTTCTCCCAATTATATTGGAATTGATTTTAAGTTGTATCAAATTTACATAAGTTCTATGTCTAACATTGATGCTACAGAATCATCCTTTCATTGTTGCCGCTAACAAGCGTATGGTCGTTGTATAGTTTAAGGAATACCTTCATACTCATACTCCTATTTTTATACATTCTAATTCATTAGCGTCATTTTAAACACCTAATTTGGAATATGAACAGTGTGCACAAATTGCAGATTTGACATTATAGGTTGGTTTAAAAAATTAATAAATCAAATTTGAAGGATTAAAAATGTAATCTTGCTCAGGCAGAATTTGAGTTTGAAAATTCCAACCGGTTAAAATTTAAGAGTTTGGTGATCATTTATTGGGTAAAGAGATTCATGAATTCAAAAGTCAACAGAGAGTTTATTGGCCTGACAATTGTATGGAGCAAATCGTACTTCAAACTCACAATCTAAAACTCTCTCTACAGGCAATCAATTTCTCTTCTTCAATGCACATGAAATCATCTCATAAACAATGGATTTCTTCAATCCAATTTCAAGTAACAGGATTTCCCAGTAAGATAAACACGATTCCAAGCACAACTATTTGATTCATACAAGTTTTAAGTGGGAAAGAAACTCGATTGCGAATCTGTCCACTCTTCAACTACAAATTAAAACAAGGGCACAGAAACCATGAACCTTGTAATTTTTTTATTTTATTATTTTTTAAAGCGGAGACTAGAGATTCTAATTCCGTTTTATAGACATACTTAAATCAAACAGTTCTCTAGACCATTTACTAAAAGTACCCTTCTCATTTTTCCGCAGCTTCAAAATAGAATTACCTTCCTGCTTGCACAATATCCGGTTGTGCAAGGCTTATCCTCCTTCAAACACCAAACCAGTTTTTACTTATCATGCACAATAATAAGAAGAAGTTTACATCCTTTGAACAATTTCAATGATGATCCATGGAATTTTCTAACAAGACAAACTTTTGGTGATATATGCGGTTTCAAAATATGATCCTTAACAGTCGAAAAGTTTTACAAAATTTTAACGAAATCTTCATAATTAACAATACGAGGAACAAAAGGATTTGCCTAGATATCTCTACTTGCAACAAATATATCAAATATATGGTTTTCCTGGTTTCTAATCACTAAACACCATAGCTGTAACCCTACAAACCACTCACAATCAAACCCTTAAACAACCTGCAACCTTCAATTATGCAAACTCCAACACCACAGCCTTACTCTGGTTATCCCCATACAGGCAGACAGTTTAATTAAAATTAGTGATTTCTCTAGCTTTGCACACCATTAAGCTTCTTATTCAGCAGGATAAACTTGATTAAATTGTGCATATTCCTGATCATTAACCATGGATACCGATCTGATTATTTCACGAAGCTTGAGGCCACTGCCTCACGGGACATATACTGACGCCATCTTTACAGACACAGAAGAATAAAAAAAGGAAATAAAATGACAAAAATCCCAGTGAAACTCACCAGTCACTTCCCCTCATTCCAAGGGAAGCTTTTCAGCATTAATGTTGGGTATTAAGGACATGCAGAGGAGGAAAATATGTTCAATTTTATGAAAAGGCTATAGGGCCCAGAGTGAGTTGAGAAGACAAAAAGTGCAAATCCCCACAAAGAGGTAAGACCGAAACACAATGTGGAAACCAGTTTTTGACAGATACTAGACTCATAATGAAGATAGGAAGATTGCAGAAAAGCAAATAGTTTGATCGACTTCTTGAACAAGAGACAAAAAGAGTACAACAAAGCTATCAGCAAGACGCAAAGGAACCCTGACAAGAAATAGAGGCAGATCATAGACCACCAATACGTAATCCAGAATTATATCTTTTAAGCAATGCCATGATACCAGATCTTTAACCAAGATCATTTTTTTTACAACCACAAGAACCCAATACAACAAAGCAAATAATGTAACAACAAATAGCATCACGTACATGTCTTGTTAAAGAAATGACAACATAATAAGAATCTTATTTTTTCTGAGAAGATCCATTGACAAACAATAAGCCATTGTTTTGGATACGAAAGGACTGAAAAAAATCCATTGACAAACAATAAGCCATTATTTTGAATATGCAGAACATTCAACTATTCCCACTGTTGACTTGGCAGATTGACATTCAAAGTGAGTTGCTTAGTTTTAGTAATTCAGAATCACTTTTCCAAGACAGCATGCCACAACATAGGTGCCTAGGACCCTAAATTACAAACTTGCCAGTCATTTGCATTGACATGAACTGGGACTTTTTGCAGCTAAGAGGAACAGGAGGGCCAACGTTGTGCCTTAGTCGAGTTAAACCAGCTAGGAATCTTACAAATGAGCACAACACCTTTGCTTTTATATCTCAACTAGAAGATATTTTCTTTTTATTTCTAAATTGTTTGGACATTAGATAATTTGGCACAACATAAAGAATCTATTACACCTCCCTTGTAATCGATAAATCAGAAATAGCCTATAAGGCCTTGCCCTGCTTTGTATTATGGGGAAATTTGGCTTTCAAGGAACAACAAGATCTTTCACTGGATTGATATGACTACTGCACAAGTAGGACATAAAACCAAAATTTCTTTTGAAGGAAGTTGAAGGCCACTGCCAGAAAAGACACAGAGATCCAAACATTGATTATAAGAAGCCCGAAGAATTCTTTGATGGGGCCTGTCAAGGAACCCCAGGTACATGGGGTCAGGGGTTACTATCCTTTTAAAATATGCTGCTGGAGAATAGAGCTGAGATCTTTGCATTATGCCTTCATCTGAAAATGGCACCAGAAGGAGCAGAATACATTGATGCTGGAGCTGAAAGGACTTTAGTCCTTTGTTTGGATGCTCATCTGTTTATGTTAATTCCTAAAGAACCTTAGTGTTGAATTAGGCTTTTCTGAAAATTTGCAAAGGGTGCCTAAAAGAAGGCCTAGGAGGACCATAATAAGTAGATATAGGACAGAAAAAGTGGACTGGTCCAAGACTGTTCAGAGGCATCTTATTTTTGTACCTTTTAAAAGGGCAGTCTAATGTATTTTCTGATTTCAAACTTGAAATATCAAATATAAAGATCTTTCCCATGGACAAAAAATTACACTCCATTGCACAAGAGTTGCCAACATCTGCTACCAATTGCTAAAAACAATCAGAGGTGTGCTGCGTTGTATATGCAGGATCCAACTAATGAAATAGAGCAGCTAAAAATAGAATTAAATAAGTCTTAAAAAAAATTCTTAAGAGCCTGGAGAAAAGATGGAATGCAGGAATGCCTCTCATCTTCCTCACCATCTATTAAATAGAACAAACATTGGAAGAGGAACCACATGCACACACTCCATGTGTCCATATGCAACTTTCTTTTGATTTTTAACTTTCTTGTTTTATTTCTTTACTTTTCTTTTGATTTTTAGCTTTCTTGTTTTATTTTCTTCTTTTTAATAGTTTTCCTATTTTATTTCTATTTATTCTTATTTAGAGCTTTAGTATAGTTATTACTATTTTTATTTTTAATATCATTTATTATTTAACATTTATGATTTATTATTTCTATTATTTATTATTAAGTGATTTATTTATTATTATTTATTCTTTATATATATATATATATATATATATATATATATATATATATATATATATTTTGTAACAGTCCAAAAATAAATATCTAATTTAACATTAAATTTAAATGAGAGTGGCACTTACCTAGCCCAATAAACATGTAATTAATAAAACTAAATTCAACTATGAATAGTGCTTACCTGTGGTAGAAGTAGGCTTACCGCAACAAGGTTTTGGGGACGACTCTCCACCCAACTGTAGGCTCAATTGTGCAAATATTTGCTACAACTGGCCACCCCCGAGCCCTCAATCAACGTACTACTGCCAGTGACTCCTATGTCTTAGAACACCATTCTCCCAAGAGAATGAAAGACAAAATCTCGGAAAGATGGAATGCAGGAATGCCTCTCATCTTCCTCACCATCTATTAAATAGAACAAACATTGGAAGGGGAACCACATGCACACACTCCATGTGTCTACATGCAACTTTCTTTTGATTTTTAGCTTTCTTGTTTTATTTCTTTACTTTTCTTTTGATTTTTAGCTTTCTTGTTTTATTTTCTTCTTTTTAATAGTTTTCTTGTTTTATTTCTATTTATTCTTATTTAGAGCTTTAGTATAGTTATTACTATTTTTATTTTTAATATCATTTATTATTTAACATTTATGATTTATTATTTTTATTATTTATTATTAAGTGATTTATTTATTATTATTTATTCTTTATATTATTAATTATTATTTTTGTATTATTTATTATTTATATTATTTATTATTAAGGGGAGGGATATTACATCTCATACTCTCCTATCTCCGTAGTTAGTCTCATTTCCGTCCCATCCTAGTTTTATGCTTACCAAGCTTTCGCACTATGAGCGGCTTAGCCGGATTGTTTCCGGCGCATCTATTTATGAGCTCCTGTAACCCCTTCACAGCCTTACTATCGCGTAGTAGCTTCATGTAGGTCTCTAGGAAGGTTGTGAGCATAGAAGGGTTCATCTCCTTATCAGGATTATCCTTGCTCCCTGAGGTGGAGACCTGAATGAAGCTCTTCTTAGATTCCATGAATGTTTCCCATGCACGCTCTAAATCGAACTCAACTTCTTTTGCCGGAGCTTTGCAAACCCATGTACTGTCTTCGGACTATTTCCCTTTGTCATATCCTCTTGTGATTCCACTCCGGAGCACTATATTCATGTTTGGATCCTCTTCGCGTGACTCAGATCTCATCATTTGCAGGTTCTGGGTCGGCAGAGGTGGTAGCGCCCCTTTGTCACGTATCCTATCTATCAGCGTAGGATAGTCTTCTGTTTCATGATCAAACATAGTGTAATACTTGCACGACAGACGTGTTGGGTTAGTGCAATCGTGGGCATAGTGTCCTGGTCCTCCGCAATTGTAGCATATCAACTGTCCCCAACCTTTGCCAGGTCCTCCTCCGCCTCGACCTCGTCCGCGCCCGTGAGATGGCTCTCTTTTTCATTGACCTAAAGCCCCATTCGCTCCCTTTCCAAGGCATGTAAGAGACTATAGCCCTCCTGTCGTACTAATAATCTTGTCTCCATGTGATTGTGGACTTTTCCAGTAAGTTCTATGCCAGCGACCCCAAATTCTCAGCCACTTTTTAGGGCCAGGACTCATGCCTCTGCCCAGAACTCAATGAAACTTCTAAAACTGAAAAATGACATAGAAACAATATGAACCAAAACTTGAACCAGGACTTGAATTGACCTCTCCCAACTGGGATTGACATTCCATTAAACACATGATGACCATGTAACCTACAAGTCATGAATGAAAACCTAAATACTCACGTTTGGATCCTCTTCGTGCGGCTCAGATCTCATCATTTGTAGGTTCTGGGTCGGCGGAGGTGGTAGCGCCCCTTTGTCACATATCCTAGCTATCAGCGTAGGATAGTCTTCCATTTCATGATCAAACAGAGTGCAATATTTACACGATAGACGTGTTGGGTTAGTGCAATCGCGGGCATAGTGTCCTGGTCCTCTGCGATTATAGCAGATCAACTGTCCCCAACCTCTTCCAGGTCCTCCTCCTCCTCGACCTCGTCCACGTCCCTGAAATCCTATCTGTGCCATCCCTGCACTCTGGTCAGGGGGCCACGTTTCTGCCTGAACCCTATAGGCAGGTGTTCTATCCATCATCAAATCATAGCTTCTACAGTTGCGCTCATCATGCCCTACCAACCTACAAAAGTAGTAGAACAGTTGTTGAGGTGCCTGTACAAACTTCTACAACAAATGACAGTTATCGTGGCATGTTTTCCTGTTACTTGATAGATAGCACACCACAGTGCAGGCCCTACGCTCGGTCCGACTTGAGATTCTAGCCTCAAAGGCATTGGTCCTCCTTCGACAATATAGTTTGTAAATACTAGATAATGGTCTTTGTCATGTCCCTCACTCTTACATTTCAGGCACCATACCTCTTCGTGCACCTCTGGTCGGACTGTTCTGTCCTTCTTCAAACTTTGCATCTCAAGGCAAATATTTTTCAACTATGCATGGATCTGTTGAACCCCCAGATTTGGATCCTGCATCGGGGTTTCATGTAGCCTCATTGCAATCTCCAAGGCCTCCACCTGAGTCGTTATATTCTGTTGTGACAACACAACCATTAAGTGTGGTAATTGCAAAGCCACAAACCATTCGCGATGCTATCATTTGTTAAATTCATATTAGCTTCGTGGATATTACACTTCAATCTCTGATCTAATTCCTAAGGTGTCTCGCTTGGCTGCATCATGATTTCTTTGAACCCCATAATAGACTATGCTTCAGATTTAGGCCTGCTGAATTCCTTGTTCAACGTGGTCTGGATGTCTGCCTCTCCAACATTCAGGTTATCATTAGAGTACTTGATGTACTAGGTTAGCACGTGATCCTGCAGAGCATTAACCAGGGTTGCCTTCTTTATGTTATCATCTGTAATGCCTTGTGCTTCCCATATAGCTCTTACAATGAACCAGAATTGGTCCGAGTCCTCATTCCCCAAGCCTTTGAACAAAGGCAATTTCACTAAATTTTCCATACTAAACTGCGGTGGAGGCGGAGGTGGTACGGGTGAAGTCACAGGTGATGGCTGTGAAGTCGGAGGTGGTGTGGGTGGAGGTGGTATTTGTGAGAATCCTTGTTTTTTAACTGAATAGCACTTCGCAGAGAAACGTGCACTATCCTTTCTTCGTCACTTCGCAGAGGTGAAATCAATAGACTATATTCATGACCTTTTTTCCTTCATTTCTGTAAGCTTTTCCATTTTGTGTAGCTCCAAACATAAAGGTAGCCGCATAATCCATTTTTCACACAATAACATTTTAATCTAGGTATTCAAAGCTTTCACGTACTTACCTTGTGGTCCTTTGAAAAAGTGTCGCTCCGCCTCGCTGTAGCTGACTGAGGTGTTGACCGCAAATTCAATTACAAATCCTCCTATGACTCGATCGAGCCAATGATCAATAACGCGGATTATCTTATCCTCTGATGCTTCCAACCTTCACACTAGCTCTGGGGTCCACATAATAGTACCATCAAGTTTCCACCTTCCTTGGCTATCTGCTAGCTTCGTGATCCACTCATACAACTTAACTGGAAAGGAGCAAAAAAAGATTTCGTAGATCTCTATATACAGGTACCTGTCTAGCCACTTTTCCTTTGTCAATCACGGGTGTCTATTCTCCTGTGCCACGAATTCGTGGATCTTCCTATCTAACTAGTCTATAATCTCTTTCTTAGTCAGATTCCAGTGATACGACATCACACATATCTTATGCAGATTTTGGTCCCAACAATGAAACCATTTGTTGGCTTGAGGGGGCCTAACCCAGGTTTAGCGTTAATTAGCCAAACAAATCCCTACACTACTGGCCCTTTTGAAATCAGCCCGGGAAGTGCGGACCGAAGTCTCGCCCGAAGCAGTATGGGGGGATGCTAGAACCAAGTTTCCACACCCTGAGATGGTTGTGATGTCGGTTAATTCCCTCTATTCCTGTCTTCGCGCAGGTCACTTCGCTCTAGGGCTTGGCAGACGAGCCCTCTATTTCGTCCTTCAATACCTCTGTGAAAGGGTATGACTAACCTTCGCGCAGCCCTAACCCTTGATCTAGACACTTTTGCGCTGCTAAGGCAGCATACCGTGCAGATTCCTTAACTAGTTTAAGTGTCTTACTTATCTTATTAGATACTCACAGTTAGCACCGCGTAAACATATATTCTTATATGTGTTTAGTTATCCAACATAATCATACACATTCACGCATCACATAAGAATTATAAAGGAAATTCATACATAAAATGATAAGATGCATTAATTGAAACAAAGACACAGAAATTGCAGAATACTTCTCTTTATTGATATCTTCCAAGTGATTAAAAACTTTATTCCCCCTACGCACACAGCTGCAGGGGTCCACGCACTCAGCTGCAGACTTCTACCTAGGTCTTTTTGTACTCAGCTGCAGAGCCTCTACCTATGCTACGACCCGAAACTTAGACTTCTTACTTCAGAGCTATGACTCTCTTACCTATCGTTGACTCTAAACTACTTAGAGCTTAGCTCTTTTTATACAATCCCATGGTCTGCAGACCATGGGTAGATCTCTTACAGCCGACTTTACTTTACAAAACTAAGGGCGGACAACCCTTTATGACTTATGACACCTTCACGCTCTGCGACCATAAAATGCGGAGTATTTACAAGTTTATTACAAAATTTAACCAAAACATGGGCTTTTAGCCCCAAAACTATCCTTTGGGGGATCCCGTTCCCAACAACAACACAATACATATATTTACACACCATACAATACCATGAATACATATGTCACGATATAACGACTATAGAATGCTCATAACACCATACCAAATATACACAACACAACATGTATGATGTGTACACAGTACCACATGTACACAATGCCACCTGCACAATGTGTACACAACACCTCTTGCACAACATGTACACAACACCCAATGTATATAGCACCACCTGCACAACATGTACACAACACCACATGCACACAATGCCACATGTTCAACATGTACACAACACCACATATACAATATGCACACAACACCATATGTACATAACATCGCATATCCAACATGCCCACGACACCATATGTACACAACACTACATATACAACATATACACAACAATAAATATACATAACACCACTATACAACACGTACATAGCACCATATGTACATAGGACCACATATACAACACATACACAACATTAGATGTACACAGTACCATATATGCAACATGCATGCAACACTATATGTACAGAGTACCACATATCCAATAGGCACACAACACCATATATGTAACATGCACACAACACCATAGGTACATCATGTACAATAGATACACAATAGTAGTATTGCACATCCAGAAACCACACTGTCTCTACCAGGCAACCTTACTTCTGGTGTCTTGTCCATGCTTGTCCCAGCATGCCACAAATCACATTACTTTCATTCCACTGATGTATCCTTCAGCGTTACCTGTCCATAACATAAACATAGGCATAGTACAAGCACATAATACCAAATCATATCCACATGATATTGACCTCATAAATATGTCAGGGCTACTCTTCCCACTTGATTCCTCATAAACCAAAGACCTCTTCATGCCATTCACATGCATAAGCAATCATTCCTCCACAAGAGTGATCTCTAACAACTATGTCAGATATATATATATATATATATATAAACATCAACATAATAATAATCACAACATAATTACCATATATCACAAGGTCATGGTTAAGAGAACTCCCTTTATCTGTGTACAACATGCACAACATTGAGAACACAATTCCTAATATAACCAAGGCATATGATGCCTCAAATTCATTCACTTTACTTTTCCTGTTACCTTTCTCATGACTGTCCTTCCATTGTCCATTTACCCCAATTGACCCAACCAATCCAACTAGTTTTTATATTCTTACCTTCAACTGCCATTATACATGCACCGAGATTCATCTGAGTCTTACATTACATGTTGGGTTCCACACAGCTCTCCCCTAGCTCCATTAACTTTCCTTTATCCGAACCAATTCCCAAGAACCTAAAAACATAAAAGGAAAGAACAAAAATAAATCAAGAAGAAAAACCATGAGAAACCAATAAAATATGACACCACAAACAAAGTGGCATGTCCATGCACCAGACATAAACAAAACTATGAATCAAGAGCAAACAAATACAAAGCATTGAAAGAACAAGACTAGCAACAAACACCATGACTCAATCCCCATGGGTTTCCAATGCTTCCAAGGGAAAGATCAACCCAAGCCTCCTTTAAGATTTCATGGTAGTCTCTCTACCATGCAATCCACCACATCATCTCGCTATAAACACATAATTGTCAGCGCATAAATAAACATACAATAAAACAATTATCTTAACTTATTTTGCCAAGCACATTTCCCTATTTATGAACATGCACATACATTATCTATCAAGATACTCTGATTCTTTGACGAATCCTGCCAGAAGTGAAAACCAATTGTTATACTTGTCAAATACATATTTGTGAATATAACACATATCCTCATAATATTAGACAAGATTAGGGTTAATAAGATTTCCTGTATTCATGCAAGCGCTCATTAATTTGGAATTGTGGTTTCCAAACATAACCAAAGGATTTCTCACCCAAATACTTTCTTTTACCTTTTTACTTGTTGCAATCGATTCTTATTATGTATTGTCACATCACCCAACTGTTAGTTATATAGACAAATCAACTGTTACCTTGTCATGCTAATGCCAAGCATGTTGCCCTGCAACTACTCACACATGTCAGTCACATGTTCCAAAGATCAAGACATCATGTATATTAATTTGAAATCAACCTTTACCAAAATGAACAGTGATGTCATAATATGCAATCAACTTACATTCATCAATTATAATGCTCAAACAAGCACTCGCTTGTATTCAAGTGCATATTAATTGTCTCAGCACATAATGTGTTAGTACAACCATCGTAAAGAAAGATCATTCCTTCATGCAATCTTATAGACACATGCTCATATCATGCAATTAATCAAACATTCAAACAAAAAATAGACGAAATAATAGACACCAAACACTCAACAACAAATATATGACACAATCAAACATTCAAACACCAAATAATCGACATAAGAAAACTCATACCTTAATGTATCTCAGGGGAGGTTATGACATTTGCACAAGTCAGTCTATATAAACATGATACATGATAATATCAAGAGCATAATAATAATTTTCTTAATAATAATTTTCATGACCGTCATAATAATAATTTTCATGACCTTAATAACAATAACATGACTGCCATGCACATGACTACATTGCATATAACAAGTTGCTACCTTTCATGACTCTCTAACACATATGCATATGAAAACATTTATCAACTAACACCTATCATGCATGTAACCACAAAAACAATAGAATGACAGACATGTATATAACCATAATGTATATAAAAACCATTAGCCAACATACTTGAATGCCCAACATACAAACTTTTATAACGATATGCTCTTATCCTGAGATATAGTGCCATAACCTTGCTTTGATTATCTGCATCTCCTGATCTATCTTGGAAAAATGTCAGCCTCATAACATACAAATAGCATCATAATGACATATAATACATCCAATAACCTTAACCATCACAATGCATCCATAACAACATGCATCTAGCCAACCTAGTCCAAGTGTTGAACCATGCTCTGATACCACCCTATAACCTGCCACCTCCCACATTTAACCACCTTCACCGGTTTTCCCGGGGTAAACATGAGATGAGGGTCACCATGATAAGACTCAACCTCTTAAATTATCTCAAGTAAATGGAGTTGACAAATTAAGACCTTACTGACTTCCCTCAGGTGCTACAAGACCTCCAGGAGCAACCCAATCCCTCCAGGTGTCCAACCCCTGAGATGGCTCTCTTTTTCATTGACCTAGAGCCCCATTCGCTCCCTTTCCAAGGCACGTAAGAGACTGTAGCCCTCTCATCGTACTAATAATCCTGCCTCCATGTGATTCTAGACTTTTCCAATAAGTTCTATGCTAGAGACCCCGAATTCTCAGCCACTTTTTAGGGCCAGGACTCATGCCTCTGCCCAGAACTCAATGAAACTTCCAGAGATGACAATTGACATAAAAAAAAATATTATGAACCAAAACTTGAACCAAGACTTGACTTGACCTCTCCCAACTGGGACTGACATTCCATCAAACACATGATGACCATGCAACCTACAAGTCATGAATGAAAACCTAAACATAATGATGTGAAAACTTATATGAGGATAAACAAGAAGGAACAATGCCTTCTCACAATAGTTGTCATAGCACCAATTAGATCTTGCATTCATTATCCAAACATTCATTAATAGAAATGTGTTAAGAGCCATACTTAGATCTGGTAATTAGGCATGCTTATAACCAACATATAACCAAATAAATAACAAAGAGAGAAAAACGATTAAAGCCACATAATAACAATTACATTTACTTATCAAAAGAAAGAGGAACTTAGCTCTTATTAACCATATGAAAAATCCAACCAAGTCAGGTACTTCCACGTACCACCCGACCATAGATTGGGATGAACCAATAATTTCTTTCAACCAATCACCCCCATGCCATATTCCAAGCGTGAATGTGGGATCCCATGGGATAAAATCATCCATAAACAACTAATGGAATCTAGAGGTTAAACCACCTCCACCCTCACTATACCGTGATCTCACCTAAATCGGTTCTGAGATCAGAAAACCAAGCCGAGCTTGGATGCTTCAATTCCTTCAACATCCCTTGAGGAAATTTCCTATCTTCACCCACTTGTTGAGGGCTTCATGGAGAAAACCATCTCCACCTCCAAACCTTGGGATTTTCCTAAGACCACCTCACCTAGATCCAAAACCTTCTAGAAATCCATATCTCAACTAAGAAAGAATCCCATCACACCATGGTTATTCAGAAATGGAAAGGCAAGGCTGAAACCACTATAAAAAAATTAGACAAAATCCATGCCATCGGCAATAAAGAAACCAAAATGCACACATGCATATGCAATGAATTCCAAAACCATCTAGGAAACCATACATGCAATATGTTACCTGCAAGTATTCATGTTGAAGCTGCTTGATCCAACCTTTCCTTGCTTGGTCCTTGCTTTCCTTTGATTTCCTTGTCCTTCCATTTCTTGGTTGATCTCCTTCTCTTCTTGGTGCTCTTCTCCTCTCTGAGACTAACTCTAAAATTGAACTAACAAAAGGTTGTGAATAGATCCTCATAATCCTTTTTATCATTGAGGCCTCTATTTTCTTGAATTTCCATTATTTTTCCTTCATTTCCCTCTCATGCAAACTTGTGACCTTTCATCTCCCTTTTCTCCTATTTTCCTTTATTTTAATAAATAAAATGCAAATTAATGCCTCTTTACCTTTGCCAATGCCTTTGCCAATTTCTTTTAGACATAATAAAACAAATAAACACCCACTAGGATGCTTTGCCCATCATTCAGCTTGTAATACGTGTCCCATGAAATTGGTCTTATTTTGCATTATTAACTTTATTACATGAACTTTTAACCTGACGATGTTACATATCTCATGGAATAAACCAAGACAAAACCAACCAGGGCTTCCAGAGGCCAAACCGCCTCAACCCTCAACCATAGTGATTCCACCTATATAATTTGAAAAATCACTAAAAGAAACCAAAACAATATCTACCCTAGATGTCCAAGGCTATAGGAACTAGTATGTCAAGCCACAACCTTCCAGGGATCCAGAGCATTTATTCCAACCACGACTCCAGGGACTAGTAACATAACCCACCAAGGGCTCCAAATTATTTGTTCCAACCTACGGGTCCAAGAACTAATAACTCAACCCAAGTTGTTCAAGGGCTTCTAGAGCATTTTTTCCAACCCATAGCCATAGGAAACCTGAGCACCAATAAGAAAAACAAGTGGAAATGGCAAGACAAGGCTGTTTAGGAAATTGAAAGACAAGGCTAAAACCAATGCCAATCTAGGAAAATCTCTATGCCAATGACATCGCGTAACCAAGGAACCAAATGGGTATACCATGCATCCAAAAATTGGAAAGGAAACCACACACGTAACATGTTATCTGCAAAGAAATCCAACAGTAGTTGCTGATCCAACTATCTCCTTACACTTTCCTACTTTCCCTTGCTTTATTTCTCCAAATCCAAGTGAAAACTAGGGTGCTCCAAGCATGCTCCAAGAATGATCTAAGTGTGTAAGAGTGTATGAGAGAGAGAATGAATGAGAGAGCCAAAAACTAAATTGACAAAAGTTAAACCAACAAAAAC
This sequence comes from Pinus tabuliformis, assembly GCA_031772625.1. NCBI lineage: Eukaryota > Viridiplantae > Streptophyta > Pinopsida > Pinales > Pinaceae > Pinus > Pinus tabuliformis. The sequence goes on along the minus strand of CM062813.1, from coordinate 692,068,059 downwards.
TATGAACTGATTATGTGATGTCTTTTTATCATTGATGCCTCTATTTTCTTCATTTTCCTTCATTTTTCCTCTAATTTCCCTTGCATGCAAATCTGTGTCTATTCACCTTCCTTTTCTCCTATTTTCCTTTATTTTCATAATTAAATGCCAATTATTGCCTCTTTTCCTTTGCCAATTTCCATAGCCATTATTAATCACAAGTGATGCCCACTAAAGTGTTTTTCCCAACATTCAACTTGGAATACATGTCCCATGACCTTGGTATTATTTTATTTACATGGAAAATCAACTAGGGGTTGTTACAAATTCATCACCCTAAATCAACATGTCATCATTGAAGTGACAACAAGACAACACTTACCTCCATGTGTGACACTTAAGATACACTTTACGACAATAATGAAGACACTAGTGAAACACTTCTCAAGACTTGGGGGATGTGTCTAATGCATGTGTTTATGATGAATAGAGCACAATAGTTCAAGAGAATGCATCATAACTACCCTTCAAGAATGTACATTTGACTCCCTTCAAGTAGGTGCATCACTTAAGATACAATTTGCGACGACGGTGATGAAACTAATATGAAAGTGCATAAAAATTTGGGAATGGGTCTAGTACATGTCTACATGTTAAATAAGACACATTGGTACCAAATTTTCCTCTCGCATTGAAACACAACTCTTCTTTTACAATGTACGACACTTTCCATGCCAAAAGAAAACACTTGCGAAAGTAAGAGAAAAGCACAAATGACATTTACAAAGTCTTAAAGAAAATGAAAGTAACACATGCCAAAGTGAAGATAACATGAAAACAAAACTTATTAAAGTGAATGCAAGAAAAAATGATAATTGCGAACGTGAAAACAACACTTGCGAAAATAAAGGTGTGTCAGAGCCACAATTGAGAAAATTCACCGAAATAGAAGCACAATGGCAAACAAATTGAGAAAGATTGTCCATGGAGAGTGCACTAACTGTCAATATGTATTGTGCAATACATTGTGCTTACGGATTGTGGAGTCACTATCACTAGTGATTTTTCTTACCTTTAAGAGTTGCACAATGCCTATTTGACCTTACATAAAATAAGTGCACCTTTGAATTCTTCGAGAATAGAGCATGCATAAGCAAGTGACTTTGATACTTACAATATGAGGGAACACCATGAAGAAAATATGAACGATCAAGGAATGATAGATCCTAGGATCACAAGTAGGCTCCAAAAGCCAAGTGTAAGAAAATTTTTGGAGGGTGTTTGTCACAACGACAACACTTGACGACACACTAGTAGAACTCTAGCTTCTCTATTTAGGTTTTACCTTTAAGTGCAAGGTCTCAGTCTTCAAGGAAGTATTGATTTTCCATGTGGATTACCAAAATTTGCCACTTATATTGGTTAAAGATATAGTCTCTTCTATTCCTTGCTAAGTTTGAAACACATCAAGATGACACTAGTCTTACCTCAGCTTTTCATTAGGAGAGAAGGATAATAAGTATACCGAGATTTTGATATTCAAAGTACCAGCAAGCCCGTTCAATACCCCGACGAAGTCATCTCAAGGAAACACAAGCATCGCTTTGATTCCAGTAGGCCTATTCACTACCCCGATGAAGTTGCTTACTTCACCTTTCTATGCAGGAAGCCTTTCTCTTCTTCACCTCTTTATTTAGTTACTAATAGAATGTGAAAAGACACTTATTTATTTTGAAGGTGGAAGAGGGATCCCATCTTATTTATTTGCAAGAGATATTGTTCCTTGTTTAAGGGATTTGAAAGATAACTGAAGTTCATATGCTCATTTTATTTTTTTTCTCCTTTACCTTCTCTACTTAGTTGAGTCGAAAGGTTGAAACACCATTCAATATAAGGCTGAGTTAGAACGAAGATCCTAATAAAGATACAGGCTTCATAGTGCAACCATAGGTTTTCCATCTAGAGCAAATCATTTTTTTTGTTCTGACATCATTGACTTTAAATATATGTAAACCAAAATAGAGAAGAGGTAACATATTATCCAAGCATTTTTCATCATCATTTCTCCCTTTTAAAATTTAGCCGCATTGCCTCTTTGTGCTAAGAGAGAAATTTTCATGCAAAGACTTACTAAAGAAAAATAAAAGAAAAGACATGATAAACCTAGAAAACTAGATCAAAGAACAAAGTGGATGGAGAATTGAACTAAAACAACATGTGCGACAAAAGATAAGAAAATAAAACAAATGCAGAGACTAAATGAAGAGCGAGTGCATCATGAGTATGCAATGGAACTAGAATTAATATTAACCTACTCCTAATCTAACCAGCTAGAAGGTCAGAGCTAAGTATAATGAAATTTATAATGTAGCCATTATAACTGCTCCTGACCTGCAATCATAAAGATATGAGCAATTAAAGCTGATATGTAACCACCCTTCCCACATTTACCCAATTTCACTTGTCTGTCGGGGTAAATATGAGACGAAGAGTTACTATAACATGGACCAACCTCTAAGCTTCAGTTATGGAAGTGGGGCCAACAACTAGAACTTAACGACTACAAACTGACATCCTACATGGCTTACATGCCATTTAGGGGCCAAAGGACCACCCCAGGTGACCCAATGCTAAGCTAGACTACCAATTCAGTGACTTAACACCCTAAACGCATGCAGAATACTACAAGGGTGCAATTGTGACCCTCCATTTACATGCACAAGCCTCCATGGATGTGGCCATAACCTAAACTACTTAGTTCAGTGCCTGTGGTCCTAAGATCTTGACCATAATTCTAGGCCAAGCTGTATACCACTACCTAGAACTTCCTAAAATTTTAAAGAATGCTAAAAGAATTGAAGACAATGCAAATCATACCAAACTTGATCAAATACTTAACCTAACTAGGCCTAACCATGACAATCATTTTGTCAAACATATGGTGAAAATTTATTCTATAGGTCATGAATGCATATTCGAACACACTGAGAATCACCAAGAAGGTCTAATGTAACACCTCCTCCCATAACTACCAAATTTAACTCACTTACCCAGGGTAAACATGAGCTAAGGGCTACTATGACATGACTCAACCTCCTAGATAACCTTAAGGAAATGGAGCTGACAAAACAAGACCTTACTGACTTCCCTTAAGTGCTACAAGACCCCCATGAGATAAGAAATCACTCTAGGTGCCCAACCCTTGGGTTAACTTTCTTTTTCATTGACCTAGAGCCTCAACCGTTCCCATGACAAGGCCTCCATATGACTAGAGCCCTCTAGCCATTCCCATGGGCATGCTTCCCAGTGACTGTAGTCTTTCACTAAGTTTTATGCTATCGACCTCGAGATTTGAGCCACTTTCTCGGGGCTAGGATCTAAACCTCTACCCAAAAATTAATGAAACTCCCATAAATAATAAATAACACGAGACAAAGACTCTAAGACAAGCTTAATCAAGGACTTGACCTATCCGAGTCTAACCATGATAGTCTTTCATCAAACACATTGAGAACATAAGATCTATAGGTCATGAATGCGTATATGAACATAGATATCTGAAACTTATCTGAGGTTTACCAAGAACGATAATTCCTTCTCACAATAGTTGCAATAACATCCATTAGGTCATGCATTCATTAACCATTCATTTATCAATCAAACATGATAAGAGCCTTAACTTGGATTTGTCATAAAACCATGCTTATAAATAGCATATAACCAAATAAATAATAATGATAGAAAAACCATTAAAGCCACATAATAAACAAGTACATTTACTCAAGAAATACTAGAGGAACTTAGCTCTTATTGATATATGCAAAAGCTAACCAAGTCAGGGGCTTCCACATACTGCCCAACCAAAGATTGGGCTGAACCAAATATTTCTTTCAACCAATCACCCCTATGCCATATTCCAAGCATGAATGTGGGATATCATGGGATAGACCAATCCATAAAAACCAAGGGAATCAAGAGGTTGATCCAACTCCAAATTCACACTACCGTGATCTCACCTAAATCGATCTCAAGATCACAAAACCAAACCAAGCTTGGATGCCTCAAAATTCCTTCACCATCCCTTCAGGAATTTCACTATCTCAACCCACTTTTTGAGGGTTTCCCGGAGAAATCCATCTCCACCCCTAACCCTTAGGATCTTCCTGAGACCACCTCACCCAGATCCAAAACCTTCCAGCAATCCAAAGATCAACCAAGAATGAATCCCATCACACCATAGTTATTTGGAAATGGCAAGGCAAGGCTAAAAACACTGTCGAAACCCGACAAAACCCATGCCAATGACAACATATGAATCAAATACACACATGAATATACCATGCATGTCAAAACTAACTAGGAAATCATACATGAAACATGTTACCTACAAGTATTCCCACTCAAGCCACTTGATCCAACCTTTCCTTGCTTGGTCCTTACTTTCCTTGTCCTTCATTTGCTTGCTTTCTTTCTTTCTTTCTCCTCTTGGTTCTCTTCTCCTCTCTGAGACTAATTCCAAAAATGAACTAATAAAGGGCCCTAAACTGATGCTATGATGTCTTTTTATTATTTATACCTCTAATTTCTTCTTTTTTTCTCTATGTTCCTTCAATTTCCTCCTCACATGCAACCTGTGACCTTTCACCTTCATTTTCTCTTAATTTCCATTATTTTTCATGAAGAAAATGCAGTGATTTTTCAATTCCTTTGCCAATGGCTTTTCCAATTTCCCCTTAACCATAATAAATAACAAGTGATGCCTACTAGGATGCTTTGCCCAACATTCAGATTGGAATATGTGTCCCATTACATTGGTCTTATTTTGCCTTTATTACTTGAAATTTTAACTTGGGGCTATTACAGACCCCTCCCCCTTAGAGGAGCACCGTCCTTGGTTTTCAATGACACCTACAACTAGAAAAACCACTGAAAAACCAAAACATACTTCCCATGGAGCTTTATAACCCACTCGTTGTAGTATTTATAATGAACAACCTGCTCAAAATGAAAACCCATCATGACAAACATGACAACCATACCGCTTATTGGAGCTTTATAACATAACTTGTTGTGGTATTTACAATATCGACCATACATAAATATGTACATATACGAAAAAACTCATTTGCCTCCATTGACAAATAATGAAGGATACATAGCCCGCATCTGATCGACCATCTCCCATGTAGCTTCATCGGGCCAAAAGTTCTTGCATTGCACTTTAACTTGCTCGATTTCTCTATTCCGAAGCATGAGTTATTCTTGTTGCAATATGCATTAAGGTTCCTATTGGAATTCTCCTTCTGGATCCACCTACACTACAAACCAATCAATAACATGATCAACATCGTTTACATATATTTTAAGCAATGAAACATGGAAAACATCATGGACTTACATTGTCGGAGGTAGTGAAAGTCTGTAGGCCACTGGTCCAATTCTCTCAAGGATCTTGAAAGGCCCGTAATACAAATATTCCAAATTTTCACATGATCCAATCCTCAAGGAGATCTTCTTAGGCTTGATGCGCAAGTACACATGCTCCCAAACTTGAAACTCCTTAAAGTCCTTGTGCTAGTCTACATAACTCTTATGCCTGTCCTATGCTGCCTTTAGATTCTACTTAATAACCAACATTTCCTATTTGATATATGCCAACATGTTCAGTCCAATAAGTACCTTGTTCACTAGATCACTCCAGCTGATGGGAGTATTATAAATCCGCCCATAAAGTGCCTCAAACACACTCATCCTCCATGACTCTTGATAACCATTGTTGTAAGAAAACTCTGCCAGTGGAAGATACTCCTCCCACTTCCACTGTTGATGCACAATATACATCCTCCACATATCCTCCAGTGTCATGTTGACCCTCTTTGTCTGTCCATTTGTCTGTGGATGATAAGATGTATCGAAGTCAAAATTTATACCCAAACCCATGAATAACTCCTTCCAAAACCTAGAAGTCAACTTGACATCTACGTCTGACACAATCTTCTTCAAAACACCATGCAACCTCACTATCTTGATGAAAACCTATGCTACCTCACTAGCTGAATAAGTAGTCTTCATTGGAATGAAGTGAGCTACCTTTCCCAACCTATCAACCAAAACCATGATGGAATCATGCTGCTTTGATTTCATCATAGTTGGTTTCTTACACTCAGCATTCACTTGCTGACAATCTGTTGACGGGCCAAAATGTACCGCCAACGACTAAGGGGTCTCCCCAGTGTGAAATCTCAACTAGACCTCACACCGTTTGGGATAGGAGCTTGATCCAGTATGTGAGCCCGACTACCACCATGAATGTTTCTGCTCTTGGTTATCAAATGAGAGGGTGTCAGAGTGGGACAAGAATGAAATGCCCAGGCAGTGAAACAAAATCAGCCCAAGATTGACAAATTGTAGAAAGAGGTACAAACAGGTCTCAACAACAATAATAAGAGATATACCATGAGAGGGATTAGTGAGCTAAAACCTCATCAGACATAATAAACAGGAACATGCCAGAAGTCAATTGCAAAGTAGTTCACAATAGGTCACCAACATGGCAAGGAACAAGTAAACATAGATTCGGAAGTGAAACATACATGCAACCACTATGTATCAGTCCATAACATTTGTGTGTATGAAAGCACACATACAAATATAGTGAAGTACTAGACAACTAATACAACCACCATGAGTAAGCATGGGAATCAATGCCAAAGATAAAGAAGATCTTATTAATATTGCTGCAACTTCAAATACATATCATGCAATTGGTCAAAACCCAATAGTGGAACATGGGCTATTCATAACATTGCCTGATGCCTAAACCCTAGCCCCACTGCAAATCCACTCTACTAGCCGTCAAGAGTTGAGTGGCTCTAGCTCTCAAGCATAAACCAACTATCTCTAGTCTTAGCTTCAACTCAAGTGCCAAAGTCCTTTTCAATGAGGCCTAAGGGAACATTTATAGAGATGAGGTGATTGTTCACCTACCATGACCCTTGACCTCCCCTCATGACCTTTCAGCTAACCTTGCGACTTTTGAGCTTCCTCACTGCTCTCTCATGCCTATTGTTTAGTACATGCTGAATTGAACCCAATACGATCATTGATAACATAATGAGAATATTTTCACACTGATAGAAGAGAGAAAAGAGAAGTCTTGAGAAACCCTAGGGTTGGTCCTTGTCGTCGACACTGTCGTGAAACTATGAAAACCTACATGAATGGTTGAAATTATTGCCATCGTGCCTCACTTGCGTCCAGTCATCTTATGTCGTTGTGTTCCCAACATTGCCACCAGGTTTTAGGAGCTTAAATGGTCCAAGTTTTGATCTCGTTGAAAACCCCAATCATGTAGCTTTTGCAAAACCCCTAGCTCCCTTTTCTAGGTCAATGCCCTCGCTTTCCTCTACAACCTGCCTTTGATATTGACCTAATGCCTAGGAAGTCACACAGGTCCAGTGAGAAGTCTTGGCATCTTCGCATAGACCAACATTCTTGTCCCTTCCCCCTACTTGGATTTCCCTTTTTCTCACTTTTGGTCAAGCATCGGAACGAATATCAATCATCTCCTTCCATATTTCAATCCTGCAAACACACACATGAACTAGTTAGGAATCGGGATGGATACCTCTTAATAAAACACAAAGCAATAACCATAAATAAATATTAAAAGGGTGAGAATTTATAGCCCTGAGGTGCTGATATGCTACGACTCATTCTTCTCTGGTTCTGTTCCCACACCGATGATGTATGCTAGTCTCTAATGATTGTTCATTGGCATGAGCATTGTTTTGGAACTCGACAAACTACTTCATGCTACTAGGGGGAAACAATGCTTGATAAAATTATTTCAACGCATGGGTTTCATGCAACGTATGCTAACTTGACCTCATACTCTCTTCAAGCGATACAAAGTTTGTTGCTGAACACTTATTTTCCTCTTCCTCCAATTGCATTTGTAAATGGATTGAAGTCATCTTCATTAGAGGAACTATTCGTCTTTGCGCAACCAAAAATTCTCAAACTCTGGTCAGTGCCTTCTCTATACGTCAACCTGACTCGTCCAGACCCATGACTTTTAATTAGAACAGGTTTTAGAGCCTTCCCTTTATCGCTGCACTATTGGAGTTGTTGCATCATTTGAGAACCCAATTAACAAGATGAGAAAGTGTCTTTTCGTTGTATAACTAAAAAAAGGCCGACTTCGAATAAAACTTATGGGTTTGATTTTATAGTTTTCCCAACCAGCTGTGGTAGCTTATAAGACTTCCTTTATACTCACTGAATGGGACGAGTTGCAACAATTGCTAGCTCCTTTGGGCATGTCTTTGCAACTCGCCTCCCTAGTAGAGGTCACATAGTTGCACCCAAGAAGAGGTCACATATTTTATATGCTTTCCTTGAGGTCTGAGAATGCAATGGCGCAACTTGGGTAGAACTATGACTGTCTGGAGGTCGCACAGTCACGTGTTGGCCAGATCACACTTGTGTAAGCCTACTTGGGGCATATAAATGTGACCATGTGACTTTTTGAGGGAGAGAAATTTATGGGTTAGCGTAGTTGCAAATTTTAAACAGGGTGCAACCTAGGATTGTTTACCCAGACTAAACTATGACTGAGTCAATTGACTAAGGGAGAGGATGAGTTTAGGGAATGCGATATGATCACACTTAGCAGAGTCACACCATGAGTAGGTCGTGTCCTCTAGGTGTTCAGATGTGACCTCAGTAAGTCACATAGTCACCCTCTGAAGCAAGTCGCACTCCCGACGCATTTGTTAGAACTGTGATTTTGCGACCTGTTGAGAGGGGATTGTGACCTATGGGGCTACTGGTCGAAAGTCGTAGAGGTCGCACTCCAGTGGCCGGGCACATTTGCGACTTGGTGACTTATGAGGATACCCGACTCGACGGAAGTCACAGGGTCACATCGAAGCTTGGAATGTGTCTGCTGGAGCTCACTTCTGCGATTCACATTTGAACAAAGCTCAGGCGTTGCTCTCCTGTTCGTCTGAATCTAACAGCACCATAAGCGCCTAGCTTCCATCAACCTTTCTTCATTCCTGCGATTCCCATGGACACTTTTTTTTGAATGCATGGCGGTGTCGTCGTGACTTTACAATTTTAATGGATGTTCAACCCCGAGTCTGATCCGCTTTCCAATGCAGATGTATTTCTGACTACCATCCAATGTGATTGTATTTCAAACTCTGCCATCCAACGCAAATGTATTTCCATAAACGGTCCCGGTGCTAGCGTGCTCTGAATACGTGCCAACATCATTCGAACATTTGCTATATACCATGAAATTTGTGTATTTGAGGGCGAGTTAACAGTTTGGTGGTCCAACGAAGGCCATGCAGTGTTGTGTCGACGTTGGGCACAACTGGTATGGGTTATGGCTGTGGTCTTCCTCCTCGTGTTGCAATAATGGCATGGCCTCCCTTTTCCCTTTGTTGCGAATGCATTATGATATTCCCAAGGTATTTAGAGAGAATTATGATATTCCCAAGGCATTTAGAGAGGGATGTCATTACCAATGGTTGTTGAGTGGCGTCCAACATACAGGTAGAGCTCCAGCACACTATGCATTTTCCCTTTGAAACAATATTTTGATGCATAATCCTGATGTCCCAGTTAAATGTATGCTTCTTCATACGTTTATACGTTCAACCACGTGCCTTTTTACATGGAGTTGTATGCGGTGGTTTCAGGTGCTTAGAATTCCCTTGAAGGCCCGACTCCCATTGGTTTCATGAGGGACATTCTTAGTCATAACAACTTACGATTTTATAATATGAGGATAAACCCACAATATTTCAAACCCCAGATCAACTAAAGGCACCAGGGCGTATGCATAATATGGCCAATGGTGCATCAAATGTCTATCTCTCGGATTGGGCCTTCATCGCTGCCTCATAAATACCACTGCGCCCCTTCAATCTATGCTCATTATTTACCTCTACACAACTTATCTAATATATGGTCCACCATTCACCTTCAGCATGCTCAAAAGGTAGTTTTCAATGTAGAGGTCTTGTGGGTGATGGTCATTGGCGAAGACCTAGACACTTCATTCTTCCTATGTGAGGTGCCATCGTGATCTTTAGTGAGATTACACAAAACCTCTGCTATTGTCGAGCCTGCGTGTACAAAGGTAATATTAGATGTTGGTCACAAGGAGAAGTTTTTGCACATTTAGATGTTAATACCTACAAGCACAATGAACATGGGGCCAGGTATTAAAATACTTGTTATAGAAATGGTAGATGCGTTCTTAATGGGGACAAAATGTCACTAATGTAAATGACCTTCCTACAAGCATGATAAATTGCGCACACGTGTATTATCCAAGGCTTTAATATTGGGTATGAAAAGATAATTTATCAAATGTATCAATACCCCTTAGCATGTGAATTGGCTCAAATTCAAAAATGAATATGTAGCTATCGTGTCTAGGACCGAAGCTATGATTTCATCTTGGAGAGGGAAGAGATCGAAGCTATAATTTGGACATCATTAAAATCCCTCCAACCTTGGTGCAACCAGGATGATGTTATGGTGTGCTGACAGTGCCAACACATGTTTGTGGCAATGTAGTTAGAGGATAGGGCGATGTGAGACAAGGTCGGGGGTTTATTCGATCATCAGGGTTTCGGAGTAAGATGGGGATCACAATACACAAACCCAAATACATTTGAAGGGATGAGGATGATGGTGAGGTAGTTCCATCGACAAAAATGTATTCCCATAAACTCTAGAGGGTGAGGATTATTTCAAAACAGGGTTGGACCTTCAATCACATGCACCTAGGGTTAAAGAGATGTTAAGGGAAAGCCATGACCCCTACAAACCCTAATGCACATGCTGAGGTGAAGAATCCACCAAGAACCTAGGGAAAGAGTTTTGAAATGCCTCTTGCCATGATGCCAAGTGATGCCAATGAGAATGCACCCCTAGAGGCATATGCGAAGATGAGCTTCAAAATCATGAGAGACTCTTGATGCATCAATGCAACCATTAACCTTCGAAACCCTAATGCGGTCCTAAGGCCTATGTCTGAGATAAATCATGATGCGTGGATGCAATGTATGAAACATGAGTTGGCACACCAAAGGGGTTGGATAGGCAAGGTCGCAGGGAGAGTAAGTGGTTGGGGCCTTATTGAAAACCATAGTAGCTTGGGGTGAGTGGTGGGGTACCCAAAATTTTGAATATGCCCAAAAATTTGGGTGGTGTTGTAGCGTCTACAACACAATCCAAGCATTTAACAACAACTCTGTCACTTGCTTCTTTAGATTTGACCAATAATAGAACTTCTTCACTGTTGTCAATGTATTTTGATATCCTAGGTGAACCAAATATGGCTTGACATGAAACTCCCTCAAGATAAGCTTCTTGAGCTCACTGTCATCTGGCACATAGATCCTGTCCCTGAATCTGACCAGGCCATATGTTGTGAGATGATAGTACACATCTTGTTTACTTGTACCTTGCTCTAACCTGTGCCTAAGTGACTAGTACCTCTCATCATATTTTCCTTCCTATAAGATCTGATCCTGTAAATCTGTGCCATAAGAGCTCACCGCTGTAATATGGTTTGCCTACACTCTCCTACTAAGAGCATATGCAACCCTATTCTCCTTTCCTTTATTTAATTAATCTCAAAGTCAAACTCACTGAGCATGACCAACCATATAGCTTGCCTGGCATTTAGATTTGGTTGGTCAAATAAGTACCTTGGCCCACTATGATTGCTCATTAATACAAACCTCCTTCCAAGAAGATAGTGCCTCCACATCTTCAATGCATGAATATTAGTTGCCAAATCAATATCACGAGTCACATAATTTTGCTCATGCTCATTCAGTTTTCTTGACTTATAACACACCACCTATCTCTCCTACATCATGACTCCACCAAGTCCTCTCTTGCTAGCATCTGTGCACACCACAAACTCTTTAGTTGAATCTGCAATCTTTAATTTCAGAGCGTTTGTCAACAACTGCTCAAAACTTGTTGCACATTCTTCTGTCCATTCAAATTTAATTCCTTTCCTTTGCAAGGATATAATAGGATATGTGATCAGTGAGAAGTTCCTGAGGAACCTCCTATAGTAACCTGCTAACCCCATGATCCAAAATCCTTTGCTTATAGATGTGTTAAAGAATTACATGCATAAATTGTAGCTTAACACAGAAAACTTAATGTGCACATGAGAGAAGAGGAGAAACACATAAAGCATGAAAGAAGACAAGAAGACTTGATAACGAAGTTCGTCTGACTTGGACTACGTCTTTGGGCCTTTCTCGATCAATGGGGAGGCCCTCATTCATTAAGTGGCATGAGAAAGAATTTTACAAGCATCAGTTACAAAAAGGAGTTTTAAACCTCCATACTGAAAAATTGCCGAAAAATTCAGAACTCTAATGGAGAAATGGACAACACCATTTTTTTCGTGGCGTCGAGAAGTGCTGAAACCAAATAAAATTTGTCAAATTCTGACAAAGTGAAAATTCGGACCTCCTGCAAAATTCTACCTCGAACTATGTGCACTACCTCCTCTGCCTGGGCGCACTGATAAACTATATTTAAATAAAAAACGGTGGGTGGATTACACAACAATCAGTTGTGGCACAGTGGTAAATTTGGAGAGTTGTTGAGGAGGGGTCGGGGGATCAAATCCTGCCCCTCCCCTTTTACCCATGCAATATTTCATAGTGTAATTTTGGGGGGTGGGTCCACCGTACTTGGTGGCCCGCTCCCCCCATTTCCACTGCCGCCTTTTTATGGTTGGGTGATGTGGAGGGGTGACGGGGTTGACAGCCCACACCCCCCACTACATTAATGCATTCCATTTATGTGGGTTGTGGGGTGGCGGGGTCATGGCCGCCCACCCCGTTTTTTATTGTTGTTGGTTCCATGGGAGGGGCTGGGGGTTGTGGCCCGCCCCTCCACCACATATGATTTTTTTTTTATATGTGGTTATGAGTTGGGGTGGCGAGGTTAGTGGCCCGCCACCCCCTTGTTTTATATTTTTTTGTTAATAAAAACAAACTATGCGTTTTTGAAAATTTGGTTTTGGACCAAAGGAGTCTTTTTAACGAGGCCACGATTTTGCCCGGAATCTAGCCGGAGTTGGCCAGATTCCGTCTGCTGGAAAAGTTCAAATTATGCCTTCATTAATCCTGCCCAATCATCAAAATTCAACCCAAATTTGACTGCCTCTATCTCCTTCATTCGGACTCAGATTGGAGTGTCATTCGCACCAGTGGAATAAAGTCAACGAACACTTCGATCTAATGTCAAGTTCATCTCCTTTCCAACACTTTGAATTTTGAGCCTTTTCCATGCCACTGGTGTCTGGAGATCCTCCTGGATCAATCCTCCCCATTGAGGATCTTTTGGACTGCCAAAAGCTTTATCTATCAATTGGAAAGTGAGGGAATTGTTCCCTCACTCTTTCTTTTTCCAACCATTTTTCCTTGCTAGGGTGTATCCCCTTGAAACCAACTCGAAGGTATTCCACATCTCCCCATCATGAAGTCCTAGTTCTTCTATCAAGGATGATGTCTTCAGTTAACTCATCGAGATACTCTGGTGCAAAGTCATCAACTGTAGGAATTGTGCCCACCTTTTTGGTGTCCATAATCAATGGTGGCTCATACAACTTTAAGTTTTCACATTCACTACGGAGTACATTTGCATATATATCAGCAAATCGAGACGAAAGGCATTGTTTCCAATCTTCTCCAAGATGGTGAATGGACCATATCGAATTGGTCACAACTTCTTCCCTTCTCCCTTCATCCTGTCCTTGCTGATGTGGAACCACACTTTGTCGCCCACTTGAAATTGATGGTCGACTCGGTGTTTTTCATGTCGAGCCTTGTACCGGGCTTGACTTTTCTCCAAATGCTCCTGTACTACTTGGTGAATCAACTGGATTCGCTGAATGAACTGCTGTGCTTTGTCCCTGTCATCACGTCCACTGGAGTCATCTTCCCTTCCAAAGACCATATCAAAAGGGTCTTTTGGTAGGTAGCCAAAACATGTCTCAAATGGTGAACGATGCGTAGATGAGTGCACTGCTCAGTTGTAGGAATGCTACACATATGGAAGATGCTCATCCCACCACTTAGGATGTTTCCCATAATAGCCTCGCAACAAGGGTACCACGATGCGGTTGACAACCTTTGTCTGTCATTCAGTCTGTCGATGGAATGATGTGCTTCTTTTCAACTTGGTGTACATCATCTTCCACAAGCTGGTCCAAAACTGTCTGTGAAAGTGAGAGTCCCAATCTGACACAATTGATGTGGGCAGCCCAAAATGGAACCAAACATGTTGAAACAAAAGATAATCAGTTTGCGATGTAGTGATCTACTTTTTACAATTCATTAAAATACACATCTTACAAAACGGTCAAAGACGACATACAAATAATCGTGACTTTTTCTAGACAATGACAAACCTCCTACAAAATCCATCGACACACTTTCCCATGGACGACTCGGAATAAGGAGTGGTGTGTAGAGCCCAAGTTTTCTATTAGAGGGCTTTGAAATAGAACACATCACACACCCATTTACATAGCGAGTTACAATGTTCTTCATATGAGGCCAAAAACAAAATCTTTGTACATGACACAAAGTTTTTTCAATACCAAAATGACCAGACACAAGGGAGGTGTGGGCCTCCTGGATTACATGTACCCTTTCTCCTATGGGTATGCACAATTTTCCAAAGTGATACAAAAATTTCCCCTGCAAGTGATAGTTGTCCACCTATGACCATTGGTTAGTTTTGCATAAATCTCCTTAAATTCATCATCATTAGCATATTGTTTAGCATAACTTTCAAAAGATAACGAAGCATTATGCAAAATAACAGAAGCAGAAATAGGAGGGCGAGATAGAATATTGGCCACTTTGTTGTTAGTGCCCTTATTATACTTTATTACCAGATGAAACTAGTGAAGAAAACCCATCCACCTGAAATGACAAGATTGTTGCAACTTGGTCTATGATTGAAGATACTACAAGGGCTGATGATCCATATGGATGATGGTCTCCTTGTCGATCAGGTAGTGTTTCCACTTTTTCACACTCTGGACCAAGGCATATAACTCCTTGTCATAAGTGGGATAGTTTATCACAGTATGAGAGAATTTCTCTGAATGGTAACATATCGACTTCTTTTGTTGCATCAGTACAACTCCCATGGCATATCTGCTGGCGTCTGTCTTGATCTCGAATGGTTGTTGGAGATCTGGTAAGGCCAAGACTGGTGCGGTGCTAATCTTTTCTTTCAATGTTTCAAAGGACTTCTGCTGCTTTCCTCCCCATTGAAAGACTTGCTTTACACTTGTCAATGCATGTAAAGGCGTTGCAATAATAGAGAAATTGGCAATAAGTCTCCTCCAATATTGTACTGCACCCAAAAAGCTGCAAACCTTGGTTACACTAGTAGGCTTAGGGAAATTTACAATTGCTTCAACTTTAGAAGGATCAATTTTTAACTGACCATGACCAACAATATGACCTAGGTAAACCAAAGAGGTTTTCCCAAACTCACACTTTGACAATTTTACATAGAGTTTTTCATTTTTTCAATACATCAAGCACTTTCTTCACATGACATACATGTTCATTCCAACTTTTACTAAAGATAAGAATATCATCTAGACAGACAAGAACAAATTCATCAATGAAAGGCCTAAAGAGATCATTTATGACCCTCATGAAAGTGGTTGGAGTGTTGCAAAGTCTGAATGGCATCACCATCCATTCGAACAACCCCTGCTTGGCCTTGAAGGCGATTTTCCACACATCCTGCTCTACAATTCGGACTTGGTGATAACCACTACGCAAATCCAATTTGGTGAAATAGATAGGATTCTTTAATTGATCTAATAAGTCATCAATGTGGGGAAAAATGTAGAACTCTAATGGAGAAATGAATAGCGCCATTGTGTTCATGGCGTCGAGAAGTGCTGAAACCATATAAAATTTGTCAAATTATGACAAAGTGAAAATTCGGCCCTCCTGCAAAATTTTGCCTCGAACTACATGCACTGCCTCCTCTGCTTGGGCGCACTGATAAACTGCATTTAGATTAAAAAACGATGGGTGGATTACACAACAATCAATTGTGGCGCAGTGGTAAATTTAGAGAGTTGTTGAGGAGGGGTTGGGGGATCAAATCCCGCCCCTCCTCTTTTACCCATGCAATATTTCATAGTGTAATTTTGGGGGGTGGGTCCGCCGTACTTGGTGGCCCGCTCCCCCCATTTCCGTTGCTGCCTTTTTATGGTTAGGTGACGTGGAGGGGTGATGGTGTGGACAGCCCACACACCCCACTACATTAATGCATTCCGTTTATGTGGGTTGTGGGGTGGCGGGGTCATGGCTGCCCACCCCGCTTTTTTTGTTGTTAGTTCTATGGGAGGGGCCGGGGGTTGTGGCCCGCCCCTCCACCACATATGATTTTTTTTTATATGCGGTTATGAGTTGGGGTGGCAGGGTTGGTGGCCTGCCACCCCCTTTTTTATATTTTTTTGTTAATAAAAACAAACTATGCATTTTTGGAAATTTGGTTTTGTACCAAAGGAGTCTTTTTAACGAGGCCACGATTTTGCCTGGAATGTGGCTAGAGTTGGCTGGATTCTGTTTGCTATAAAAGTTCAAATTATGCCTTCATTAATCCTGCCCAGCCATCAAAAGTCAACCCAACTTTGATTGCCTCTATCTCCTTCATCCGGACTTGGATTGGAGTGCCATTTGCACCGTTGGAATTAGGGCGATGAGCACTTCGATCTGATGTCAGGTTCATCACCTTTCTGCCACTTTTAATTTTGAGCCTTTTCCATGCCACTGGTGTCTAGAGATCCTCCTGGATCACCCCATGAATGATTTAACCTCATCCACATTTCTAGGAGCTGCCCATTCCAGGATAGCTATTATATTTTCCAGATCTACTGTTATGCCTTCCCTGGAAACCACATGCCCCAAGTAATGTACCTATGTTTGAAAGAAACTACATTTTCTAAGCTTGACATACAACTGATGTTCTCTTAGTAATCTCAATAATGTTGCTAAATGTTCAACATGCTCTTCCTCATTCTTAGAATATATCAATATATCATCAATGAATACAATAAAAACTTGTCTAGATAAGGAAAAAACACTATTCATCAAGCACATAAAAATAACTGGACGATTATTCAAACCAAAAGGAACTACAATAAACTCATAATGACCATACTTGGTGATGAGCCCCAGTATTGCAACGAGAATGTTACAACTGTCAAGGCTACCAACTTAAATTATCAACTCGAGGTTCATACAAAATTAAGAGGTGTCGGCACTATATGTGTGGCATGCAATGTGCCCTTATTTCATTGATCTGATGCAATGAAGCAAATATCATGAAATAAAACACTAGCCCAATTGCAAAATGTAAACGTTGCATTGAAAAATAAATATAGTCTATGGAACGGAAATAATAGTGCTTGAAATAAAAACCCTAGCTTAATAATAAAGAAAGCAAACTAATCTAAAATGCATGAATGAAAGAGAATGTAATAAATCACTGCATTCTGGGGAGGTTAGATTCAATGATATAGTTCATTAGATACTTCATGTGGCAATCAAGGAAATCATTGTTTGAATATTTCTGTGGTGAGTATCTTGAGTATGTTTTAAATGTTAGGAATTTGTCATGATGATGAGTCTTGTTATAGACTCGAAACATTGACACACTAAAATGGCTACTGTGGAGTTAATTCTGAACATTAATCATACTCAAGGAAATCATTATTGTGCTATCCAGTTCATAAATCTATCCATTAACCCAAATTGTTGAGATGTGTTACAGAGGTAAAATGGAAAGTCCTAAGTGGTATTTGGTCTTTTTCAATCATGTATTTAGAGCCTAGGGGTCATTATTCAAGACTAAGAGACAAAAACCAAGATTTTGGAGCAGATTTGGTCAAGTTTACACATGCTACAAAGGTGCTACAGGAGTGAGATAACTTGCTTAATGCCCAAGTAAATCAAATTCAAATGATATGGGAAAATTTTTATTATTAAGTAGGATGTCCTAGGACTCCATACAAGTGGAATTACTCCAAAATTCCATTGTTAACACGTGCTAAAAAATAATAGAAAAATACTACTCTAAAAACCGTAAATTCAAGCACCAGTGAGCTAGTTAACCTACCAAATGCCTAACCTAACCAGGTGCAAATTCTATGGGGTAAATTTTGTTATTAACTTGAATTTTTTTATGATCCAATACAAATGGAATCAACTCAAATGAAGCTCATTAACACGTTCTAAAAAATATCAGAAAATTACTACTATTTTGCTGCAAGGGACTTCCTGAAATTATAGATTTGTGAACTAGTAAACCAATCCAAGGAGCTCAATGATGAATATGACTTTTCAAATCTATTCGAAGGATGCATCATGCTTGTGACTCTTTAAGTAACCTGCAAAACCACTCACTTCAATCATTTAACCAATATGACCTAGAACAAAAGAAGCATGAACAGTAAATACAGAAATAAGAGATGCAAGTGCAAAAGACATTCAAAGGAAATAAAAAAATTTTACAAGAGGGATATGAGGCTCCTAGGATGGAAAAGCCCAAGTAAAATCAAAGTATTATAAAGAAAATCAAGCTTTAGAAGCTAAAAATGGCACCAAAATTCATTATTTGAATCAATCCAAGTACATCCTCGCAAGAAATGAAAGTGGAGCTACTAAATAACAAGTTTTCTCCACAATAAGACTAATAAATACATGCCTCTAGAGGAAAATTCGAATTTGTACTTATAAAAATAGACGAGGAAGAATTCTCCTTGAAAGGAGGTAATTTTCCTCTCCAAAATCCCTCAAAAAGTGGATCTGGTTCCCAACGCTAGGAATTTTCATTAAATGATAGGGAACACATTCCTATATTTTCTCAATAAGTGGAGCTCTAGAATTTTCCAATAATTTCATGATATTCAGTTCATTTATTATCCAATCTTTGTCCATCCTGTAGTAGGGAGAATTTCCTTATATCATCTCACGTAAAATTTACTCCATATTCTCTCGATATTCTGCAAAAATTAATAATTTTAGGCACATAATATGCAATTATCTCTAAACCTTCCTAAGAACATATTAAAGTTAAAAAAACATTATTAAATGAAGAAGGAGAGATTTAATATAGCCTTTATGTGTTTAGAAAAGGTTAGATGGGCCTTAATTTGTGTTTAATTTGGAGGCTCATCATACCCCCCTACTGAAATTGTTGTTCATCCTCTAAGTGACCTATCCATCTTCTTGCTATGTTGTTCTTCATGCAATTCTCTTCCCTAGCTCATTGTTCTTTGGGAAAATGGAAAATGATTTTAATGGTTTCCTGCATTAGATGGCCTTCATGGACAAACTTTCCATGGTGGAAAGTTGTGCCTCCTTTTCCTGTAGTTTCTCTCTAAGCCACTTGTTTTAACTATAGTTTCTCCTTCATGAATATTTACTTTAGTCTCAAGTCAGTCAATTCCTTACACATTTGTTGCAATTTTTATTCCATGAGGCGCACATCTTCTAACTTCTTGGATTTTTCAATTTGTATCCATTGATGATTTCTACCTCTTTCCCTTTCCAACTCAAATAAGAGTGATATTGAAAATTTGGTGGGTATAATTCTCCCATCCTCAATGAATTCGTAGTAGGATCCAAGGCCAAGTTGTGGATTAGGCTCCTGGAGTTCTTTGAGGTCTTCTTCTCTCCCTTTTGGTGTGACTGCCCCTTCTTGTAACATTTCTTGTTGCTCCTTTAACAATCCATATTGCTCCTATAGCAGTTCTTTTTCTTCTTGTAGCACACAACTTGAATCCCGTAGCAACTAATATTTGCATGCCAAGAGGTGGTGGGTCCACTTTTTGTTTTGTTTTGTTTTTTTTATAATTATAATTATTTTAGTATTTTTCAAAATTTTTCTCTTTTTTTGATTGCATGCAAAATAAACTTAGAGTGATTTTTTTTAACTGAGTTGGCCCTCACTTACCCCTTCACACTCCTTGTCCTATATCACAACTAAATGATTACAACCCACTTTCTCAAGTCCTCTTCACTTTTATCTTGTTCCTCTCCCACACATACAAGTGTCTTGGTGGAAAAGTGAAGCTAATTGCTAGATAAGGCTGAGGCTTCTCTACTACTAAGTTTGGCTAAAACACTTTTCCTTCATACACTTGCAATATTTTTCAAGCTAAAATAAGTTTGTAGGAAAAGTTTAAAGGATTGCATACCTGAGCCTTACCCCAGGTTTGATTTCGCAGGTGATATTGAGGCTATTGATATGACTGTTGAAGTTGCATTTGGTGGTTCTAAAGCTGATGTGTTGATTTTTTGGTGCTTGCATGGCATTTTTGGACATGGATGAAGCTTCTCTTATGCGTGTTCTGAGCGATCATTGCCTTTGCATGTTGCTTCAGGAATAATGGTTGATTTGTTGCCTCCTTAAGGTGTTATATTCCTGTGCTTGTTTCTCTGTGCATTGGATTAGTTCTGGATTTTTTTTGACATGTACTTGAATGATAGAGGCTTGTCCACACAGGTTTTGTTGATGGTGGATCAGATGTTGTTGTTGGAGATTAACAATTATCTTTTAGCAATCTACACAACGCCTTGTAGCTATCCAAAACTGGTGTTGGAGTCCTCTGATGCTTCAAGATGCATAAATTTCTTGATTTTGTGCCTTGAATATGGTCTTGTAAGATATGGGTGGGCTGCTACAGGATTGTGTGTCTTCCTATAGCAGTCACACAATCCCTTCTAGGACCAAAATTTTCTCCAAGTGTTTCTTGATAAAATATTGATAATTCATAAGGAATCTGCTAATGAGAGGCAGAGAGTTCTGTGGTGATGAAAAGAGGTGGAAAAAGGGATGAGAGACAATGCTTTTGATGGAAAAATATGGGAATGAAGGTGGGAAAAGTGTCAAATGGTGTTATGGATGGATGATAGGGTTATTGTGGATCTCCCCTCTTATTCCTAGATGAAAAAAGATAATATTTGAACCCTTTTTCTATGCAGATCATAATCCTGTAGCAAATCTAGGCACTCTTGTAACAATTCTGGAACATTCCTCTAGCAGAATTATTTTATCAGTATCTCTTAAATGGTAGAATTTATTGATCTAAATTTTTTTTATCATGTTTCCATGATCCTTATACACCTCGTGATAAAAAATCTTGGCCAATGGATGCACGAATCTCGAGAAAATTAAAAATGGTTATAGGTGATGGAGGGAGATTTCTAAAAAAGTGTGCACTAGAATTTGCTGAAATTCCTTGAGCATGTTACCATCATCCTTATACATCTCCCAATGAAACAACTCATCAAAATTATGCATGTTTTTTGATATATGGTCAAAATAATTTCTGCCATGTGTATGTTGCTAGTGCTATAGCAAAACATAACCTTTCTGTAGTATTTTAGGACAACGAGGAAATTAAATGGGAAAGGCTTGGGAATGATGGGTGGATGTTGGAAATGGATGAGGGTGATGGATTGACATGGCCTTGGTCCTATTTGAAAATCTGGGCAAAGGAGAAGACAACCCATTTTTGAATTTCTTTGACTATGTTTTTGATCAAAGTTTTCTTTTGGTGCTAACTTGTTTTTGTTGCTTGCAAAGGTTGGAGAGCACATGCATTCATCAGAGGGAGATACATGGAGCAAATAATTTTTTATTTTCATTTTTTTCTCTTTCTTAGGTCCACTAGATGCCTCAATGAGGTTTTCAACTATAAGGAGGTTTTCACCTAGGATATTTTCCTTTTTTTTTTCTAACCCACTAACTACCTCAAGGAGGTTTTCAAGCAATGAGCCAATCTCAGGCGCCTCAAAGGAGGTTTTCACCTGATAATTTTTTTTTCTTCATATTTTCATTTCCTCTTTTTCCTTTTATTCCTCTGTCCTACCCTACTTGAAAAAAAAACAAAATCTCTTTCAAGTATATGAATACTTCCAATGGAGCCATGTGCATAACAAGATGTCAATAAACTCATGTGTAGGCTCGAAACATATGCTTTGACATGTTCCTGAATATTAGAAACCAACTACTTTGACTTTGATGATATCAACCAATTTTGAAGAAGAGAGTGATACTCCATCTTCTTTATTTTCTGGAGCCAAACCTCATTATAGCTTTGTTGACCTTGGTTCCCTTGTTCATCTGGATCATTCTTCATGTATTATTTTTCTACGCCATTCAAATATTCTACTATTTGTTGATTATTCTCTTGAACACATAGAGGATCTAATGGTAAACATGATAGAACTTTCTCAATCTTTGATTATGAAGTCTTCTCTCCATCAAGTGCAGCCGATGATTCTTTGGACACCTCATTTGAATCTTATTTTTCTGAATATTGTCCTTCAAAGCAATCAAGAGAATCCCTTTTCTACAATACTGTTCTTGATCCAAGATGAATACCATTTAGATCAAGAGGAGTTATTTGGAAGTACTTTACCTAAACATTATAAGTGGGTTGAGCTACTTCGTTGTGTGGGTTTGGAAATGGTGGTACATGTAGTTGAGTGGAAGTGGATCTTTGAGATGGATGTGGTAGTGGTGGAGGTCGATGGTAGGGATAACACAGAGTTAGGTATGGACGATATTGAGTAAAATATTTATGATATTATGTATTGCTCCCATTAGTTCCTTTCCAACCTTGGTTCTAAGAATGGTTTTGGGGTTGAGATGGCCAAGGTTTCCAAGGAAAGAGTGTGTTCCAATTACTTTTAGATGGATGTGAAATTTTTTGAAATTGTGAATTAGGTTCTTGCATCATATTAGGTTGACTAGGTTGCCATGGTCTTCTTGGAGCTACAAAACATAACCGATTTGGTGATTGAATTGCTCCATTTTCCCCTTGGTAAACTTCCTTCAACCTTGGTAATGATGGGAAATATTTAATAACATGTGATTTTTCATGGACAACAAAAATATCAACACCTTTTGGCTCATCTTGAATTCTTAACATTTCTACGTGTTCACTTAGATTGCTAAGAAATTCTGGTTTAAAGTTATCAAGCAAATTTCCAAGTTCAACTTGATTTATCGAACTTGATGTTGATTCACTTACTCTTTCCCTTCCTCTTGATATGCAGTTGCATGTTTCACAAATTTCTTCAAAAGATAATTGGTAAGCATCACCTCTACTCATGAGATCAATCCACTCATCCCTAATTGTTCTAAGTAAGAAGGTTTTTAGTGTGTCAAATACTAAATGATGCAATTTTTCCCTCTTAACATTCTACATAAATATATCTATTAGACCCTCAAGGCTCTCATCTTCTTTTTGAGTAATTCTTGAAGATTTATTCTTTAAAATTATGAACTTTATATTTTTCTAGAAATATCTTTTTCATATCATTCCATGATCTAATTGAATTAGTCCCTAAACTCATGAACCATTTAAGAGATCTATCCTTCAATGTTGTCGGAAACAATCTCATTTTTTCAGTGTTTAGTAAGAAACCATAAGATCTACAAAGGATTTAAAATTCAAAGAGAAAGGTTTCAGGATCCTCTGACTCATACCAAGGAAGTTGGGAAGGAAATATGGAGGGATGTTCTTCATATGAACACTGATATTGTTAGCCTCCTGTTGCAACAGGGTATCATCTTTCATGATTGTCATTTTTACATGCCAAATATGTCATACTTTGCAGGCTATAGTGTTCCATATTTCCACGAGGTGCCATGAAGTATGCTTAGTCCAAATGCACTGCTGTATTCCAATTTTTGATGAGTAGTTCCAATTTTTGAAGAGTTTTCATTTAAGGGAGGTCCAAACAGTTTAATCTTGGTCTCCCTAGGTTTCAATTTCCTATTTTAGAATATAGAGAATGTTATCTGTCCAAACAGTTTAATCTTGGCAGATTTGTAGATAGGTAGAGAATCAAAGGGACCCAACTGTTTAATCTGGGCCCTGGCAGAAATAAGTGTAGATTTAGATAGGAAAAATTCAAAAGAAAAATTGTAAATCTGGGTTTGCAAGTCTAAGTGCACCCAATTCAAAAGAAGAAAAAATGTTAGGAAGGTAGGCTGGGTAGGTAGCTGTGTGGTTGCAGAAAGGCAATTTATGATCAATTTTGTGTTACAAAGTGCTTTATCTTTACAGATCACAGTGCAGGCAGTTTTCATGCAAGGGAGCTCAAAGGTGGACATAACTAACTCCCCCTTCTTCTAATTCCCCAAGTCACTTACTAATTTCCCAAAGAGGTCAAGATCTGCTTGATTCCTCTTAGTTTCATCATCATCCATATCAGTTGCCTTGGTGAAGATCTGCTTCACTCAAGGATTTTATTTCTTTTCAAAATCTTTTCCCCAAAATTAGCCTAAGGTCCCTGACCTTGGCGCCTGCTTATCACCTTCATATTAACTACTAACAAGTATTATATAACTCCCTATCAGTTTTCCCCTTTCCCCTACTAAAACTTTGTATATAAAATTCCCCTATGTAAATATTCCCCCCCGGCAATATAGCCATATTCTTTCTAAGTCAGGGAAAGAACAGTCCATCTGGGGCTGCTTTTAGCCCATCCATGTCTAAGCAGGGATTAATCTGACACCTGGCCAGATTAATAACCTCTTCCCTAGCCCTAAAAACCCTCAAAAACCCACTTTTTGCCCCTTATCCTAAGTTTCGGGCATAAATTGCTAAAACCGCGTGCAAAAACCCATGTTCTACCCATTTTCCTAAGTCCTAACTGTAAATACATTAACCCGCGCTCGTATTAACCCCCCAAACCCACTAAACCTAAGTTTCAAACCCCACCTGCGCGCGTTATTAAATTTGGAATATTCTGCGCATATTCCCCGCCCGTATATCCCCGCCGACTCGCCATCGCTGCCAGCCGTTGGATCATCCGCCCCACAGATCTACGGCTGACGGGCCCTCCCATCCCTGAACCGCCCGAGCTTTAGCGTCCGGGAGATGGGCGGTATTACTGCCGTACTCCCGCCACGCGTCAGGCTCTGGGGTGTGGCGGAGCCCCTCCCCCCAAAACCGCCCAGGCGCTAAGGCGGTGCGCCCAAAACCGCTTACCGCCCTCCCCTGTGACGTAAGCCCCACGTCACCTGCCGAGTCACCTGCCACGTGGCCTCCTGCCACCGTACCCTGCCACTGTACATGCCACATCACCATCCGTACATGATGACATCACCCGCTGACGTCATCCCGCCACGTCATCATGCTGACATCATCGCTGACGTCACCCACCGTACGAAGTCACATCCGCTGACGTCATCAGCACTTTTTGGCGCGAAGGGCAAAAATCGCACTTCGGAGCCCCGGAATCAGTTTCTGAGGCAGTTTTTGATGAGCGATTTGCGGCCTAGCGCAAATCGCTCATTGCTAGATTTTTTGGGCCAGAATGGGGAATCTTTAGGGAATCTTTTCATTCTGCAGCCCCCAGGAAGCCCGAAAGGTGCCGAATGAACCATTTTTCTTCGCGAAGCACTCAGAAAGGAGCAGAAAATAGTTTTGAAGAAAACAGAGGCCGAACAGTGGCCATTAAATGATGATTTAACACACAGCACGTCAGAACAACATCAATTTATTGCCAAAAATTATCAGAGGAAGATGAAGAGCCAAAGAGTATCAGCCGAAGATTTTTTAGGGGCTCGAAGCACCTGGACATTGATGAGCCCCCCTAGAAAGTCAAATCAAGAGGCGTAAGCCCATCATTGCCCTCAAATCACAGTTAAAGCTTTAAATGCAGACAGACAGCAGAGACGCAGAAACCCATACACATTTATTTCAAAAAACATTGCAGCTAGCCACCGAGGACAACATCATTTACTCAGTTTTGATATGGCGGCCTTGAGCGCAGCCCGAGATATTTTTTGCATTTATTTCTGGATAGGATTAGGTTAAGTAATCACCTTTCTTTCAGACCTGATTAGGTCAAGATGTAATAAAGGAACTCTGTAGATAGTTTTTCCCTATATATACCGCCCTCTACATTGTTACAAGGGTTGGTTGATTGAGAATTTTCACTAGAGACTCGCATTGTATACCTGAGTTTTTCTATAATCAAAGATTGTTGAAAGCTTGGAGAGCGAACTGACTGTTGTAAATGAATGTTTTTGGAGATATGAAGATGGAATTCTTGTGCTGCAACTTGAAGCAATAAGTGCATCTTACCTCTGTTTATTGTTTACCACTATCTAAATAGCAGAAAGAAAGAATAGCTTAGAATTTGTTTAAATACACTCTATGCTCAATTTCTGCTATTTCTTTATGTTTTCCTCTGATTGAATTGGTTATGAATATGAATTCCTCATGGCTCATGTTTACCCCGATTCACTTGTGTTGGCCAATTATCTAGGGATTCTTCACTACCCCTAGGTAGAGCTCTGTTACCTCCATCTGCTAAGTTGATTGAGAGATTCTTAACTGCCTCTCATTACTTAGCATTCTTCCCATCATTTAAACCTGAAATATTGTTTCATGCTCAGCTATCTTGCTCCATTTGACCTCTCTTGTGACCGAAGAAATGCACCAGCAGTTCTCCTCCTCGACTCCACGCCCAATGGTTTGAAACTTCCAGACTATGCCTTGCCTCTCTGTCTGAAAACATCAATTTTCCCACCAAAACAAAACAAAAACCCCCTGAACTCAAAACCTAGCCTAAAATCCTTTTCAACAAAGCTAAATCATAAAGAGAGAGCCCTCTCTGATTGCAGGTTGGCTAGAACCTGCAGTCCAAAGTTGGTCTGTGGTTACCTCGGCCGTATCCTTTTCCGGAGCTTAAGGACAACCTGAGTGATAACATAATGGCGACTCCACTGGGGAACTTCCTCAGATAGTTTCACGAAGAAGGTAAGAAAGCTCCGCTGAGACCATAAATCAAACTTTCCAACTCCTGTTTATCTCTTAAAACTACAGATGAAGCCTGAATGTCAGCCAGGAAGCCTTTGAAACTGTTTTTTGCTTTGCATTAACAGGAGTAAATAAATGCTGCTTTAGTCAATCTTCATGCTAGTTTTAAGTTACAAACAAGCTGTCCCATATTTTAATTAGTCCCTTGTTGATTACAAAAACATTCCCAGGAAAAATACCCAAAAAACAATTCGGAAGCTGGCTCCCAAGAAAAATCCACGATATACCAGATCAAATCCAGATCCCAACCCTCCAGTTGTTTTTGAAAACCCTAACATAATCTCGAAAATCCTTAGGAAGCAAGAAAGACAGGAAAATTTTGCTGATTTGAGCCCTGAAACAGCTTACCCTAGCAGTATTCCGGCTCCTGTCAAGGTTTTGTTACGGTCAACCCCTAATTCCCTTAGTTCATCATCTACATCTCATAGTACTCCTTCCACACCTTCATTCACTGTACATACTAACACTACTGTTGTTTCCAGCATTCCAGTTACTCCTGTGATCCCCGTTACTCCAGCTGTTCCACTTATCCCCGTTGTTCCACTTATACCTGCCAATATGGCTAATAGATATGCACCCCTGCAATTACCTGCTAATGCTGGGGCTTTACCTCAAGAGTACCAATCGAAAATCACATATTTTGACAGCACCGGTCCTTTCACAGCCCTTCAGCACACCAAAAAGATGCAAGACTATTTTGAAAACTACGAAATAGATGATGATAGTGTGAGAATGAGAATTTTTGTTCAGAGTTTAACAGGTGATGTAAGAACTTGGTTCAGATCACTTGCTGTTAATTCCATAACCACCCCAGATGAGCTTTACCAATCCTTTACCAACAGATGGGAGAAAAAAAAAGACCCCTTGCACATACTAGCTGAATAGGATACGATCAAACGAGGTCCTCAAGAAACTGTTTTGGAGTACTGTGCAAGATTCAATAATGTATATAACGCAATACCACAGAACTTAATACCTCCACCTGACCTGGCCTTGTACAAATTTCCCAATGGATTCGACCTGGATATGGCATACCAGTTAAAAGAAAGAGCTCCTCAAACCCTTGCGGACATGCAAAATGTTGCTGTCAGCGTAGAAGCCAATTTAATTGCCAAAAGAAATAGAGCTAGAATGGAGAGAAGAACCACCTTTAAGGAAGAACCCTTAGCTTTTGATCAAAAGATTGATGCTATGATCAGTGGCCTGCAAAGGCTAGGAGAAAGAGTAGAAAATGTTGAGAGAAAAGCATCATGGGAAGGAAAACAATCTAATACCATATGGAACCCAAATTTTAGAAAAACAAAGAACACAAATGCTGGTAGGCCTAACCAATACCATGATATAAGACCCCCTTTCCAAGATAATTATGTCGAAGGATCTACTTCTAGTGAACCCATAGAGGACACTCACATGAACTTAATGGATCTAAAGAGTGAGCACCAAACTGTCCTGTCCCAAGAAGACCAAAATGAACCTGATTACAATCAGTTTCAGACTAGGTCTGGCGAGTATTTTGATTTTAAACAAGGTTATGATACCGGTGTGTATGAAGTACACAAACAATATAAGCTGAGAACTAGGACCATTGACATTTCCGAACCTAGTAAAATGAAGGATAACAAACAGCCCAACAAGATCAAAGGCAAGGTTGTCATAACAGAACCGGCTGATATACCTATTCCAAACCCGCATCAAGTGACTGTAGAAGACATAACAGAAATACAGCCTTCCAAAGATCAGTCTTTGCCACCTTCTTCCTCGAAAGAAAGCTCGAACAGGGTCCCAAAAAACTTTCCTGAAGTTGAAAAACCACAAGCAAAAACTTCCCATAACACTGATAAACAAGAGAAAAATGCAGAAAATTCAAATGAAACAGAAAAAACTACCATTATCAACACCAAGACTCCACTGGAAAAGCCATTTAACATAGAGACATAAATAGCTAAGTTGAAAATATCCATTCCCCTCTCAGAACTTGCCAAACACGATGTATATAGGCAGCAAATTCAAAGTTCACTTCAAATGCCAGAGGTTAAGGATGATGTAAATGTTTTAGATGACACCCCAGAGCTGCTGTTTGGCCCAGAAGTTAAAGGAAAATCAACACATGGACCGGTCCCACCCTTTTATGTCAGTTTGCATATACACGACAAAGTTTTGCACAACGCTATGTTTGACTCAGGGGCATCACACAATCTTATGCCCAAAGCAGTTATGGAAAAACTGAATCTTGATGTTACAAGACCTTACAAAGATTTATACTCATTTGACTCAAGTCAAGTAAAATGTCTAGGCCTCATCAAAGACTTGTGTGTCTCCTTAGTCAAATATCCCAACAAGACCATCCTCATGGATGTAGTGGTTGCTGACATTCCACCAAAATACAGTATGCTCCTGTCAAGATCATGGGGAGCAAAGCTCCAAGGATCCCTTCAATTAGACATTTCCTATGCCACCATTTCAGTCTTTGGGCAACCAAAGAGACTGTATAGAGAAACGCTCATGAAATATGTGGTAAGTAGTGAGAGCGGGCCTGAAAATTTTCCCATTTACTCAATACACTATGATATGGATTCCTTTATTTTGTTTAATGATGATACAAATGTTCCAATTGATAATGAGCCCTTCACTCTAGAGCAACAAGCACACATCAACGAAGAATCAGTTGCACACACTGACGAAACTGTCACAGCAGTTGATGCAACCAGCCTACCAAAAGAAGTTCCCCAAACAGAAATTTTAAATCTGCCCAATCCTAAAACAGCTCAATCTCTTGATACTGACCATAAGCAAGAAATCACATGGTATTTAGAGTTTGATGGCTCTGTCAACAAGTTAGGAGCAGGGGCAGGTGTATGGATTCACAACACATATAACAACCATGCAGAAGGTCATGCCTACAGACTGAATTTTAAATGCACAAACAACATGGCAGAATATGAGGCTCTGCTTTTAGGCCTTAAACTCCTCAGAGCTCTGGGAGCTGCAAAAGTGTCTATTTTAGGAGACTCTGATTTAATCATACAACAGATGAAAGGCAATTTCGTAACCAATGACAACAGAATGAGAGCCTATAGGACCGCTGCTACTAATATACTCCAGGCATTCACTGAATTCAAGCTTGACAAGATTTCCAGAAATCACAACATTCATGCACACAGCCTAGCCACCTTTGCTAGTACATGCAAGCTTCCTTTTGACCCAAACCATCACTTCACAGCTGAAATAAAACATAGGCCCGTTGTCCCAAATAACGTTAAAGATTGGCAAGTATTCGAAAACGATGCCCAGATTAATAATTTCCTCACCCTTGAGCATGAGTTTTCGAATATTAACATCGACATGGATGCTATGACAGATCCAGAACACCAAACAACTGAAAATCAGCAAGATGTAACAGCTGCAACAGTCAAGCAAATCCTGAAACCAACTATTTTTGACAAAGACAACATAGAACAACTAAAACAAATACACTTGGAAGATATAGCCAAAACAGAGGCAAACATCATTGACTTAAAGGATAACTTTCTACCTGCTGGCCTAACCCCATTAGAAGACATGTTTGATGCTAATGACGTGCCAAGAAAGCCAAAATTACAGCCTATAAACACTGATATAGAGGAACATAACATTGGGACAGCAGAAAAGCCAAAAATGATCAAACTGTCCAAAAATTTGCCACCTGATCAAAAGCCCAAGTACATTGACTTATTCAAAGAGTTCCAAGATGTATTTACTTGGAGCTATGAGGACCTGAAATCCTATGACACCTCGGTGATCCAACACACCATTCCTTTAAAACCAAACCAGAAACCCTTCAAGCAGAAACTTATAAGAATTAACCCTATGCTTCTTCCCCTGATTGAGAAGGAAGTAAAGAGGATGTTTGAAGCAGGCATCATAGCACCCATCAGATTTTCTGAATGGGTATCCAATCTTGTTCCTACGAGAAAAAAGACAGGCGAAATCAGACTTTGTGTAGATCTCAGAAACTTAAATCAAGTCTCCCTAAAAGATCATTACCCTTTTCCTAAAATGGACCACATCTTGCAAAGAGTAGTTGGATCATCTAGAATCTCTTTGCTAGATGGTTTTTCAGGTTTTAACCAAATACTTGTTCACCCGGACGACCAAGACAAAACAACTTTTACTACACCCTGGGGAACATTCAAGTATGTAAAGATGCCATTTGGTCTTAAAAACGCTGGTGCTACCTTTCAACGTGCAATGGATATTGCTTTTGCCAAAGAAATACATGACTTCCTAGTTGTCTACCTTGATGAATTAACCCCGTTTTCCAAATTTGATGAAGAACACCTCAAGCATCTCAGGCAAATTTTCATGACATGTAGGAAATATGGCATTTCCTTGAACCCCAAGAAGTCTCTGTTTGGCCTTGAAGAAGGAAAATTACTTGGCCACATCATATCAAAGGATGGGATCCGAATTGATCCTGAAAGAATACAAGCCATCCTCCAAATCCCATTTCCAAGAAACATTAAAGAGCTACAAGCATTCCTTGGGAAAATCAACTTCTTGAGCAGATTTATTCCAAATCTAGCTGAGCTGATAAGATTGTTAAGAAACATGTTAAAGAAGGATGCCAAGGTAAAATGGTCTCTTGAAACCAAGCAAGCATTTGAGAGTATCAAATCAGCCTTAACGCAAACCCCTGTCCTAACTAGCCCACAATTTGACAAAGATTTTATCATATTTTCGTTTGCATCTGATCACACTATAGCCGCTATCCTTTTGCAAAAGGATGAACAGGGAGATGAAAATCCAATTGCTTTTTTCAGCCGAGCTCTAAGAGATGCCCCTTTGAAGTACCCAATAATGGAAAAGCAGGCCTACGCACTTGTTAAGGCCATTAAGGATTTCAGAGTGTACATTTTATATTCACACGTGATTTCCTATGTCCCACATGCTGTTGTAAAGGACATATTGACTCAAGAAGGATTAGAAGGCAAAAGAGGCAATTGGATTGCAAATATCCTTGAATATGACATAGAAATAAAACCAACCAAGCTGATAAAGGGACAAGGTTTAGCTAAACTGATGTCCGAAACAAATTTTCAAGCCTTAGAGATTAACCAGCTGGACAATGAACCGGAGCTGGCGACTCCACAGATCAATGAAATCTTTTTACAATCCCCATGGTATGCTGATATATGCTTTGTATTGTTAAACCTGTGTGCTCCCCCAGGATTGTCTAGAACCAAGAAAAGATTTTTGAAAATGAAGGCTTTAAAGTTTTGTGTTATAGATGGTGCATTATTTTGGAGAAATCATGAAGGTATATTGCTTAATTGTTTAACCATGAATGAAACTAACAATGTCATGAAAGAATTCCATGCAGGTGACTGTGGAGGACATCTATATTGGAAGTCCACTGCTGATAAAATTTTAAGGGCTGGTTTTTATTGGCCCTCTCTTTTTGCAGATGTAAAGAAGTTTGCCATGTCATGTCACAAATGCCAAATTTTTGAGGGCAAGAGAAAGCTGTTACCCCTGCCCCTTAAACCCATCTCAACCGAAAAACCTTTTCAACAATGGGGTCTTGACTTCATTGGAGAAATCCATCCCTCTTCCTCAAGCCAGCACAAATGGATCCTAACAGCTACCGACCATTTCACTAAGTGGGTTGAAGCCATTCCCTGTAGAAAAGCCAATGACACCATCATTATCCAATTCCTTGAGTGCAATATCCTTTCCAGATTTGGCTGCCCTGAGAAAATCATCACTGACAATGCCGCTGCCTTTAAGTCCAAAAAGATGATCAATTTTTGCCACAGATTTCAT
Source organism: Pinus tabuliformis (assembly GCA_031772625.1). Classification (NCBI taxonomy): domain Eukaryota; kingdom Viridiplantae; phylum Streptophyta; class Pinopsida; order Pinales; family Pinaceae; genus Pinus; species Pinus tabuliformis. Next base: position 692,035,322 of record CM062813.1, on the reverse strand, counting down.
ATTACCTTGGGCCACTCCACAGCCTATTACCCTCAAGGTAATGGTTTGGCCGAATCATCTAACAAAAGCCTCATCAACATCATAAAGAAAGTGCTGGAAGAAAACAAGAAGAACTGGCACAAAAAACTAGTAAATGCCCTATGGGCAGACAGACTTTCAAGCAAAAGATCAATTGGGATGAGCCCTTATGAGCTAGTATATGGCATGGAGGCCAGATTTCCTTCATCCCTGGGCATTCCTACTATCAAGCTGTTACAAGAGATTCAAGCTGAACCGAATGACATTCAAAGAAGAATCAATCAGACCATCCATCTGCAGCAAACCAGAGAACAAGTTTATGACAGAGCTCAAATTGTGCAAGAAAAGCTCAAAAAGATGTTTGATAAGAGAGCTAAGGCTAAGGATTTCAATGTTGGTGACAAAGTTCTAAGATGGGACTCAAGAAGAGAAGACAAGGGCAAACATGCCAAGTTTGATTTTCTATGGAGAGGTCCATTGGTTATTTCTGCTGTTCAGGGAAATAACACTTATTTTCTCAGATCTGTGGAGGATTGTTCTGCTGAAGAAGGCCCTGTCAATGGTCGTATGCTGAAGCATTACCATGACCCCTTTTAAAGGGACACAATGCAGTTTTGTATATATCTTTGTACAGTCTTAGTTGTATATATCAGCACTTTGTTTTCATTTTTATAAGCAAGCCGATTGTTTAAGAAGCAGCAGTAAATCTGTGAAGATCCAGCCGATGCAAGTAGTCCAGTTTTAAAGGCCCTGTCTCTGCACTAATTTCAGCACAACAGTGAAGAATAGCACAGACACATCACAATATATCATGGTAAAGGCAAGTTGTTGCAGATTATAATCTTCAGCCAAAAGAATGTTGACAAGGAAGAAGAAATAGGTCAGTAACTGTTCAGGACCAGAGTCAGAGGAGATACATCAGTTTTGGCCCATGATTTTCAGAGGCATAATGCTCAAACAATGTTGTACATAATTATCAAGCACGCAGAAGAAAGCAGGCGATGTTGTACAGTTCACAGTAATTCAGTTGAGGAGGAGGTTGTTCATAGTTCAAAGTTTATATTTTCAGCAGCCAGAACAAAGAAATGTTTCCAGTCTACAGCAACAAATAGAAGATCAAGGCAATCTGACCTGCTGTTCTTGGCTTTTCACAAGGAAAAGCCATCCCCAAGTGGAGCCACTGTTAGCCTCCTGTTGCAACAGGGTATCATCTTTCATGATTGACATTTTTACATGCCAAATATGTCATACTTTGCAGGCTACAGTGTTCCATATTTCCACGAGGTGCCATGAAGTATGCTTAGTCCAAATGCACTGCTGTATTCCAATTTTTGATGAGTAGTTCCAGTTTTTGAAGAGTTTTCATTTAAGGGAGGTCCAAACAGTTTAATCTTGGTCTCCCTAGGTTTCAATTTCCTGTTTTAGAATATAGAGAATGTTATCTGTCCAAACAGTTTAATCTTGGCAGATTTGTAGATAGGTAGAGAATCAAAGGGACCCAACTGTTTAATCTGGGCCCTGGCAGAAATAAGTGTAGATTTAGATAGGAAAAATTCAAAAGAAAAATTGTAAATCTGGGTTTGCAAGTCTAAGTGCACCCAATTCAAAAGAAGAAAAAATGTTAGGAAGGTAGGCTGGGTAGGTAGCTGTGTGGTTGCAGAAAGGCAATTTATGATCAATTTTGTGTTACAAAGTGCTTTATCTTTACAGATCACAATGCAGGCAGTTTTCATGCAAGGGAGCTCAAAGGTGGACATAACTAACTCCCCCTCCTTCTAATTCCCCAAGTCACTTACTAATTTCCCAAAGAGGTCAAGATCTGCTTAATTCCTCTTAGTTTCATCATCATCCATATTAGTTGCCTTGGTGAAGATCTGCTTCACTCAAGGATTTTATTTCTTTTCAAACTCTTTTCCCAAAAATTAGCCTAAGGTCCTTGACCTTGGCGCCTGCTTATCACCTTCATATTAACTACTAACAAGTATTATATAACTCCCTATCAGTGTTCCCCTTTCCCCTACTAAAACTTTGTATATAAAATTCCCCTATGTAGATATTTCCCCCTGGCAATATAGCCATATTATTTCTAAGTCAGGGAAAGAACAGTCCATCTGGGGCTGCTTTTATCCCATCCATGTTTAAGCAGGGATTAATCTGACACCTGGCCAGATTAATAACATCTTCCCTAGCCCTAAAAACCCTAAAAAACCCACTTTTTGCCCCCTTATCCTAAGTTTCGGGCATAAATTGCTAAACCCGCGCGCAAAAACCCATATTCTACCCCTTTTCCTAAGTCCTAACTTGAAATACATTAACCCGCGCTCGTATTAACCCCCCAAATCCACTAAACCTAACTAAGTTTCAAACCCCACCTGCGCGCGTTATTAAATTTGGAATATTCTGCGCATATTCCCCGCTTGTATAACCCCGCCGACTCGCCATTTCCGCCAGCCGTTGGATCATCCGCCCCGCAGATCTACGGCTGATGGGCCCTCCCATCCCCGAACCGCCCGAGCTTTAGCGTCCGGGAGATGGGCGGTATTACCGCCGTACTCCCGCCACGTGTCAGTCTCTGGGGTGTGGCGGAGCCCCTCCCCCCAAAACCGCCCAGGCGCTAAGGCAGTGCGCCCAAAACCGCTTACCGCCCTCCCCTATGACGTAAGCCCCATGTCACCTGCTGAGTCACCTGCGACGTGGCCTCCTGCCACCGTACCCTGCCACTATGCATGCCACGTCACTGTCCGTACATGATGACGTCACCCGCTGACATCATCCCACCACGTCATCATGCTGACTTCATCGCTGACGTCACCTGCCGTACGAAGTCACATCCGCTGATGTCATCAGCACTTTTTGGCACGTAGGGAAAAAATCGCACTTCGGAGCCCCAGAATCAGTTTCTGAGGCAGTTTTTGATGAGCGATTTGCGCCGCTAGATTTTTTGGGCCAGAATGGGGAATCTTTTCATTCTGCAGCCCCCAGGAAACCCGAAAGGCGCCGAATGAACCATTTTTCTTCGTGAAGCACTCAGAAAGGAGCAGAAAAACAGTTTTGAAGAAAACAGAGGCCGAACAGTGGCCATTAAATGATGATTTAACACACATCACGTCAGAACAACATTGGTTTATTGCCAAAGAGTATCAGAGGAAGATGAAGAGCCAAAGAGCATCAGCCGAAGATTTTTTAGGTGCTCGAAGCACCTGAACATTGATGAGCCCCCCCAGAAAATCAAATCAAGAGGCATAAGCCCATCATTGCCCTCAAATCACAGTTAAAGATTTAAATGCAGACAGACAACAGAGATGCAGAAACCCATACACATTTATTTCAGAAAACACTGCAGCTAGCCACCAAGGACAACATCATTTACTTAGTTTTGATATGGCGGCCCTGAGCGCAGCCCGAGATATTTTTTGCATTTATTTCTGGATAGGATTAGGTTAAGTAATCATCTTTCTTTCAGACCTGATTAGGTCAAGATGTAATAAAGGAACTCTGTAGATAGTTTTGCCCTATATATACCGCCCTCTACATTGTTACAAGGGTTGGTTGATTGAGAATTTTCACTAGAGACTCGCATTGTATACCTGAGTTTTTCTATAATCAAAGATTGTTGAAAGCTTGGAGAGCAAACTGACTGTTGTAAATGAATGTTTTTGGAGATATGAAGATGGAATTCTTGTGCTACAGCCTGAAGCAATAAGTGCATCTTACCTCTGTTTATTGTTTACCACTATCTAAATAGCAGAAAGAAAGAATAGCTTAGAATTTGTTTAAATACACTCTATGCTCAATTTCTGCTATTTCTTTATGTTTTCCTCTGATTGAATTGGTTATGAATATGAATTCCTCCTGGCTCATGTTTACCCCGATTCACTTGTGTTGGCCAATTATCTAGGGATTCTTCACTGCCCCTAGGTAGAGCTCTGTTACCTCCATCTGCTAAGCTGATTGAGAGATTCTTAACTGCCTCTCATTACTTAGCATTCTTCCCATCATGTAAACCGGAAATATTTTTTCATGCTCAGCTATCTTGCTCCATTTGACCTCTCTTGTGACCGAAGAAATGCACCAGCAGTTCTCCTCCTCGAATCCACGCCCAATGGTTTGAAACTTCCAGACTATGCCTTGCCTCTCTGTCTGAAAACATCAATTTTCCCACCAGAACAAAACAAAAACCCCCTGAACTCAAAACCTAGCCTAAAATCCTTTTCAAAAAAGCTAAATCATAAAGAGAGAGCCCTCTCTGATTGCAGGTTGGCTAGAACCTGCAGTCCAAAGTTGGTCTGTGGTTACCTCGGCTGTATCCTTTTCTGGAGCTTAAGGACAACCTGAGTGATAACAGATATCTATATCTCAAATGGGAAATCCAAGAGGATCTTCTTCATTGTCATAATCTCCATACATTTATTCTACCTTCTCTACCACCTCTTCTTCTTCTACCTGCAAAAGTGGACGATGATGTGGTTCTTACTGGACCACATGATCAAGTGGGGGGTTGTGGTATTGAAGGTTTTTTTTTTTGTTTTTATGATTTTTTTGAATGAAAATTCTAATTCAATGCAATGTTCTATTTTTGAAATGAAATATGCCTCAATTTTTTGTGTTTTCAGAAATGGATCAACTAGGGAAGAAAACAATGAATACTTTAACGCCTCCCATACAACAATGCCAAAAACTGATGAGCCCCAGTATTGCAACAAGAATGCTGCAACTCCTAAGGCTACCAACTTAAATTATCAACTTGGGGTTCATACAAACTTAAGAGGTGTCAGCACTACATGCACTTAATGTAATGTGTCCTTTTTTCGTTGATCTGATGCAATGAAGTGAATATCATGAAATCAAACACTAGCCTACTTGCATAATGTAAAAGTTGCATCAAAAAAGAAACCTAGTATATGTAATGGAAATAATAGTGCTTGAAATAGAAACCCTAACTTAAGAATAAAGAAAGTAAACTAATATAAGATGCATGAAGGAAAGATAATGTATTCAATCATTGCATTCTAGAGAAGTTAGATCCATTAACAAATTTCATTAGATATTTCATGTGGCAATAAAGGAAATTATTATTGTGCTATCCAATTCATAAATCTGTCCATTAACCCAAATTGTTGCAGGGGTAAAAATGCAAGTCCTAAGTGGTCTTTAGTCTTCCTCAATCATGTATTTAGATTCCAGGGGTCATTATTGAATCCTAAGAGACAAAAAAAATCTTCTGGAGTAGATATGGTCAAGTTTACACGTGCTACATGAGTGCTAAAGGAGTGGCAAGATTGCTATAAGAGTGAGATAATTTGCTGAATGCCAAAGTAAATCAAATGAAAATGAGATGGGATTTTTTATTTATTAAGTAGGATGTCCTAGGACTCCATTCTAAGTGGAATCACTCCAAAATAACCCTATTAACACGTGCTAAAAAATAGCAGAAAATTACTACTCTAAAAACTGGAAATTCAAGAACTAGTGAGCTAGTTAACCTACCAAATGTCTAACTTAATCAACTGAAAATTCTATGGTGTAATTTTTTTTATTAAATTGAATTTTTTTATGATCCAATACAAGTTTAATCAAATCAAATCAAGCTTATTAACACATTCTAAAAAATATCAGAAAATTACTACTATTTTGCTACAAGGGACTTCCAGAAATATCATATTTGTGATCTAGTAAACCAATCCAAGTGTCTCAATGATGAATATGATTTCTCAAATCTGTTCTAAGGATGCATCATGATTGTGACTCTGTAAATAACCTGAAAAACAACTCACTTCCATCATTTAACCAATATGACCTAGAACAAAAGAAGCATGAATAGTAAATGTAGAAATAAGAGATGCAAGTGAGAAAAACATTTAAAGGAAATAAAGAAATTGTACAAGAGGACTTTGAGGCTCATAGGATGGCCAAGCCCAAGGAAAATCATAGTACTATAAAGAAAATAAAGATTTAAAAGCTGAAAATGACACCAAACTTCATTATTTGAATCAATCAAAGTACATCCCTACTAGAAATGAAAGTGGAGCTGCTAAATAACAAGTTTTCTCCACAAGAAGACTAAGAAATGCCTCTAGAGCTACATTCTAATTGGTCCTTATAAAAATAGACGAAGAAGAATTATCCTTGAAAGGAGACAGCTATACCCTCCAAAATCCCTCAAAAAGTGGATCTGGTTCCCAACACTAGGAATCTTCACTAAATGATAGGGAACACATTCCTAGATTTTATCAATTAGTGGAGCACTATAAGTTTTCAATAATTTCATGATATTACGTTCATTTATTATCCAATGTTTGTACATCCTGTAGTAGGAAGAAAGTCCCTATATTATCCCATTCAAAATTTACTCCATCTCCTCTCAATCTTCCACAAAAATAAATAATATTAAGCACATAATATGCAATTATCTCTAAACTTTCCTAAGAACATATTAAAGCTAAAAAAACATTATTAAGTGTATAAGGAGAGATTTAATCTAGCCTTTATGTTCTTAGGAAATATTAGACATACCTTAATTGTGTCTAATTTGGAGGCCCATCATCTGGTCTAGAAAGCAGTCTTGTAGATGTCCTCTTCGTTTATGCATACCTAATGGTGTCCCGATCTCAAATCAATCTTTGAGAACACCATTTCTCCTTTAAATTGCTCAAACAAGTCATCAATCCTTGACAATGGATAACTGTTCTTAATGGTTACCTTGTTCAACTACTTATAATCAATGCACAACTGAGAGTACCATCCTTCTTCTTCATAAACAAAACTGGTGCACCCCAAGGCTATACACTTAGCATAATGTATCCCTTATCAATAATTTCCTTCAACTGCAACTTCAATTCCACTAACTCTGGATTACTCATTCTGTAAGGTGAGTTTGATGTTGTTGCTTCCCCTAGTAACAAATCAATAGAGAAGTCCACTTCCATGTGAAGAGACAACTCTGAAATCTCTATTGGAAACACATCCTGAAACTGTTGTAATATAGGGTACCTCTCGAAGATTTCTACATCCTCGACATCCTTACCCTTGTCACTGGAAATATGGATTGTAAATATTACACACTCTATTCTATAACTGTGATTGGCTTGCATAATTGTGACCATTCTCACCGATGTAGGCTTCTTCTTACCTTGCAAGATTATTTTTCCCCATTATCAACCAGGCACTCAATATCTTTGTCATAGTAATCTACTTTGGTCCTGTGGAGGTACAACCAATACATACCCAAAAGCATACTATATGACACCAATGGAAGTACATTTAGATGTGCTGATGTAGGCATACCATTCATCTCAAATGCACAAGCTCTTACCCAATGATGAACTCTCGTCTTAGTACTTGTAGCCTACTACACCAACCAAGATTTTGCATGCACTTCTTTTCTCAAACCACACTTATCCACCAGGTTAGTATTAAAATAGCTATAATTAGATCCAGGGTCAATCAAAATAGAAACAAATCGACCACATAGCTTACCTTCCATCTCAATAATGGATGCCTGGTGATATGCCTGCTTGTTTTGCATAACTGCATAAATTCGAGGAATGTTATCGCCCACATCCCCAACTGTGTATGCCTCCTGAGAACTATAGATTTAAGGCTTGCCACCCTGGTATAATGGAAAAAACTTCTTGTGATGATCTTTGCCACATATCCAACACTACAATTATCTCCTATCATCACCTCTATTATGCTTCTCTCAAGACTGTTACCCATGTCCCTTCTTAACTGTATTAAACTTCTTGTAATGAACCATATTTTCTTTCTCACTTGCATTTTAAGGTCTTCCCCACTTTAGTGGCCACTTCCATTTGACTTTATAATTCTCCTTCAAATCACACTTAGGCTCAACTTTCTGCTTTGAATGCTCATAACAATGCTTCAGTTTCCTGATGGCTTCCTCTAGCGACCGTGGCTCATCAAACTGAATCTAGTCTCTATATGTTGCTGGAAACCCACTAATGAACATTTGAATATTTTCTTTCTCATCCTTGAGGTAAGGCACATACCTCAACAACTCCATGAAGCTCCTAGTATACTCGAAATCTATCATATAACCATCTGAAACTCATAAAACTCCTTAGCTCTGTCATCATAATACCTGTAAGATAAGTTCTTCTTCTTGAAGAGTCTCTTGAACTCATCCCAAATGAACTCTTCTTCCTGAATTCCATTGACATTATGCACATATTCCCACCAGATATGTGCTTTCATTTTCAAATTGAAGGTGGCTATTTTTTCTTTCATGTTCTATGAATAATTATTCAATATGGAAAATTTCTTCATTCCAAGCAACCATGCCTCTGCATCTTTTGACTTCTTCATTTCTCCATCAAATGTAGGTGGCTTGACTTTCTTGAATTAGTGGGAGAGAAATCACTCCTCCTATAAGGATGATTTCGATTATGATTACGATGATGTCTCTTTGATGAGGAACTAGAGTAGTACCCACACATGCCAGTCCCCCTGTTAGGTGTATCCAATGATTTTCCACCTTTGACAGTGTTCCCTCTATCCAAGCTGTATCCAAATGAGACCTGCTACGATAGGCCCCATTATTCTTCTCTTCTTGTTATTGAATAATCCTCGATTTTCCCTATCTCTGCAAGTATGACAAAATCAGAAGGATGACTGAATTGACATTTGCTTGCTTTTCTTGAGCCCTTGCAAGTATTTTCTGAGCCTCAACCAACCTGTCATTTTCTTCTTTGTAACTTCTGATCTTTGCCCTCAAACTCCTCAATGTGTCTATTATATAAGGAGAATAGCCATCTCCTTGCTGCCCAATTCAGATCTATAGGGAGGTTCACATGAACTGTAGTCTACCATTTTTCTCGTCATCTTTGATTCTCTTCTTCCTGCAAGTGTACCATGTTAGATAAATCGAATATATACTGCTATCAATCGGGCTGGTGGGGGTCAGGCTGTGTCAACCTTTCAACCTGGTGTAACTATTTCAAACCAGCTTTTAATTGGAAGTTAGCCCTTCCAATCTGAGAGGACTCTCTCAATATTTTTTAAGAATGTAGATGGCTAACTCTGGTTTTCTATTTGATTTTTTGGGTGAAAGAGTGTGAGGGCAGCCACCATTGGGCATGGAGTCAATGAAAAAAAACAACAATGAAAAATGATGTTTTATGGAAACTGAGGCATCTTTGGTTTACTAAGGTGGATAAGGAAATTCACAGTAATCACAAAAAATTGAAGGAAGTTGGAGTTGTTTGACAGATTTCCAAGTAATCAATAAACTATGAAAACTAATAACAAAGGAGCATGATAGAATAGGACTGAAACCAGAATGAATCTCAGGTTAAAACAAAAGATGCTGCAACTGATATTTCTATTAACTGAAAACAATACAACAATGGTTCTCACATCATCGATCCCCCCTATGCAGAGTAAAAAATCTACATATTTATAGAGAAGAGATCCCATTACATATCTTGCCACTTGGGCCAAATTTGATTCCTTGTTCTAGAGACCTGTTCCTACCTGATTAATAAAACTTTGAGACTTCATAGGGATTTATGTTACAATAGAGTTCAAATACAAATGGGAGTCATATGAACTGTTACAATAATTTAAAGTGCGACACTGTATTTGTGGAAACTCGAACATTTGGCCTTTGAATCTGTTGTGTTGTTTGTTGTTGAAACGTGCTGAAAGTGCCTTGCTATCTCTATTTCTTGCTGTCTCTTTGTTTCGCTACCTTCTATGTGTTATTGCCCTGTGTTCTCATGCTTTGTTTAATGACCATGCTGCTAAAGAAAACTGAGAAACACCTTCCAGATGTGACAGTTTATAGAAAACATCACATAAAAAATCGCATCTGGGGAGGGTTCTCGCACATCGCAATCACAATTCAGAAGGATTTCGAGGAGCAGGAACTTTGACTATGGATCGCCCAATTGCGATATCGCAATCGACGGGAGAAGGGATATCGAAGTCAGCGACATAATAGAAATCACAATCGACGAGGAGGGATATTGCAATTGGCGGGTGGAACAATATCACAATTGGCGGGGATGTGGCGATATGTGATATCAGTGGAGGGTTTTGTGATATGAGATATCGGCGGAGATCCGCGATATCACAATCGGAGGGGGGGGGAGAAGAACTTTATTGCAATAGGTGGGAAGGTTTTGTGATATGCAACATCGACGGAGAACTGCGAAATCAAAATCGATGGATGATGTAATATCGTAATCAGCCGATGGAGAGGACTTCGATATGATAATTAGCGGGAAGGGATATTGCGATATACAATATTGCAATCACAATCGAGTAGGGGGGACGGGCAAAGATATATGGAAAGGAAAAAGGGAAGGGCCGATAATGATACGATTTGCGGGTCCATCCTTATAAAAGGATTGCAACATATTATAAAGTATTTCAAAGGGGAACATGTCACGACTAGAGTTTGGAAATGGATAAATGCGGCTTAGAGTAGGAAATGGACTGAGTGAGAGAAATGGGTTACGACTTGAGTTGTAAATGGGTATGTGCATGGAATGGGATGAGAATATGGGAATATGGGAATTTCTACGAAAAAAATAGAATAGAACTGTTCTTCCTTCTTAATCTTCAATGTAAAACATAGCAACCTCTTTCAGAAAAAGCAACAGATAGATGTAAAGATCAGTGGTGGAAAACCTTAACTAATAAAACTAAAATTTATTTTTAGTGGTTATCATGGATTATGTTGGCTCTAATGGGGATGTTGCACCCCCATAGTTCAACAAAGAACTAACATACCAGTTACCTGACCATTGGGCTGATTCCATCTGAAGACTGCATTCAAACCCACTTCACCAAATTGGAAAGAAAACTACAACATGTAACCTAAATCTGAAGGAAATACTCACCCAACAAGCTTATTTATTTATTTATGGTCTACTAAGGTGGATAAGGGCATTCACAGTAATCACAACAAATTGAAGTAAGTTGGAACTGTTAGACAGATTTCCAAGTAATCAATAAACTATGAAAACTAATAACAAAAGAGCATGATAGACTATGACTAAAACCAAAATGAATCTCAGGTTAAAATTGAAGCTGCTGCAACTAATATTTCTATTAACTGAAAATAATAAACAGTGGTTCTCACATCATCGATCCCCCCTATGCAAAGTCGGAAATCTACATATTTATATAGAAGAGATCCCATTACATATCTTGCCACTTGGGCTAAATTTGATTCCTTGTTTTAGAGACTTGTTCCTACCTGATTAATAAAAATTTGAGACTTCATAGGGACAACTGTTACAATAGAGTTCAAATACAAATGGGAGTCGTATGAACTATTACAATAATGTAAAGTGCGACACTATATTTGTGGAAACTCGAACATTTGGCCTTTGAATCTGTTGTGCTGTTTTCTGTTGAAACGCGCTGAAAGTGCCTCACTGTCTCTGTGTCTTGTTGTCTCTTTCTTACGCTGCCTTTTGTGTCTTAATGCCCTATGTTCTCGCACTATGTTTAATGACCATGCTACTGAAGAAACACTAAGAAACACTAAGAAACACCTTCCAGATGTGACTGTTTATAGAACACATCACATAAAAAATTGCATCCGAGCAGGGTTCTCGCACATCGCAATCACAAGTCAGAAGGATTTCAAGGATCAAGAACTTTGACTATGCGATCACTGATTGCAATATCACAATCGACAGGAGAAGGGTTATCAAAGTCAGCAGCGGAACATAAATCAGAATTGGTGAGGAGGAGGGATATCGCAATCGACGGGGGAATAATATCACAATTGGCGGGGGATGTGGCGATATGTGATATCGGCGGAGGGTTTTGTGATATGCGATATCGACGGAGAACTATGATATCGCAATCGGTGGGGGGAGAAGAACTTTATTGCGATAGGCATGAAAGTTTTGATATATGTGATATTAGTGGAGAATTGTGATATTGCAATCGGCGGAGGATGTAATATCAAAATTAGCTAGCGGAGGCGAACTTCGATATGATAATCAGAGGGAAGGGGTATTGTGATATACAATATCATAATCACAATCGGGAAGGGGCATGGGCAGAGATATATGCAAAGGAGAAAGGGAATGGGGATGGGCAAAGATATATGCAAAGGAAAAAGGGAAGGGCCGATAGCGATACAATTTGCGGGTCTAGCCTTATAAAAGGGCTGTGACATATTATAAAGTATTTCAAAGGGGAATGGGAAACAACTAGAGTTTGGAAATGGATAAATGCGACTTAGATTAGGAAATGGGTTGAGTGAGAGAAATGGGTTACAATTAGAGTTGGAAATGGGTCTGTGGATGAAATGGGATGAGAATATGGGAATATGGGAATTTCTCCGAAACAAATAGAATAGACTTGTCCTTCCTTCTTAATCTTCAAATGTAAAACACAACAACCTCTTTCCGAAAAAGAAACAAATAGATGTAAAGATCAATGGTGTAAAATCTTAACTAATAAAACTAAAATTTATTTTTAGTGGTTATCATGGATAACAGATACCATAACCAAAATCATACCTCAATGATGTTGAAGGGAGGCTTATCTCATCTGCAAAATCAATCGACATTAGCATGATACATATATAATCATAATCATATCAACATGTCAGCATCATGCATGAAAATACCAACTACATACCATGACCTCATGCGTGAAAACCATAAACATGACAATGCATGCATAACCACATGCATCTATCCCATATGGTACCACTCCACATATCACTCTCCATACCACTCCCTATATCATGCCCTGATACCACTTTGTAATGCCTCTCCCATATCTACCCATTTTCACCGACCTTCCCGGGGTAAACATGAGTTGAGGGCTACTATGACATGACTCAAACTCCTAGTTAACCTTAAGGAAATGGAGCCGAAAAAACAAAACCTTACTGACTTCCCTTAGGTGCTACAATACCCCCAGGAGCTAACCAATCACTCTAGGTGCCCAATCCTTGAGTTAAATTACTTTTTCATTGACCTAAAGCTTCAGTTGCTCCTATGACAAGGCCTCCATGTGACTGGAACCCTCCAGTTACTCCCACAGGCTTTGCGACTGTAGTGTTTTTCACTTAGTTTTGTGACAATGACCTTGAGCTATGAGCCACGTTTTCAGGGCTAGGATCCAAACACCTACCCAAAACTTAATGAAACCCCCATAAATGATAAATAACACCAATACAAAGCCTCTAACACAATCTTAATCAAGGACTTGACTATCCCGGTCTAACCATGACAATCATTTCATCAAACACAATGAGAACTTAATATCTACAAGTCATGAATGCATATATGAATATAGAGATCTGAAACTTATTTGAGGTTTACCAAGAAGGACTAATGCCCTCTTACAATATTTGTAATAACATCCTTTGGTTCATGCATTCATTAACCATTCATTTATCAATCAAACATGATAAGAGCCTTAACTCAGATCTGTCATAAGACCATGCTTCTAACTAGCATATAACTAGATAAATAAAAATTATAGAAAAACCATTAAAGCCACATAGTAACAAGTACATTTACTCATGAAATAAAAGAAGAACTTAGCTGTTATTGACATATGCAAATCCAACCAAGTTAGGGACTTTCATGTACCACCCAACCATAGATTGGGCTGAACCAAATATTTCTTTCAACCAATGACCACCGTGCCATATTCCAAGCATGAATGTGGGATCTTATGGGGTAGATCAATCCATAAACAAGAAATGGAATCCATAGGTTAAACCACCTCTATCCTCACACTACCATGATCTCACCTAAACCAGTCTCGAGATCACAAAACCAAATCGAGTTTGGATGCCTCAGGATTCCTTCACCATCCCTTAAGGATTTTCCTATCTACACCCACTTCTTGAGGGATTCCCAGAGAAAACCATCTCCACCCCCAACCCTTGGTATTTTCTTGAGACCACCTGACTTGAATCCAAAACCTTATGGAAATCCAAAGCTCAACCAAGGATGAATCCCATCACACCATGGCAATCTGGAAATGGAAAGGCAAGGCTAAAACCACTGTCGAAACCTAGAAAAACCCATGCCAATGGCAACAAATGAACCAAATACACACATAAATATACCATGCATGCTAAAAATAGCTAGGAAATCATATATGCAACCTGTTATCTGCAAGTATTCCCACTGAAGCTGCTTGATCCAAACTTTCCTTGCTTGATCCTTTCTTTCCTTTGCTTTCCTTATCCTTCCTTTGCTTGCTTGCTTTCCTTCTTCTCTTGGTGCTCTTCTCCTCTTTGAGACTAATTCCAAAACTGAACTGACAAAGGACCCCAAATTGATGCTATGATGTATTTTTGTTATTGATTCCTCTAATTTCCTCATTTTTCCTCTATTTTCCTCATTTTCCCTCTATTTTCCTTCAATTTCCTCCTCACATGCAACCTTTGACCTTTGACCTTCTTTTTCTCCCAGTTTCCATTATTTTCATAAATAAAATGCTAGTAATGCATTTTTGCCTTTTCAATTCCTTCGCCAATTTCCCCTTAGCCATAATAAATAAAAAGTGATGCCCACTAGGATTCTTTGCTCAACATTCAACTTGGAATATGTGTCCCTTGACCTTGGTCGTATTCTTCCTTTATTAACTTTATTACATGAAATTTTAACCCAGATTTGTTACATATAATGCCATCTCATAATAGCTACAATAAAATTTGTTAGCACATGCATTCATTAACCATCAAATACTTATGAAATCCTAAACAAGACATAGCTAGAGAACATTGCAAATCCATGCTCAGAACTTGCACATAACCATATTATTAACCATGACATAACAACTATCAAATCACCATGATAACATGTAAAAGTGATCATAGAATACAATAGGAAAATAACTCTTATTAATTGATTGAAAACCCAACGAAGTCAACGACTTCCACATACGACCCGATCATAGATTGAGATGAACCAATTCTTTCTTTCAGCCAATCACCCACGTGCCATATTCCAACCTTGAATGTGGGAACTCAAGACAAAACAACTAGGGCTTATCGAAGATTAAACCACCTCCACCCTCAGGCTACTACGATCTCGCCAAAACCGGTCAAGATATCACTAAGCCCAAAACAAGCTTGGATGCCTTAGAATTTCTTCACCATTACCTTAAGGAATTTGCATGTCTCCACCCACCTATTGCAGGATTCTTAGAGATTAAACCACCTCCATCCCCAACCCTTGGGAATTTTCTTGAGACCACCTCACCCAGTTCCAAAAACTTATGGCCATACAAAGCTCAACCAAACAAAATAATCCCATCACGACATGGCTATCTGGAAATGGCAAGGCAAGGTTAAAACCACCGCCACACCTGGAAAAACCCATAACAATGACAAGAAGAGAACCAAATACACAAATGCATGTACCATGCATTCAAAAATCAACTAGGAAATCACACATGCGACTTGTTACCTGCAATTATTCCTGTCGAAGCTGCTTTATCCAACCTTCCTTGTTTTTCCTTTGCTTTCCTTGTCCTTCCTTTGACTTCCTTTGATTTATTTCTCCAATGCTAGAGTGCTCGAAGAATTCTCTAAGTGTGAAATAATATGAGAGAATAAAGAGAGCTCCAAAACTTAACATACAAAAGCTAAACCAACAAAAGTTGTGAACTAATCTTTAGAAGACTTTTTATCATTGAGGTCTCTATTTTCTTCATTTTCCTCTATTTTCCTTCTATTTTCCTCAAATCTGTGACATTTCATTTCCCTTTTCTCCTATTTTCCTTTATTTTCATAAATAAAATGTCAATTAAATCCTCTTTGCCTTTGCCAATGCCTTTTAAAATTTCCTTAGCCATAATAGATTGAAAGTGGCATCCACTAGGATGTTTTTCCTAACATTCAACTTGGAATACATGTCCCATGACCTTGGTCTTATTTTTCATTTATTAATTTTATTAAATGAAATTTTAACTTGGGGCTATAACAAAACCTTGCCCTTAAGGTAACACCATCCCTGATTTTCTATGACACCTATGACCATCAAGACCGTTGAAAACCAAAATATACTGCCCATGGAGCTTTACAACTTAGCTCGATGCAGTATTTACAATGAACAACTTGCTGAAAAGAAAAACCAACATGAAAAACATGAAAAAATGACAACCATATCGCTTATTGGAGATTTATAACACAACTCATTGCGGTATTTACAATAACAACCAAACATAAATATGTGTATATACCAAAATTCCTTTGCCTAAACCAACAAACAATGAAGCATACATAGCCTGCATTTGATCTTCCATCTCCCATGTAGCTTCATTGGGGCCAAAGTGCTTCGACTACACTTTAACTTTCTCGATTGCTCTATTCTGGAGCATGAGCTATTTTTGCTGCGATATGCACTGAGGTTCTAGATGGAATTCTCCTTATAGTTCCACCAAAAATAAATATCAGTCAATCACATGATCAACATCCTTCACATATATTTTAAGCAATGAAACATGGAAAACATCATGGAATTTCACTGTTGGAGGTAGTACAAGTCTGTAGGCCACTAGTCCAATCCTCTCAAGGAACTCGAAAGGTCCACAATACCAAGGTGCCAACTTGGCACATGATCCAGTCCTCAAGGATCTCTTCTTGGAATTGATGCACAAGTACACATGCTCCCCAACCTAAAACTCCTTATATATACTGTGTTGATCTGCATAACTATTCTGTATATCCTGTGATTCCTCTAAATTCTTCTTGATAACCTGCATTTCCTGTTCCATCTCTGCCAACATGTCTGGTCGAATCAATACCTTGTTCATTGGATCACTCCAACTGAAGGGATTATTACAAATCCACCCATAAAGCTCCTCAAAGAAACTCATCCTCGGTGACTCATGATACCCATTATTGACGCAAAATCTACCAATGGAAGATACCCCTCCCACCTCTACAGCTGCATAACATAGATTCTCAACATGTCCTCTAGAATCATGTTAAACTTCTCTATCTATCCATTTGTCCACGGATGATAAGTTGTACTAAAGGCCAACTTTGCACCCAAACCTGGAAACAACTCCTTCCAAAACCTGGAAGTGAACTTGGAATCTCTGTCATATACAATCTTCTTAGGAATACCATGCAATATCACTATCTCCCTAATTAATACATGTGTGACCTCACTAGCTGAATTAGTAGACTTCACTAGAATGAATTGAACTACCTTGGTCAACCTATCAACCACAACCATGATGGAATCACGTTGTCTAGATGTCCTTGACAAACCTATAATGAAATCCATAGAAATGACCTCCCATTTCTATTTTGGAATCGGTTGTAATAACCCACATGGATGCTTACACTCTCCCTTTACTTACTGACAATCCAAATATCTAGCCACAAAATTAGCTACTTCCTTCTTCATGTTCGACTAATAGTAGAACTTCTTCACAAATGTCAATGCCTTTTGATATCCCAAATGCCCTGAATATAGCTTAACATGAAATTCCATCAAGATAAGCTTCTTGAGTTCACTATTGTCCAACACATAGATCCCGTCCCTAAATATCATAGTTGTAATGTGATTTACCTGCACTTTTTTTCTAAGAGCATCTACAACCATGTTTTCCTTTCCCTTTATGTACTTGATCTCGAAGTCAAACTCACTAAGTGTGCCCAACCATATAGCTTGCCCGACATTCAGATTAGGTTGGTCAAACAAGTATCTCAACCCACTGTGATCACTCATCAACATAAACCTCCTACGAATAAGGTAGTGCCTCCACATATTTAATGCATGAATGATCGCTGCCAACTCAATATCATGAGCCACATAGTTCTGTTGGTGCTCATTCATTTTCCTTAACTCACATACCACCTATCCCTCCTGCCTGAGGACTCCACCAAGTCCTCTCTTGCAAGCATTTGTACACACCACAAACTCTTTATCTGGATATGCAATCTTTAGAACTGGAGTGTTTGTAAGCAACTACTTCAACTGCGCAAAATTGGTTGCACGTTCCTTTGTAGATTCAAATTTCTTCCCTTTTCACTGCAAAAATGTAATAGGATAGGAAATCCATGAAAAATTCTTGATAAAATGGCTATAATAACCTTCTAACCCCATGAATGATATGACGTCATCCAAATTTTTAGGAGCTGCCCTTTCTGTGATAGCTATGATCTTTTCTGGATCAAATGCTATGTCTTCCTTGGAAACAACATGCCCCAAGTAATGAACTTCTGTGTAAAAGAATCTTCACTTACTAATCTTGGCATACAACCGATTCTCTCTTAGCAATCTTAATACTATCGTTAAGTGTTCTGCATGCTCTTCCTCATTCTTAGAATATGTCAATATATCATCAATGAATACTATCACAAACATGTCTTGATAAGAACGTAACACACAATTCATCAAACACATGAAAGTAGCTGAAGCATTAGTCAAACCAAAAGGAACCACAAGAAAATAAAAATGCCCATACCTGGTCCAAAAATAAATCATGTAAATGTCTTCTTCTTTGATGTATACCTGATGATATTCTGATCTCAAATCAATCTTCAAGAACATTGCTGCTTCATTAAACTAGTCAAACATCTATAGTAATGGGTACCCATTCATGATCGTCACCTTGTTCAACTGCCTATAATCAAAGCACAACCTAAGAATACCATCCTTCTTCTTCACAAATAGCACTGGTGCACCCAAAGGTGATACACTTGTCCTAATGTATCCCTTATCAAGCATTTCCTTCAACTGCAACTTCAACTCCACTAGCTCTGGAGTGCTCATCTTGTAGGGTTCCTTTGATGTTGGTGCTTCTCCTAGTACAAACACAATAGAAAATTCCACTTCCCTATGAGGCGGTAACTCTGAAATATCTGCTAGAAATATGTCCTGAGACTACTGCAAAATCGGATACCTCTTCAAGAATTCTATAGCCTAAACATCCTTACCTTTATCACTAGAATCATGCACTGCAAATAATACACGCCCTTCCTTGCAACTGCACTTTGCCTGCATAAATGTAACCATTCTCACCAATGTAGGCTTCTTCTTACCTTGCAAAATTCTCTTCTCTCCATCATCATCCAAGCACTCAATAGGCTTCTCAAAAAAATCCACCTTAGTCCTTTGAAGGTATAACCAATCCATACCCAAAAGCATATTGTATGATCCCAAAAAAAGCACATTCGAATGTGCTGATGTAGGCATACCATTTTGCTCAAATGCATAAGCTCTTACCCAATGATGAACTCTTTTCTTAGTCCCTGTAGCCAATTGCACCATCCAAGACTCTACATGCACTTATTTTCTCAAACCACACTTGTCCACCAAGTCAAAATTAACATAAATATAATTAGATCCAGGGTCAATCAAAATAGAAGCAACTCAATCACAGAGCTTGCGTTCCATCTCAATGATGGATGCCTGGTGACCCGCCTTCTTTTTATCAAATTCTGCATAGATCTGAGAAAATGATTTGTCCAACATCCCCAACTATTTGTGCCTCCTGAGCACTATATATCTAAGGCCTACCACCCTGAGACAATGGACAATCCTTCTTGTGATGATCATTGCCACATGTCTAACACTACAAAGGCCCACTACCTCTATTATGCTTCTCTCCCAGCTGCGACCCAGTCCCTTTTCAACTGCATTAAACTTCTTATAAGGAGCAACATTTTCCTTCTCACCTGCATCCCGAGGTCATCCCCATTCGGTGGCCACTTTCCCTTATTCTTATCATTCCCTTTCCAACCCTACTTAGAATAAAACTTGCATTTTGATTGCTCATAACAATGCTTCAACTTTCCAATGAATTCTTCCAATGACCTACGCTCATCATACTCAATTCAATCCTTAGACACTAATGGTAGTCCACTAATGAACATTTGAAAATTTTTCATCTCATCCTTAATATAAGGCACATACCTCAACAAATCTAGGAATTGAACTTAGTAGTGTACTCCTCATTTGTCATAGATCCCATATTCAACTCATAAAACTCCTTGGCCTTTTTGTCATAGTACTTATATAACAGGTACTTCTTCCCCAAGGGTCTCTTGAATTCATGCCAACTCAACTCCTCTGTCCTAATGTCTTTGACATGCATCACATCTTCCTACTAGATGTCTTCTTTCGCTTTGAGAGTAAAAATAGATATCCTAGTCTTCATGTTCTCTGTGTAGTCATGAAGCTCAAATACCTTCATTCAAAGTAGCCATTCCTCAACATCTTCCAGTTTATTAAACTCTCAATCGAGTGTAGGTGGATTGGATTTCTTGAACTCATCTGCAAGTATCCCCTCTCATTCCTCTTTTAAGGATGATAATGATGATGACCATGATACTTGTTCGATCTAGAACTAGAGTAGAACCCATATCCACTGCCTCTCCTACCATGTATATCCAAGAACCTATAGAAATTCCCACTGTAGATCAACATATTATGCAATATACTAAAACACAATACAAGATCTACTTCTACAACACTTTGCAAAAGCTTAATCGAATTGAGCAAGATCAAGAGAACACATATAACTGAGAATGAGAAATCAATCACACATAACACAGAAGAAATAACCCGGGGAATACCTTAGCCTAAAACCCCAATCTCTATATTATCATACAAGTGGAAATCTTGTTCAAGTTACAAAAAGAATCAACTCTTAAGCTATCCTGCTCTCTCTGCAATCAAAAAATACAGATCACAGATTGAATAGACACTATATATGTCCTCCTCAAGCCCTCCAAGTCTCTTATTTCCTTGCGCAGTTTTTCTTGGGGTCCAGTGAAGCCACTTGTGTGAATTGGCCTCATCACACTCACAAAACCTGAAGAAGTAACTACGCAATCCTCAAGGAAACAATTTCTTTTGCATGTAAGGAATATTCACAATGGAATATTCGAGCAACTGATAGTACACTGTCCCTCCATCTGATCTCAACTGGGTCTCTGTCTAAACTGACATGCATGAATTATTTATGAGAGAATATTCAGTTATCTGAAGTGCAACAGTTACATTCATGCAAGCATTAACTAACTGAACTTACATTAATTCAACAAACTGTTTGAATTAATCTAACTGGACTTGACTCAATTAATTGAGCCAAATAAATACAACTCAATATTAAAACTCATCCTTATCTCTTTAATTGATGGATAAATTTCTCAATTAATGGAGAAACGGTTGCATGTCCCCACATATACTTCATGTTTGATTTTCCTTAACTAATTAACTCAAGATGAATTAATTAGTTAATTTACAAACAACTGCTAAGATTAAATTCCAATGTTACTTCTCTATTTTAGTTTAGGGACTGACTATAATAGGAAGGTATCCCGAAATTCTATTTATAAAATGCTATTTTTAGCACTTCCATTTTTCATTCCTTGTTACTATGTTCAACACTGGCTGAACTGCTATTTATAGCAGTGCTATTTTTAGAATTTCTTGTTGCTGACACCGAGCAGAGTTAAAGATCCATCCCAGCAGCTGACACCGAGCAGACATGATGAATAGTGTTGTTTATCACAGGCAAGGGATTCAACAGCATGCATGTCATTGTGTGCTCACATGCCATCCAACCCGTTCAACACACTCACCAAGGCGAAGACGAGAGGCAAGTCCAACTGGGGTTGAACATGTACTTCTACAACTTGATGCACATGATCACCAACACACACTTGAAGATAAGCATGGACACTATGCATCAGTGTGTTACCGGTTCGACCGTACCCAAGAAGACCATGCGCATGTTAGAACATGAGTTGGTGTTGGGCATGGAATCCCCCCAAGGCACGTTTTGGGGCTTAAAGCCCAAGTTTTGACCAAGTAATTTTGTAAAAGCTCCGCAAATTGTGGGTACAGAGCGCAAAATTATAATAGATCACAGGGTTTTCTGCCCTTGTTTTTGTAATGTAATGTTGACTTGATAGACCTACCCATGGTCCACGAACCAAGGGATTATATAAATAGAGTGAGACTCTAAGTAGAGAAGATAGAGAAGATAGAATAGAAGAGCATGAGAAGTTTAAATGATTGATTGAAAGTGTAAAGTGTGTCTTTGGGTCGTAGAGTAGGGGAAGGCTCTGTAGCTGAGTGCGTAGAGGCCAAGTAGTCCGCAGCTGAGTGTGCGGATCCCTACAACTGAGTGCGCAAGGCAGGTTGAGTCTGTAACCATTGGAAGAATCAATAAAGAGAAAGTTTACCATATTTCTGTGCATCTTTTCCTGTTTTAATATATGATTGGGTATAATTTGCAAGTATATTGTTTATATGCTGCGCGAACTTATTTGAATGTTTTGTATAACTAATTATAACATAAGACATCCAAGTACGTGAAGGTAATTCACTGGTATAGGAAGGTAAGTAAGATCTCTGATAATAGTGCAGAGCGTAGCTCTAGCAGCGTGGAAGCTCCACAATCCATGGTTAGGGTTGCGTGAAGGAAGTGTATCAGGGCATGAGGAACAAGGGCATGAAGAGACTTGCACAGAGGGACAAATAGTGAGACCAGTCGAACCTCTCAAACATCTCAAGGGTGCAAAAACCTAGTTCTAGCACCCTCCCATACTACTTCAGGTGAGACCTCAGTCTGTGCTCCACGGACTGTTGCCAAAAGGGCTAGTAGTACTGGGAGTTGTTTGGCTAATTAACTCCGAACCTAGGTTAGACCCCAACAAGGCAACAAATGGTTACATTTCTGGGACCGAGATCTGCATAGAGATGTCTGCTATCGTATCACTGGAATCCGACAAAGAAAGGAATTGAAGATTGGTTTAACATGAAGATTCACGAGTTCGTGGCGTAGGAAAATAGGAATACGCGACTATCAAAGGAAGAGTGGTTAGACTTCTACTTATATACAGAGACCCACGAAATTTTCTTCGCATCCTTCCCCACTGAGTTGTATGAGTTGATCGCGAAGCTAGAAGATAGCCAAGGAAGGTGTAAAATCAACAAACCTATTATGTGGACTCCAGAATTGGTGCATAGACTGGAAGCATCGGAAGGTAAGATTGTGCACGCTGTCAATCACTGGCTCAATCGAATCATAGGAGGATTCATCACCGAATTTGCAGTAGATACTTCAGTCAGTTATAGCGAGGTAGAATGGCGCTTCCTCAAAGGAATGCAAGGTAAGTACATTA
This sequence comes from Pinus tabuliformis, assembly GCA_031772625.1. Classification (NCBI taxonomy): domain Eukaryota; kingdom Viridiplantae; phylum Streptophyta; class Pinopsida; order Pinales; family Pinaceae; genus Pinus; species Pinus tabuliformis. The sequence goes on along the minus strand of CM062813.1, from coordinate 692,012,194 downwards.
AATCGTTGAACACTTGAATTAAAATGTTGCTGTGTGAAAAAATGGTTATGTGCATAAATTTATGTTTGGGGCTAGCGAAGTGGGAGAATCTACAGAAATGAAGGTAGCATAGAAGTAGAGACTAGCGCCTTGATTTCACCTCTGTGAGGGGGCGAGGAAGAGCTCGTTAAGGTCTCACCAAGAAGTGCGATAAATCTGATAAGGCAGAGAATTCCGCGCATACCACCCCCAACCACACCACCACCAGTTTCACTGTCTTCACCCCCGTCTTCGCCCATACCACCTCCGCCACCACCGCGAAGCAGTATGGCAAGCGCGATAAAGCTATCAGTGTTCAAAGGAGTAGGGAATGAAGATCCGGACCAGTTTTTGTTCGTGATAAATGTTGTATGGGAAGCACAAGGAGTCATGGATGACAATATAAATAAGGTAACATTGGTTAGCGCTCTCTTGACCTGGTACATTAAGCATTCCAATTACAATCAGAATGAAGGGATCCCGGATATCCAAGCTATGCTAAACAAAGAATTTAGCAGGCCAAAGTCACAAGCACAGTCGATCATTGGATTCAAGGAAATCAAAATGCTACCAGGCAAGACCCTATGGGAGTTAAATCAAAGATTGAAGTGCACAATTCATGAAGAGAACATGACATTAACAAATCGGCAACACTGCGAATGGTTTATAGCATCGTTAACGCCACATATATAGAACGCAATGTCGCAATAGAGGCTAAGCACTCAAGCCAAGGCCTTGGAGTTCGCAATGAGATTGTGTGAGACCTCGATACAAGATTCCAACCTGGGTGTTCAACAAATTCACACACAGTTGAAAAAATTGTGCCTGGAGATGAAGAGTTTGAAACAAGACGGGACAACTCGCCCAGTGATGCATGATGAGGTATGGTGCATAAAATGCAAGGGCCAAGGGCACGACAAGGACCACTACCTGGTGTTCACGAATTACCTTGGGGGAGGAGGGCCAATGCCACTAAGACCAGAGGCACAAGCAGGACCAAGCGCAATGGCTGCACTATGGTGCGTGATTTGTTAGATAGGAGGAAAGCATGCTACAGATAACTGCCATCTATTATAGAAGTATACACAGAATTCACAACAATTTTTCTGTAATTTATGTAGGTCAGTAAGACATGATGAGCGCACCTGTAGAAGTTATGAGTTGATGATGGATCAAACTCCTACAGAGCCCAGGCTGAAACACGGCCCCTCGATCAAAATGCAGGAATGACACGCACCGTATTTCGGGGGTGTGGACAAGGCCGAGGTGGAGGGGGACTAGGAAGAGGTAACAGACAACTGATATGTTAGAATTGCGGAGGGCCAGGGCATTATGATCGTGATTGTGCAAATCCAATGTGACCATCATGCTTGTATTGTACATTGTTTGATCATGAGACGGAGGATTGTCCCACACTGATAGCGAGGCTATGTGATAAAGGAGCACTCTAACCTCCCTCAACTCAGAACATTCAAATGATGAGGTCTGAGCCATGTGAGGAAGACCCTAACGTAAATATCGTGCTCCGGAGTGGAATTACGACAGGGGATGACAAAGGAAAGCAACTTGAAGAAAGCACCTGGGTTCGCAAGGCTCCAATGAAGGAACCAGAATTTGATTTGGAGTGCGCTAAGGAGACTTTCATGGAAGCTAAGAGGAGATTCAGTGATGCCTCCACTTCAGAAAGTAAAGACAGACTAGAGCCGGAAATGGACCCATTGATGCTCACTGCGTTCTTGGAGACATGCATGAAGCTACTACGCGATAGCAAGGTTGTAAAGGGGCTGCAAGAACTCATAAGTAGATGCGCTTTGACCACGGCAAGAGAACTGCGTGTAGTCTAGAAGGTCAAGAAGCACACAACACAAACAGGAAGAGAGATGAGATTTACCACGCAGATTGGGGAATATGAGATGGACCAAGTGATTCTGGATCTAGGATCGGACGTGAACATCCTACCAAAGTAGACATGGGAGCGCATGGGCAAGGCTGTGTTGCAATGGTCTCCTATCGAACTACGAATGGCGAACCAGAAAAAGATCCTACCTATGGGGAGATTTCAGGGAATCACAGTAGATATCGAAGGATCAAGCACACTAGCAGATTTTGGAGTGATAGAGATTATTGATGATAGCAATCCCTACCCTGCACTATTGGGAATAGATTGGGCCACTGACATGAATGGAGTGATAAATCTAAAGAAGTGCAAGATGATCTTTGAGAAAAGTATCTGCGCGTATGGTACCTTTAGACCCTGCAGAAGGATTGCGCTACATAGAGCCAATGCGCAACTATGACAACGATGACAATCTGGACTGCATCTACAAGATAACTCCGCAGGAGCAAGACTGGGTAAATCCAAATGTGGATGGCCAAATCTCATGGGAGTGTGAAAGCTTCTGCACATTAGATTTTGATGAGGATATAGAACGATGGCAGAACTGGTTACACGAGGTAACCACGCTCAACTGTAACATGATGACGAGGTCACTGCACTGTGTAGCAATATAGGTAAGAGATATGCCTACGTATGACGGGTTAAGTGAGGTGGATGACTTCCTGAACAAATTTGAAAGAGAAGTGTCAGAATAGCAGCATTTTGACGCTCTGAAATGGGTACTGCGAGCTACGCCCACAAGATGGTGGGGTACGCACCAAAGAAGTTTTGAGGACTAGCGCAACTGTAGAAGAATGATGTGCACATGATTTGGGAAGCCTCCGATGCGATTAACAGACAATATGGTTGGACGAAACAGCCCGCGCACCCACCTATCCAGGTGGATACAGGCATATGGTTTGAAACCTGCATGAATGCACACAGTCCTCGCAGTAGGAGACACGATCAGTAAGCAGGTGCGAGTAAGACAATGGCACGAACGACCCCTCTGGTTGGGACCATGAAGTATGGAAAGACCAAGTGCACAAAAGGATATCCACGCAGAAGCCTTTAACAAAGTACGCGAAGCATTAAACAAGGTCCACAATGCGAAGTGGACTGACTGGGACTTGTGTGTACCAGTGGTTCTATGGGCTTATAGGACCGTGTGCAAGAACCTAACCATGCAAGCACCACCAAGGCTGGAGTATAAAGCAAACACTGTAAGCCCTATAGTACATGAAAAGCTTATACTGCGCATGATAACACTGGTAGATACGACGGTTCGTGAAACCTTGGAAGAATAAATCCAACAGGGAAATTCTATGCTCCAAGAACTTGAAGAAGAAAGTGTACGATTAAGGAAGAAAAGCACTCTGGTAGACACGGAAGTCAAGAAACTAAAGGATGAGATAAATGAAGATTTTCTCGGAAAAAAGACCAGGGTTATAAGGTAGGATGTGCATGATCACGAGGACAAATTTGAGGCCTATTGCCATAAATTGATCAATCTAATGCCTTGGCTTGGATGACAAATTACTAAGTGAGTCGACCAGGGTAGCGTGTTGCTGATGATAAAGTGTGTGCTGCCGCCCATAACAATAAAAGGTGGGTATTTTCCAGGAAACGTGATGGATGACAGGATGAAACTTTACACAGGTGGTGTGACCACTTGACTAGCCGAGGGAAGTACAGTCTTAGCACTCCAAGTAGTTGAAAGGAAGCATGGGACTATAAATTATTATGCCCGAGAGCTACGCGATGTTGGAGCTGCACGTAGAAGTAAAGAGTCACAAGGTCCGCGAACATGGACGGGGGGCTGCGTTGCCACACGGGTTGACCAAAAAGTGGCTGTTGAAGTCACTATTCATGATGGGATGCTCGACTTGAGACCAAATGGAGCAGGCGACAGGAATTTAAGACGCGATTTATGGGCAAGATTTGGGAAAATATGCTGCCAAGGGGGCATTAATGAACCGGATTTGGGGGAAACGACCGAATTCAAATTCAAAAAGTGCTATAAATTACAAAGGGCTACCCGGCAAAAAACACTTAGTCATTTGCAAACTGAGCTATTGAGTAGAGCCCTGTTTTCTTTTTGTCGAGTGTTGATTGAGCCCCTGAGTTTGTGACAGTTGAAGAAGTTATGGAAATAACAAAAATGATCATCGCAGAGGCTGTGTAGGCCCTAACTATGGGGGATGCTCTGGAAGGCGTCGGGATTGTGGCAGAAATCTCGAAATCACAGCGCACGCCAAGACCAAAGAAGGATAAACAAGCGATGGTTCTGGTACGTGTGTCCCCGCGGAACTCGCTGTGCACCAAGCTGTTAATGGAGGACAAGGGGAAAGCCGTCACCATAGAAACCAATGAAGAAGAAGAAGACCTGGAGGACCTTATCATCGAAGAGGATGAGGACGAAGACACGGAGGAGGAAATTGAGCCTGCGCACCCCTCGACGAAGCTACCTGCCTATGTCCCCCCGTAGAAAGGGGAGGCTAAAGTACCCAAGGACCTTGATGAGACCAAGAGCTTGCTCCAGACCCCGCTCCTCCTAGACAACATTATTTTTTAGGGCACGCACCTGGGACCTTGCTGACCACGAGAAGTTCCCTCATCTTGAGACTGCACACCTCATGAAGCCTAAGCAGAACACTGCGGTAGGGGTTATAGAATTAGAGCTGTGAAAGTGGTTGCACGGAGTGGAAAAGGCAAGGCTACTTAACCTGCTCTGGGTGCCGCATTTCCACCGTGCCCCAATAACAATTTTCGTCATCAGGCAGCTGCTTTGCCTAGTGCATGGTGGGTGTTTATGGCTAGAGGAGCCCATCCCCATCACGGAAGACTTGATTCACTGCATTACCTGGTTACCGCACAAAGGAGAGGACCCTGCAGACATCTCAGAGGGGAAGAGCAGTGACTTGGCCATCGCGGAGGCCATGAAGAAGAAGTACAAGCTGGCAAAGAAGAAAAGGGGCGATGCCATATCCAGCATCAATGACAAAGCAATGAAAGTGGTGACCCAAATACTAGCCGGTAAGGTTATACGCAAGTGCTGTGCAGATGAGGTACCTGCGCCGATGGTAGCACTAGCTAAGTAGTGCGCGAAGGGGGTCCAGTTTAGCTGGTTCGAGTTCCTCTTCAAGGAGTTCTTGGAAAATTGCCACGAGGCTCAAGAACAAGGAAAAACATTCCACTATGCATGGCTTCTGTTGTCCATAGTGCTCATGGCCGAGGAACTACCGAAGGATAGTCAAATCCCCATAATTGACAGGGATCTGCCAGAGGCCACGAAGTACGCTTCGCTCTGGGCCACAAAGGATGAAAATAGGATCCGCAACAACAAGATATTCTTGATTTTCGTGGAGATGAACCTCAGAATGGAGATCAACCACAAGCCGCGGTTGTCACCCACTGTCTAGAACAACCTAGAGAGTTTTGCAGAGTTTAAAGTGGACATTCACAACATATACATTAGAGCACGCAAGGACCCGGCCAAGCAATGGATAGAGCTACCCTTTGTAGCCACGGATGATGTAATATTCAATGTAATAGAGACATGGCTGCCAGAGTAGCGCGCTCCAGACATTGCAATATAGAGAAGTCAGCGGCGCAGAGGAGGAAAGAGGAGGCCAAACTGCGCATGGCACAGTTGGCGGAGAAACGAAGGAAGGAGGCAGTGGCAACAAAAGCGCAGGAGGCACGAGATGCTGCACAAACAACCACTGAATAGGAAAAGGCTACAACAGAAGCAGCAGCACAAGAGGTAGCCACGAAGGTGCGCAAGGGCCAAATGTCAGCTTCGCATGGGAAGGAAGCAGAGGAAGAAGAGGGAGGCGCGGACCTACAAACTGCGTCAACACAGTTGAAGCACCAGCACCCGACCGAGCGAACAGGGTCGCACAAGAAGGTCAAGGCATCGAAGTTGTCTATTGACCCAATCACCCTAACCGAGGGTGATCTACACAACATCGGCAAGACAGTGCGTGATGTCACCTCCAAGGCCCTCCAAAATTTTATGCAGGAGAACCAGATTGCGTTGGGGGCCCTCAAAGCGTAGTTGCAAGAGTTCTGCCCTCCTCTGGTTGGTACCCTTTCAACTAGCCTCGCAATTAGAACAACGGCAGTAGAACAGATGTTGCGCGCTCAGGTGACGAATACCGTAGTGCTGCCAAAAGGGGCACTAGTGACAACAAATGAGGCTGATAGGCCTATGGTTAGCACGTTGAAGGGTCTCGACATCAACATGGCTGCACTCTCGTGGGAGACCTTATACGTTCTGCAGGATGGGATAACTGCAGAACTATGGGCTAGGGAGAGCCATGTGCTGCAAGTCCTTAGCGAACATAAAATCAACATGGAACAGTTGAGTTTGTAGCACGACCAAGTGGTGTCACAGAATTGACAGCTGGTACAGGTACTTGATGGAGCTTTCCAAAGCATCCCAGACCTGGCCATCCCAGCAGACACACCAGTAGAGGCGCGCATCCAAAGGCTAGCAGCAAGGGTGCGCGAGGCGCGAGAGGAAATGCCAAAGGTTTAGCTGGAGATGAACCTTCAAATGGCCAAGCTACGGTTAAAGGCATAGCCGTCGACCCCTTCAAAAGTCAGAGAACAATGCACTGGTGTTATTACAGTGGGACTGGATGAGATTGGCAATGCAGTGCGAGACTGCACCAGCATCTTGGAAGAGTCATTTGAGGTCCTCACAAATCTGTAGGAGGACCCCAACATCCAGTGCTTAGAGACAGAGGCGTGAGAACTCCAACAGCAATATGATAGCATCAAGGGAACTGCATAGATGGTGGCCCTCACTTAGAGGCTCATGCGGATGTAATAGGCCAAAGCGCTGAAAGAACAGGTGGACACGGCACGGCACAAGGAAGCAATCCTGAAGGCACATGATCAACCTTCGATCAACGAGGCCTTCACCATCACAGTAGAAATTGAAGGCAAGCTCGCACACATGCAGGGGATACAAGCAAGGATGCAGAGAAGCACTTCCGATACTGCGGTCTCGGAACAACGCATGCAGTAGATTCAGTAGGCAGCAACTCAGTGCATTGTCGACCTTGCAACAATTCAAGCAGAGTTGGAAGGACTCCACGTTGATAGAGTGACTCAAGGGTGAGTCACGATGTTTGTGTTGGGGGCCTATTGGGCATGGAATCCCCCCAAGGCACGTTTTGGGGCTTAAAGCCCAAGTTTTTACCAAGTCTTTTTGTAAAAGCTTCACGAATTATGGGCATGGAGCATGAAATTATGATAGAATCACAGGGTTGTCCACCCTTGTTTTTGTAATGTAATGTCAGCTTAATAGACCTACCCATGGTCCGCGGATCATGGGATTGTATATATAGAGTGAGTCTCTAATTAGAGAAGATAACGAAGATAGAATAGAAGAGCATGAGAAGTCTACATGATTGAGTGAAAGTGTAAAGTGTGTCTTTGGGTCGTAGAGTAGGGGAAGGCTTTGCCGCTAAGTGCACAGAGGCCAAGTAGTCCGCAGTTGAGTGCACGGACCCCTGCAACTGAGTGCGCAGGGCAGGTCAAGTCTGTAACCGTTGGAAGAATCAATAAAGAGAAAGTTTACCATATTTCTGTGCATCTTTTTCTATTTTAATATATGGTTGGGTATAGTTTGCAAGTATATTGTTTATACATTGCGCGAACTTATTTGAATGTTTTGTACAACTAATTATAACATAAGACATCCAAGTACGTGCAGGTAATTAACTGGTATAGGAAGATAAGTAAGATATCAGGTAATAACGCATAATGTGGCTCTTGCAGCGTGGAAGCTCCACAATCCCTAGTTATGGCTACGCGAAGGCAGTGTATCAGGGCGTGAGGAACAGGGAAGTGTGCGAAGCAACCTGCATGCAGCGACAAACATTGAGACCAATCGAACCTCTCAGAAATCTCAAGGGTGCGGAAACCTGGTTCTAGCACCCTCCCATACTACTTTAGGTGAGACCTCAGTCTGCGCTCTACGGACTGTTGCCAAAAGGGCTAGTAGTACCGGGATTTGTTTAGCTAATTAACTCCGAACCTGGGTCAAGTCCCAACAAGCCAACAAATGGTTTTGTTGCTGGGACTGGGATTTTCATAGAGATGTCTGATGTCATATCATTGGAATCTGACAAAGAAAGGAATTGAAGATTGGTTGGCCAGGAAGATTCATGAGTTTACGATGCAGGAAAACAGGAGTTTGCGACTATCAAAGGAAGAGTGGTTAGGCTGCTACTTATATACCGATATCCACGAAATTTTCTTTGCATCCTTCCCCACTAAGTTGTATGAATGGATCGCGAAGCTAGAAGATAGCCAAGGAAGGTGTAAACTCGACAAACCTATTGTGTGGACTCCAGAATTGGTGCGTAGATTGGAAGCATCGAAAGATAAGATCACGTGCACTGTCGATCATTGGCTTGATCGAATCATAGGAGGATTCATCACCGAATTCGCGGTAGATACTTCAGTCAGCTTTAGCGAGGCAGAACGATGCTTCCTCAAAGGACCGTGAGGTAAGTACATTAAATCATTGAACACTTGAATTAAATGTTATTGTGTGAAAAACAGGTTATGCGAATAAATTGATGTTTGGGGCTACGCAAAGTGGGAGAATCTACAGAAATGAAGGTAGCACAGAAGTAGAGACTAGCCCCTTGATTTCACCGCCGCAAGGGGGCAAGGAAGAGCTCGTGAAGGTCTCGCCAAGAAGTGCGATAAATCTGATAAGGTGGAGAATTCTGTGCATACCACCCTCACCCACACCACCGCCAGTTTCACTGTCTTCACCCCCATCTTTGCCCATACCACCTCCACCACCACTGCGAAACAATATGGCAAGCACGATAAAGCTATCAGTGTTCAAAGGAGTAGGGAATGAAGATCTGAACCAGTTTTGGTTCATGATAAAAGTTGTATGGGAAGCACAGGGAGTCACAGATGACAATATAAAGAAGGCAATGTTGGTCAAGGCTCTACAGGATTGCGCGCTGACCTGGTACATTAAGCATTCCAATGACAATCCGAATGTGGGGATCGTGTATATCCAAGCTGCTAAACAAAGAATTTATCAGGCCAAATTCAGAGGCACAGTCGATCATTGGATTCAAGGAAATCACAATGCTACCAGGCGAGACCCCATGGGAGTTGGATCAAATATTGAAGTGCACAATTCGTGAAGTGAACATGACATAAACAGATGGGCAACACTGCGAGTGGTTTGTAGCATCGTTAACGCTGCATCTACGAAACGCACTATCGCAACAGAGGCTAAGCACTCAAGTCAAGGCCTTGGAGGTCGCGATGAGATTGTACGAGACCCTGATATGAGAACCCAACCTGGGAGTTTAGCAGATTCACACGTAGTTGAAAAACTTGTCCCTAGAGATGCAAAGTTTGAAACAAGAAAGGACAACCCGCCCAGAGATGCACGATGAGGTATGGTGTGTAAAATGCAAGGGCCAGGGGCACGACAAGGACCACTACCTAGTGTTCATTAATTACCTTGCGAGAGGAGGGCCAATGCCACTAAGACAAGAGGGAAAATCAAGACCAAGCGTGGTGCCTGCACTGTGGTGCGCGATTTGTCAGATAGAAGGAAAGCATGCTACAGATAACTGCCATCTATTACAAAAATATATGCAGAATTCACAGCATTTGTTTTGTAATTTCTGTAGGTCAGTAGGACATGATGAGCGCACCTGTAGAAGTTATGAGCTGATGATGGATCGAACTCCTACCTACAGAGTTCAGGTCGAAACATGGCCCTCGATCAAAAAGCAGGAATGGGACGCACCAAATTTCAAGGGCGTTGACAAGGCCGAGGTGGAGGGGTACCAAGAAGATGTCACGGACAACTGATATGTTACAATTGCGAAGGGCCAGGGCATTGTGCCCATGATTGTATGAATCCAACATGACCATCATGGTTGTGTTGTACGTTGTTTGATCATGAGATGGAGGATTGTACCACACTAATAGTGAGGTTTTGCGATAAAGGAGCACTCTAACCTCCCCTAACTCAGAACTTGCAAATGATAAGGTTTGAGTTGTGCGAGGAAGACCCTAACGTAAATATCGTGCTCCGAAGTGGAATTATGACAGGGGATGACAAAGGAAAGAAACTTGAAGAAAGTGCCTAGGTTTGCAAGGCTCCAACGAAGGAACCAGAAGTTGATTTGGAGCACACTAAGGAGACTTTTGTGGAAGATAAGAGGAGCTTTGCTGATGCCTCCACTTCAGGAAGTAAAGATAGACTGAAGCCGGAAATAGACCCATCGGTGCTCACTACATTCTTGGAGACACCCAAGACTGTCGAGGCACTTCAGCCCGAGCTGATGGTTATGTCAAGTCCCCACTCTCTTGGGGTTAGTCTCACTTCCGATCATGAAACTGTTCAATCACTTGAGGCTCCTCATCACTCATCTATATGCATTAAAGATCCATCTCACACATAGATCACACTTCCTCCACTCAAACTGCATGATCCCATTGCTCATGCATTGGAGGAGTCTTACATTGCAAGCACTCGTGCGTGATGCAAGTTATCTTTGTTTCTTTCGTTTGCTTGCCTGTCACAGTAAAGAATGTGCTTATGCTTCAAAGTTGCAAATAGTGTCACACAACGCCATGACAAGTCCACGGACCGCCCATCATGCATTTGCACTCACTTATGTCCCGTGGGCGCTTTGAAACATGAAGTTGGTTGTCTTCATTGTTATATATTTCTTGTTTGTTGCTTCGTACAACTGGGTTGCTTACAGACCAAGCCTTCACCAACATGGGTTTACCAATGTGTCGGTGGATGCATTGGAAGTATCACTTCATGTGATCAGGTCCATGCACCGTTAGTGTAGGAGTAGGAATAGTGTTTGCTTTCAGTTGCTTGCATGCATGCTTGTTTTCTTACATGCTTTATTTGCTTGTTTGTTGGCTTACTTGTTTGCCTACTTGCTTAGCTTTCACTTTTCTTCCGCTCTTGCTTTGCTTTGTTGTTTGTTAGTTCGCTTGCTTCATTTGTAGGTTAGTTTTCCATGAAACAATGTATGACTCTTGAAACGAGCTGGGTAAAGTACAAGAGGGATTGTACAACTATTACTACTTGGTTATCTGTCATCTGGCCTTTGTATGATGAGATTGTTACTTTTAGTCCATGATACGTCAAAGGAAAATACGTACTAATTGAAGTGAACCTTGGTGAAAACACAACGCTTGCGCGCTAACTAGTGTCATCTTCTCTAGTCGGTTGTTTTTAGGTTAATCCTTGTCAGCTCAATCATGTAGAGTAAGGTAAGGGAGAAAACCTTAACAAGCACATCAGAGATACAATAAAATACTTCTCTGTTGGACCAACCTCTTTTGCTCTCAATAAGTCAAGACCCCTATTCCACCTCTGAAATGAATAAGTGCTATGCACAGTGAAAAATGAAAAGTCAAAAAATTCAAAATGAAAAATGAATATGGCGAAAGAAGAGAAAGGTTTCCTGCGCAGGGTGGTGATGCAAGTAACTCCACCGGGGTACTGACCAGTCTCATTGGTAGCGGAGCCATGCTTGTGATCCTATGTGACTCCACTAGGGCAGTGGAGCAACATCTGAGATGCAACTAAGACTCTGATGACTATACTGCTTGTGCACCTATATACCCTCAACCGAAATCAAAACAAATGTGTTGCCTCAGCTTGGAATGTGTGTCAATCGACCAAGGGTTTCACAGATGCTACATCTTTCAATCAATTTAGTGTGAAACCAAGATGAGCTAAGAATTGAGCAATACTTCCAGAGGTGTTAGACTTGCTTTTCATGAAGAAGGTTCATTCAGAGAGCTGGAGTTCTACTAGTGTGTCACCAAGTGTTGTAGCGGCTACAACTACCCTCCAAAAATTTTTCCTTAGCCTATTTTGGAGCCTCCCTACCAACCTTACATAGAACTTTGTTTTTCTTCATCAAGTACTCAAGCTTCAGCGTTTTCCTCGCACAAAGGCAACCTGTCGATCATATTTGATCCTTTCCCCTCACAAGTTGTTCATCCGAACTTGATCCATTTGCAGGCTGAGCAGCTTACCCTTGAAAAATGCGCATTTCTAGAAGGAAACTAGCCATCCCTCCAAAAATTGTGCAATCATCTCTGGCAGCCTGCTGGGCTCCAGGATTATGCAATCCTGCCTACCTGCACTCCTAGCAGGATTTGTGCAAACCTCCCCAGCAGGGCTGTCTGGCCCAGGATTTGCGCAAATATGGGAAGCATTTAGCTGCTCTGCCTAGAAATTACGCAAATCTCATGGGCATCCAGCCCAGCTCCCAGCCAGAAATGTGCATTTTCTCCCAGCAGTCAAGCAGTTTCTTGCATGTGTAGCTGAGTTGACCAGTTCCCTCTAGGACCGAGAAAAACAGACTTGCATGCATGAGTTTCTTCTCCCAAGGTAACATGCAAAGGCATCCCTTGTTTCAAGGATATATGCTTAGCAATTGGAGGTTACATGCAATAATCATTTCAAAAAACTCCCACAAAGTGTTTCTTTCCCTGATTTGTGGCATTCGCATCACAACCTCGATGTTATCAAAACCCATCAACCGAACACTGTAGAGCTCATTCCTCACATCAATCTTACAACTCTGAAATCCCACATCATATCTAGGATCAGTTGGCACATTCATCTCAGCTATTTTGGGGTAATCCCGTTTCCCATGCCTTGTGTTGCATTTCTATCACTTTCTGGGTTTCCACTTGTATGAGTACTATTTTCTTGATTTATTTGAATGCTTGTTGTCATTTACATGTATACTAGCTTGTTCTAGATCTGTTTTAGTTTTCGTTGCTATGTCACTGTTTTCGCATGCATGAAACTGTTTTGCATAGACATTCACCCAACTGGAGAACTGCCTCATCCACATGCATGTTGATCTGTTTGTTGAATCTTTCGTTCATGTTTTTCATGCACTATTAATCACTTCTGCTATCACTTAGTGTCACCATGCATTCGCCGTCTTGCTTGCTTTCAGTTGCCCATCAACGAGTCGGGCCAACCTTGGCCCAGGCTCTTCCTTCACCAAGGCTGCATTGCGCAATCTGGGAAAGGAAGGCTCACCTTCCTCTCCAGATTTACGCATTCTTGGCCAGCACTGGCCTCCAGGACTATTTTTCTCATTTTTGGAGGATAGTGGCTGCTTGGTCCAATAAATTGTGCAATTCAATCCTTGTTCCAGCAGTCCTTCCCAGCTGGAATTGTGCATTGCACAATCCCAGCAGCCATCTGTCTGACTTGACTTTGCATTTCGCAGTTCTAGCAGTCAGTCAGTCTCTGAGTAGCCAAGACTATATCTTGTACAATCTTGGCAATCGGTCTCTCGAACTCTTGGCTGAAATTGTGCAACCTTCATGATCGGCCACCCAGGTATGTTGCAAATCAGTTCTCAAGTTCATGTTGGTTTTTGACTGAAATATTGCTTTCCATGAGTGTTTCCATGTCTCCAGGTATTGCAGATGTTCATCTGCCTCTTAGCAGTGCAGGTACAATGGTTTCCAAGAGAGAAAAGTCAAAGACACCATACAAAGCACACCTAGAGATGCAATCGATAAAACGTCTATGAGCTTGCCTTCTCACGAAGATATCAAGTTATTCGTAGATAAGGACATCAAGATATGAAAACAGCAACATCAAAACAAGCAACATGATGAAAATCAGCTAAAGGAAACATACTGAATACAGCAAACGCAACAAATGCAGTGGATGTGATGGAGGCAAGAGGAAGGTTGTTGACAACGCAAAGGTGGAACAAAATTGCAAGCTCAAGCAGACCCACTGATGATGAAAGCAACTTGGAGACTCAGGCTATGATGTGACAATGTGACATGAAGATCACGCGAAGATAGGGAATGGAGAAAAGAAAGAGTTACATGTGCTAAAGTAGCAATTCAAGGAAGAACATGAAGCTGCACAGACAGATGAATGAGTTGCACTAGGAAAAAGAACAACGGTGGGCACAACATACACTCAAGGATGAAACTACCCCCGTACAAGTTAAATATCCATCCTAGCAGTTGACACGAAGCAAACATGGTGGGTAGTGTTGTTGATTGTAGGCAAGGGTTTCAGCAGCATGCATGTCATTGTGTGCTCGCATGAAATCCAACCCATTCAACACACTCACCAAGGCAAAGACAAGAAGCAAGTCCAACTAGAGTTGAACATGTACTTCGGCAGTTGATGCACATGATAACCAGCACACACTTGAAGATCAACACAGACACTATGCATTAGTGTGTTTCCAGTTCAACCATACCCAAGAAGACCATGCACATGTTAGCATACGAGTTGGATGAAGGGGTCGAACCAATGCACCGGTTGCAACAGAGGCAAGAGTTCACTTCAGCAAGATGTCACCATGAGGTGCATGCACACCATCACAGATGACCAAGCTTGGCATCAGCTCGCCGCCTTCACCATCACAAGCATGTCAAATAGTTTTTCTCATCACAACGGACTGAGTGCTAGTGATGTCTTGCAAAGCTTGCTTAAGCTGTGTTGTCTCACATGAGTGCATGCGCATTGTAATGTTGAGTCATGTCAAGTGTAAGTCAAGTGTCAATGATTGGATGTAATAGTCTTAGAGTAGGTGAAGGGTCATGAGGATAGTTGAATGGTTACAAAGGGGAATGTCAAGGGTCGCTCCACCCTTTGCTATAAATATTCCCTCATAACTCATTGTAGAGGCTTTTGGTCAGCCAAGCTTCTGATAAGACTATATTGGATAAAAGCTTGTACAATATTGTAATGCGCCTTGTCTTCTCCACTGCACGGAGCTAGTTCATCTCTGTGGAGGAGTAGGTGGATGTGGCTGTAACGTTCCACCATTGGGGCTAGAAAGTTTACATGGTGTATTGTATGATTGTGACTTACACTTCTTTATATAATAAGAGGCAACACATTTTCATGCATATGTTGTTATTGTAGTTGGACTGCTCCGGTTTCCATAATGATATATGTTGTTTAACTTATGTACTTGTGTATGAACTGATTCACATGCAGTTATATGAATCATGTTGTTAATGTGTTGTATATGTTGTTAATGTTGTCACCATCCATGTCGACTACTCTGCCGGACACCAGACAGACCTTTCACATGAACCTTGTTGTAACAACCGTAGCACTCGTCTCGAATTGATCCGCGAGTGTTGTACATGTTATCTTACCTTGTATGATGTGAGTGTCGCATCCAAGTGGACTACTCCTCTAGAAGCTATGCTTGTCCTTTTGTGTTGTGTGTTCCTAGTCAAGTTGGGAACAATCCCTTTCAACCTGGAACTCACTTTCACCTTCTTCTCCCTTCGAAGTGTTAGAACCTTTCATACACCTTCCTTGACTCACTGCATCAGTCACACCCTTGCTACTGAAAGAGTTATCTTACTTGCCTCTGTGTGATATCGCAGTCAAGGCATTACCTTACGGACCACTTTTGGGACTCCTACACTAAATGGTCCGAGGTCTAACTGGGACTTCTTACCAAGGAGATCCCCTTGACATGTTGGTGGGTCCAGCACCGTCAACATTTCTGATGCTAGAAGGAGGGCCTGATGACAAGTTGTGTCCTCTCATCCAATTTTGAACCTTTGCATATCTTTCATGGAGTCTTGCACACTTCTTCCCCCATGGTGTTTTTCGAATCGTTAAGATGTCTCCATCTCAGGGAAGCTTTTCAATCTCTTGTTTGCTCACACGTATGATGGTGGAGGTGAAGTGGCCTAGCCTGAGTACTTACATAACTTTCTTTCCGTGATTCATGAGGAAGATGAGTTTTCTGATGAATAGGCCAGTTTTCTGCTTGCATACACACTTCGCGAATCTCCATTTCATTGGGTGCTCAGCCTATCGGCTGACACAGTGCACTCTTTTGAGCACCTATGTGATCTTATTGAAGACACATTCTATCATTTTGATCCAGACCATATTGACTGGAAACTGTTACAGTAACGAAGGGCTTCGCATGTATCAGTTATTGATTTTTGGAAATGCTTTAGTGACTTGCAATTTCAAGCTCCGAGGAGCCAGATGAAGTTTTCTTATCTCTGGGGCCGGTTCGAGTACTACCTTAAGAAATCTGCCTGTCCCAAGAGGAAGTTTGAGATCAAGCCTCGCTCAACATTCTTCATTGGTGGAGCTGCACAATCTCATGTGGAAGCGGGCACTGTCTCAACTGACTGTCTGCCTTCCTCTCATCCAACAGCTCCACCATTTCCCAGTGATGTTGAGGATCACACTCACACACCTGTTCATCCTTCACATTCTCCCAACATCACTTCACTCAATTTTCGTGCATATTTGGTTGTGAGTCCTTCAAGTTCTCATATGCATTCTTTTCTTTGATCTCTGTCTTCGCACTCGGGTGTTCCTCCAAATGATGATGTCTTGTGTTTGTCCATTCCAGACTCTTCATTTGTTTTGAATGAGGAGAAACCCATTGATGGATTTGGTGTTGCACAACCAACATATGTTGTCATTCATGAAGAGTATGAGTGGGAGCTTGAACATCAACACTCGGCGAAGGATGACTCCCTTCCATCCGAGCCCCCTCCATTTTTTCCTAACCTCTTTGGTGAGCCTGCCATCCATGATTTTGCATGTGTGTCTTCATCCACGGATGCACCCATTGTTGATCACTCCCAGGACTCACCGATGTTGTTCCATCATTCAACAACAGAGAGGATAATTTATTCGTTGAAATCCACTTCATCCTTCATATGTCTTTTCTGGAAACATAGAGGATGAGTTTGTTCGCTTTTCATCTACCCCTCTATTTTATTCATCTGATCATGAGGATGCAAAAGAATTCATTAATTTTTCTGATCGTGGCAGTTGTAATCCATTTACTTCCATTTTCAATCATGATCATGAATCTATCACAGTTGATCTTTCGAAGCCACCGGTGTATGATGATCTACCTGATGATGAAGTTGAGACACCCAAGACTGTCGAGGCACTTCATCCCGAACTGATGATTATGTCAGATCCTCGCTATCTTGGGGTTAGTCTCACTTCTAATCATGAAACTGTTCAATCACTTGAGGCTTCTCGTCACTCATCTGTATGCATTGAAGATCCATCTCACACACAGATCACTCTTCCTCCACTCAAACTGCACGATCCCCTTGCTCATGCATTGAAGGAGTCTTACATTGCAAGAACTTGTGCACGACGCAAGTTAGCTTTGTTTCTTTCGTTTTCTTGCTTGTCATAGTCAAGAATGTGTTTATGCTTCAAACTTGCATGTAGTGTCACACAACACCATGAAAAGTCCACGGACTGCCCGTCATGCACTTGCACTCACTTATGTCCCATGGGCGCTTTGAAACACGAAGTTTGGCTGTAATCATTGTTATATCTTTCTTCTTTGTTGCTTCAAATAACTGGGTTGCTCGCAGATCAAGCCTTCACCAACATGGGTTTACAAATGCACCGATAACTACATTGGAAGTATCACTTCATGTGATCAGGCCCATGCACCATTGGTGTAGGAGTAGGAGTAGTGTTTACTTTCAGTTGCTCGCTTGCATGCTTGTTTGCTTGTTTATTTTCTTTCTTGTTTGCCTACTTGCTTCGCTTTCACTTTTCTTCCGCTCTTTCTTTTCTTTGTTGTTTTTTAGTTCACTTGTTTCGTTCGTAGGCTAGTTTTGCATGAAACCATATATGACTCTTGAAACAAGCTGGGTAAAGTACAAGAGGACTTGTATAGCTATTACTACTTGGTTATCTGTCATCTTGCCTTTGTATGATGAGCTTGTTACTTTTAGTCCATGATACGTCGAAGGAAAATACGCACTGTTTGAAGTGAACTGTAGTGAAAACACAACGCTTGCGCACTTACTAGTGTCAACTTTTCTAGTCAGTTGTTTTTGGGTTAACCCTTGTCAGCCCAGTCAAGTAGGCTAAGGTGAGGGGGAAAAGCTTAATAGACACATCAGAGATACAATAAACTACTTCTTTGTTGGAACAACCTCTTCTACTCTCAATAAGTCGGGATCCCTCTTCCGCCTTTGAAATGAATAAGTGCTATGCATAGTGAAAAATGAAAAAAAATTGAAAAGTCAAAAAATTCAAAATGAAAAATGAATAAGGTGAAAGAAGAGAAAGGCTTCTGGTGCACGAACGTGATGCAACTAACTCTGCCAGGGCACTGACCAGGCTCACTGGTAGCGGAGCCATGCTTGTGTTCCTATGTGACTCCACCGGGGTACTGTCCATGCATGATGGCAGTGGAGCAACACCTGAGATGAAGCTAAGACTCTGACAACAATACTTCTTGTGCACCTATATACCCCTCAACCCCAATCGAAACAAATGTGTTTCCTTAGCTTGGAATGTGTGTCAATCGACCAAGGGTTTAGCAGATGCTACATTGTTCAATTAAGTTAGTGTGAAACCAATATGAGCTGAGAACTGAACAATACTTCGAGAGGTGTTAGACTTGCTTTTCATGAACAAGGTCCATTCAGAGAGTTGGAGTTGTACCAGTGTGTCGCCAAGTGTTGTAGTGGCTACAACCACCCTCCAAACATTTTGCGCTAGCCTATTTTGGAGCCTCCCTACCAACCTTACATAGCACTTTGTTTTGCTTCATCGAGTACTCAAGCTTCAACGTTTTCCTTGCACAAAGACAACCTGTCAATCATAGTTGATCTTTTTCCCTCACAAGTTGTTCATCCAGACTTAATCCAGTTATAGGCTGAGCAACTTCCCTTTGAAAATTGTGCATTTCTGGAGGGAAACCAACCTTCCCTCCAGAAATTGCGCAATCCTCTCTGACAGCCTACTAGGCTCCAAGATTGCGCAATTGTGCCTACCAACACTCCCAGCAGGCTTTGCGCAAATTTCCCCAGTAAGGTTGTCCGGCCCAGGATTTGAACAAATCTAGGCAGCAGTCAGTTGCTCTACCCAAAAATTTTGAAAATCTCTTCGGCATCTAGCTCGGCTCCCAACCATAAATGTGCATTTTCTCCCAGTAGTCAAGCTGTTGCTTGCATGTGCAGCTGAGTTGACCGCTTCCCACCAGGACCGAGAAAAATAGACTTGTGTGCATGAGTTTCTTCTCCCAAGGAAACATGCAAATACATCCCTTGTTTTAGGGATCTATGTTTAGTAGTTGGAGGTTACATGCAAGGATCATTTCAGAAACCTCCCACCAAGTGTCGCTTTCCCTAGATTTGTGGCATGCACATCACAACCTTGATGTTATCAAAACCCATCAATCGGATGTTGCAAAGCTCATTATTCACATCAATATTACAACTCTAACATCCCACGTCACATCTAGGATTAGTTGGCAAATTTTGCTTAGTTGTTTTGGGGTAAGCCCGTTTCCCATGCCTTGTGTTGCATTTTTGTCGCTTTTTGGGTTTCCGCTTGTATGGGTATTGTTTGCTTGATTTCTTTGAATGCTTTCTATTGTTTACATGTATAATAGCTTATTTTAGCTATGTTTCAGTTTTCATTGCTATCTCACTATTGTCGAATGCATGAAATTGTTTTGCACAGACGTTCGCCCAACTGGCGAACTGCCTCACCCACATGCATGTTGATCTGTTTGTTGAATCTTTCATTCATGTTTTGCATGCACTATTAATCACTTCTACTATCACTTAGTGTCACCATGCATTTATTGTCTTACTTGCTTTCAATTTCCCATCGGCGAGTCAGGCCAACCTTGGCCCGGGCTCTGCCTTCACCAAGGCTGCATTGCGCAATTTGGGAAAGGAAGGCTCACCTTCCTCTCCAGATTTACACATTCCTTCCCAGCACTGGCCTCCAGGACTGTTTTGCACATTTTTGGAGGAAAATGGTTGCTTGGCCCAAGAAATTGTGCAAATCTATCCTTGGACAAACAGTCCTTCCCAACTCGAATTGTGCATTGTGCAATCCCAAAAGCCAGGTGCTTGATTGGATTGTGCATTGTGCAGTCTTGGTAGTCGGTCTCCCGAACTCCCGGCCGAAATTGTGCAACCTTCATGATCATCCACCCAGGTATGTTGCAAGTCAGTTCTCAAGTTCATGTTGGTTTTCGATTGACAGATTTCTTGGTATGAGTGTTTCCATGTCTCCATGTATTGCAAATGTTCATCTGCCTCTCAGCAATGTAGGTACAATGGTTTCTAAGAGAGCATAGTCGAAGACATCATCCAAAGCACACCTGGAGATGTAATCGATAAAACATTTATGAGCTTGCCTTCTCACGAAGATATCAAGTTATTTGTAAACAAGGAAATCAAGATATGGCAATAGCAACATCACAGCAAGCAACATCATGAACAAGAATTGAAGGCAGCATACCGAATGCATTGAACACAACAAATGCAACGGATGTGATGGAGGCAAGAGGAAGGTTGTTGACAACGCAGAGGTGGAACAAAGTTGCAATATCAAGCAGACCGACTAATGATGAAAGCAACATTGGAGACTCAGGCTATGATGTGACGACTCGACACGAAGATCACGCGAAGATAGGGAATGGAGAAAAGGAGTTGCATGTGCTGAAGCAGAAACTCAAGGAAGAACATGAAGCTCCACAGATAGACAAATGAGTTGCACCAGGAAAAAGAACAACAATGGGCGCAACATACACTCACGAATGAAACTGCGCCCGTACAAGTTAAAGATCCATCCCAACAGCGGACAAGGAGTAGACATGGTGAGCATTGTTGTTGATCACAGGTAAGGGATTTAGTAGCATGCATGTCATTGTGCGCTTGCATGCAATCCAACCCATTCAACACACTCACCAAGGCAAAGCCAAAAAGCAATTCCAACTGGAGCTGAACATGTACATCGACAAGTTGATGCGCATGATCACCAGTACACACTTGAAGATCAACACAGACACTATGCATCAATGTG
Organism: Pinus tabuliformis; assembly: GCA_031772625.1. Taxonomy (NCBI): domain Eukaryota; kingdom Viridiplantae; phylum Streptophyta; class Pinopsida; order Pinales; family Pinaceae; genus Pinus; species Pinus tabuliformis. The sequence goes on along the minus strand of CM062813.1, from coordinate 691,991,405 downwards.
TTTCCAGTTCAACCGTACCCAAGAAGACCATGCACATGTTAGCAAACGAGTTGGATGAAGGGGCCGAACCAATGCACTGGTTGCAATGTAGGCAAGAGTTCACTTCAGCAAGATGTCACCATGAGGTGCATGCACACCATCACAAACGACCAAGCTTGGCATCAGCTTGCCACCTTCACCATCACAAGCATGTTAAAGAGTTGGTCTAATCACAGCAGACCGAGTGTCAGTGATGTCTTGCAAGGCTTTCTTAAGTCGTGTTGTCTCACATGAGTGCATGTGCATTGTAATGTTGAGTCATGTCAAGTGTAAGTCAAGTGTCAATGGTTGGATGTCACAGTCATAGAGTAGGTGAAGAGACATGAGGGTAGTTGAATGGTCACAAAGGGGAATGTCAAGGATCTCCCCACCCTTTGCTATAAATATTCCCTCATAACTCATTTTGGAGGCTTTTGGTCAGCCAAGCTTCTGATAAGACTATCTTGGATAAAATCTTATACAATATTGTAATGCGCCTTGGCTTCTCCATTGCACGAAGCTAGTTCATCTCTTTGGAGGAGTAGGTGGATGTGGTTGTAACGTTCCACTGTTGGGGCTAGCAAGTTTACATGGTGTATTGTATGATTGTGACTTACACTTCTTTATATAATAAGAGGTAGCACATTTTCATGCATATGTTGTTATTGCAGTTGGATTGCTCCGGTTTCCTTAATGATATATGTTGCTTAACTTACTTACTTGTGTATGAACTGATTCACATGCAATTATATGAATCTTGTTAATATGTTGTATATGTTGTTATTGCTGTTAATGTCTGTGTTGACTGCTCTGCCGGACACTAGACATACCTTTCACATGAACCTTGCTATAACAACCATAGCACTCGTCTCGGACTAATCCATGAGTGTTGTACGTGTTATCTTACCTTATATGATGTGAATACCGCATCCGAGTGGACTGGTTCGCCGGAAGCTGTGCATGTCCTTTTGTGTTGTGTGTTCCTAACTGATTTGGGATTGATCCCTTTCAACCTAGAACTCACCTTCACCTTCTTCTCCTTTCGAAGTGTTAGAACCTCTCATTCACCTTTCTTGACTCACTGCATCAATCACACCCTTGCTATTGAAAGAGTTGTCTTACTTCCCTCTGTGCGACATCGCGGTCAAGGCATTACCTTACGACCCATTGTTGGGAATCCTACACCAAACAGTCTAAGGTCTAATTGGGACTTCTTACAGGGGAGATCCCCTTGACATGTTGGCGGGTCCAACACTGTCAAAATTTATGGCACTAGAAGGAGGGCTTGATGACAAGTTGTGCCCTCTCTTCCAATTTTGAACCTTTGCATATCTTTCATGGAGTCTTGCACTCTTCTTCCCCCGTATTTTTTTTTGAATTGTTAATATGTCTCCATCTCGGGAAAGATTTTCAATCTCTTGTCCACTCACACGTATGATGGTGAAGGTGAAGTGGCCTAGCCTAAGCACTTACATAACTTTCTTTCCATGATTCATGAGGAAGATGAGTTTTCTGATGAACAGGTCGGTTTGCTGCTTGCATACACACTTCACGAATCTCCATTCCGTTGGGTGCTCAGCCTAGCAGCTGATGCCGTGCACTCTTTTGAGCACCTATGTGATCTTATTGAACACACATTCTATCATTTTGACCCAAACCATCTTGACTAGAAACTGTTACAGCAACAGAGGGCTCTGCATGTATCAATTATTGATTATTGGCAACGCTTCTATGACTTGCAATTTCTAGCTCCGAGGAACCAGATAAAGTTTTCTTATCTCTGGGACCGGTTCAAATACTGCCTTAAGAAATCTACCTATCCCAAGAGGAAGTTTGAGATCAAGCCTTACTCAACATTCTTCATTGATGGAGTTGCACAATATCATGTGGAAGTGGGCACTGTCTCAACTGACTGTCCGCCTTCCTCGCATCCAACAACTCCACCATTGCCCAGTGATGTTGAGGATCATGCTCACACACTTGTTCATCTTTCACATTCTCCCAACATCACTTCACTCAATTTTCACGTAGATTTGGCTGTGATTCCTTCGAGTTCTCATGTGCATTCTTTTCTTCGACCTCTGTCTTCGCACTCAGGTGTTCCTCTAGATGATGCTTTGTTGTGTTCATCCATTCCCGATTCTTCATTTGTTTTCAATGAGGAGCAACCCATTGACGGAGTTGGTGTTGCACAACCAAAATGAGCTGTCATTCATGAAGAGTATGATTGGGAGCTCGAACATCAACACTCGGCGAAGGATGACTCCCTTCTATCCGAGTCCCCTCCGTTCTTTCCTAACCTCTTTGGTGAGCCTGCCATCCATGATTTTGCATGTGTGTATTCATCCATGGATGCACCCATTTTTTAACACTCGCAAGATGCACTGATGTTGGTCTATCATTCAACAACGGAGAGGATAAGTTATTCGTTGAAAATCCACTTGATCCTTCATCTGTCTTTTCTGGAAACACAACGGATGAGTTTGTTCGCTTTTCATCTACTCCTCTGTTTGATTCATCTTATCATGAGGATGCCAAAGAATTCATTGATTTTTCTGATCATGGCAGTCGTGATCCATGTACTTCCATTTTCGATCACGCTCATGAATCTATCGTAGTTGATCTTTTCGAAGCCACTGATGTATGATGGTCTACATGATGATGAAGATGAGACACCCAAGACTGTCGAGGCACTTTAGCCTGAGCTGATGGTTATGTCAGGTCCCTGCTCTCTTGGGGTTAGTCTCACTTTTGATCATGAAAATGTTCAATCACCCGAGGCTCCTCATCACTCATCTGTATGCATTGAAGAACCATCTCACACACAGATCACACTTCCTCCACTCAAACTGCACGATCCCATTTCTCATGCATTGGAGGAGTCTTACGCTGCAAGCACTTTGTGCGTGATGCAAGTTATCTTTGTTTCTTTCATTTTCTTGCCTATCATAGTCGAGAATGTGCTTATGCTTCAAAGTTGCACGTAGTGTCACACAACACCATGACAAGTCCACAAACCGTCCGTCATGCACTTGCACTCACTTATGTCTTGTGGGCGCTTTGAAACACGAAGTGTGGCTATATTCATTGTTATATCTTTCTTGTTTGCTGCTTCGCACAACTGGGTTGCTCATAGACCAAGCCTTCATCAACATGGGTTTACCAATGCATTGGTGGCTGCATTGGAAGTATCACTTCACGTGATCAGGCCCATGCACCATTAATGTAGGAGTAGGAGTAGTTTTTGCTTTCAATTGCTCACTTGCATGCTTGTTTGCTTGTTTTTTTGCTTGCTTGTTTGCCTATTTGCTGTGTTTTCACTTTTCTTCCACTCTTGCTTTGCTTTGTTGTTTGTTAGTTCGCTTGTTTCGTTCATACATTAGTTTTGCATGAAACCATGTATTACTCTTGATACGAGTTGGGTAAAGTACAAGAGGGCTTGTACAACTATTACTACTTGGTTATATGTCATCTTGCCTCTGTATGATGAGCTTGTTACTTTTATTCCATGATACGTCAAAGGAAAATATGTATTGTTCGAAGTGAACCTTAGTGAAAACACAATGCTTGCATGTTTACTAGTGTCACCTTCTTTAGTCGGTTGTTTTTGGGTTAACCCTTGTCAGCTCAGTTAAGTAGATTAAGGTGAGGGAGAAAACCTTAACAGGCACGTTAGAGATACAATAAAATACTTCTCTATTGGAACAACCTCTTATGTTCTCAATAAGTCGGGATCTCTCTTTTGCCTCTGAAATGAATAACTACTATGCACAGTGAAAAATGAAAAGTCAAAAAATTCAAAATGAAAAATGAATAAGGCGAAAGAAGAGAAAGGCTTCCTGCGCAGGGAGGTGATACAGGTAACTCTACCGGGGACTGACCAGGCTCGCTGGCAGTGGAGCCATGCTTGTGTTCCTATGTGACTCCACCGAGGTATTGTCTAGGCCTACTTGCAGTGGAGCAACACTTGAGATGAAACTAAGAGTCTGACGACTATATTGCTTGTGCACCTATATACCTGTCAACCCCAATCGAAACAAATGTGTTGCCTTGGCTTGGAATGTGCGTCAATCGACCAAGGGTTTGGCAGATGCTACATCTTTCAATCAAGTTAGTGTGAAACCAAGAGGAGTTGAGAACCGAACAATACTTCCGGAGGTGTTAGACTTTATTTTCACGAACAAGGTCCATTCAGAGAGCTGGAGTTGTACCAGTGTGTCGCCAAGTGTTGTAGTGGCTACAACCACCCTCCAAAAATTTTTCCTTAGCATATTTTGGAGCCTCCCTACCAACCTTACATAGCACTTTGTCTTGCTTCGTCAAGTACTCAAGCTTCAACGTTTTCCTCATACAAAGGAAGCCTTTCGATCATAGTTGATCCTTTCCCCTCACAGGGTGTTCATTTGGACTTGATCCAGCTATAGGCTGAGCAGCTTGCCCTTGAAAATTGCGCATTTCTGGAGGGAAACTAGTCTTCCCTCCAGAAATTGTGCAATCCTTTGTTGCAGCCTGTTGGGCTCCAAGATTGCGTAATCCTACCTACCAAAACTCCCAGCAGGATTTGCACAAATTTCCCCAGCAGGGTTGTCTGGCCCAGGATTTGCGCATATCTGGGCAGCAGTCAGGTGCTCTGCCCAGAAATTGTACAAATCTTCAGGGCATCCAGCCCAGATCCCAGCCAGAAATGTGCATTTTATCCTAGTAGTCGAGGAGTCGCTTGTTTGCGCAACTGAGTTGACCGGTTCCCTCCGGGACTGAGCAAAATAGACTTGCATGCATGAGTTGCTTCTCCCAAGGCAACATGCAAAGGCATTCCTTGTTTCAGGGATCTATGTTTAGCAGTTGGAGGTTACATGCAAGGATCATTTTAGAAACCTCGCACCATGTGTCACTTTCCATAGATTTGTGGCATGTGTGTCACAACCTCGATGTTATCAAAACCCATCAACTGGACGTTGCAGAGGTCATTCCTCACATCAATCTTACAACTCTGAAATCCCACATCACATCTAGGATCAGTTGGCACATTCAACTCAAATGTTTTGGGGTAATCCTATTTCCCATGCCTTGTGTTGCATTTCTATCGCTTTTTGGGCTTATACTTGTGTTGAGTCTTGAAAATGTCATTCATTTCCATTACACTTTCACTATTATGTCCATTATATCATCTCCATTTCACCTCCATTTCACTACTATGTCACCACATTCATCCCACTTTCATTATCATTGGGCCACATTTATGTTTTTCCAATATTTATTAATTCTAAGCCTTCTAAGTGAATTTGTGGTTAAAAATTAGAAAATAATGTGCATATGCTTATACCTAACAAATGGGTTGAGATTGTTGACATGTGTAGGTTGAAAGGAGGCTTGTAGAAGACCCTTATGTGGCACTCTAAGGCCAAATTCGAATTTGAGTGGAAAGAATCATGGGATCATGAGGATATGTGTCACATCTCCTAATTGTATTATAACTCTAAAAAGACATGTGTCTTATCAGTTCCTATTTTGATTAAGACTCTAGAGGTAGAGGGAGAGATTCATGGACTCTCATTAATGAGATGGCTTCTCATCTTTTTGTATAAATAGGAGATCTCTCTCCTTCATTTGTTAGCTTAGAGCTTAGAGCTTAGAGTTTGGAGTTCTTAAGTCTTTTTAGCTTGTGAGTTTGTAGTTCTTCCTTGATGGCTTTTGAAAGCTTTGGAGAGCTTTGTTGTACTTTGTAATTTTGAAGAATTTGAATAAAGCTTTGATGTTCTCAACATGGAAGGAGATGTGAAGTAGATGTCATGGAGCATATTAGAATGTAAGGTAGAGTAGATTTCATTTTGTAAATTTTGCTTTGATTTCATTATGTCATTTGATTGCTTTCAAGTTGGTAGATTAGATTTTTCATTCATGCAATTTTTATTCATGCAAGTGTGTTCAACCGGTTGATTGTAGATTAGTAATGCACATAGCTTTTTAATGACTAATGACATGACGAAATCATCTCGTCCTTCTACTAATTTATTTTTTGAGTTCTAATTCCAGCATTGTTATTTCTTTCAGCTTTGTTTTGCTCATTTACTTTCATGCAAATTTAGATATCATATTACTCCATTTGTTTATGATTACCCTCCTATAGACAGATTGAGTCGAAAGGTGAGGGGTCAGAATATGGGTTGATGTAATATGATTTAGTTTGCTTTCCTGCAAGTTAGAGATTGAATTACTTATGTCATTTTCAAGAGTTGAAATATGATTGAGTAGTTAAATCTTAGTTTCCTTTTATGCAATTTAATTTCCTGCAATTTAGATATCATATTACTCAGCTTGTTTATGATTACTTCCTATAGACAGATTGAGTTGAAGGGTAAAGGATCAAAACAGGGGTTGAAGTAGTGTGATTTAGTTGCTTTGCTTTCAGTATTTGAGTTGCTTTAAGTTCAGTTTTTATTTTCTTTTTATACAGCGGCAAGGATACTGGGTTTCATAGTCACTAGCTCATTGATTGGTTGTTGCATTCTATTTTGATTAAAGTAGCTGCATATTTACACTTTTTTTAAGTACTAATTCCATCAATAACATGTTTTGAGATCTTTCGAAGTGCTAAGTTTTGGAAGTTACCATTAGGGACATAGGCCTTGTCTTGAAATCTCTATCCATACTTGTCCTTTAAAAGTATTCTTAGGACCTTAGAATAGGATTTTCATTTGCATTAGACACTTTAGGAAACCAACAAGAACAAAATCCCCAAAACAACATAAACTATAAAACAACGAAGTAAGAAAAAGGTTAACTAAGCACATATGGTGCACCACACTTCATCAGTTTACGATACCCGGATTGATAATTTATGTAGAGAAATTGAAGACGTTAAATTGACTAGACAACTTGTATGAGTATTGTTTGCTTGATTTCTTTGAATGCTTGCTGTCATTTACATGTATACTAGCTTGTTTTAGTTTTTTTTTAGTTTTCGTTGCTATCTTACTGTTGTCGCGTGCATGAAATTGTTTCGCGCGGACATTAACCCAACTAGCAAACCTCCTCACCCACATGCATGTTGATCTATTTGTTGAATCTTTCATTCATGTTTTGCATGCATGGTTAATCACTTCTGCTATCACTTAGTGTCGCCAGGTATTCACTGTCTTACTTGGTTTCAGTTTCCCATTAGTGAGTCGGCCAACCTTGGCCCGGGGTCTGCCTTCACCAAGGATGCATTGTGCAATCTGAGAAAGGAAGGCTCACTTTCCTCTCTAGATTACGTATTCTTTCCCAGCACTGGCCTCCAGGACTGTTTTGCACATTTTTGGAGGATAGTTGCTGCTTGGCCCAAGAAATTGCGCAAATCTATCCTTGGGCCAACAGTCCTTCCTAGCTGGAATTGTGCATTGCGTAATCCCTACAGCCAGCTGCGTCACTAGACTATGCATGGCGCAGTTCCAGCAGTCAGTCAGTCTCCGAGCAACCCAGACTATGCCTTGTGTAGTCTTGGCAGTCGGTCTCCCGAACTCCCGACCGAAACTGCGCAAACTTCATGATTAGCCACCTAGGTATGTTGCAAGTCAGTTCTCAAGTTCATGTTGGTTTTTTATTGACAGATTGCTTTCTGTTATCACTGTAAAACTTCCTTAAAAAAATTTGGACAACTTACATGGTTTCTCAATTCTTGTATCAGTCATGGTGTTAAAGGGTCTCTAGGTCATTTCATGCTTTAAGGGTTAGGTCATAAGGTTAGAAGTCTTTTAAGATCATATCTCTTTTCCAAATAATGTTTGACAGCCTCATTCCATGTTTTAGAAGTCTTACCAGGTGTTTATAAGTCATATCTCACATCTTTTTGGAGAAATTTTGAAAGTAGCTACGAAATCACTGAACTAGGAGTTTTCGTAGCGCGCTACGAAACCCCTGTAGCAGCCTGTTTCAGCAGAAAAAACTCTGCTTTCTGCGTTTACTAGTAAATTTCCAGAAGGGGTTCTGAGCAGCTGAAAACTTAATTTTGAAAACTGAAAGAGGATTTTATTCCTAACATACCGAAATACAAAAACCTCTTTCATTTTCTTCAAATCCATTCTGATATGGGAGAAATGAAGGATAAAACTTGCGCTACGAAACTGTTGTAGGTGCAGTTTTCTACAAGCTTATTTCTCTGTTTTACACCTGTTTTTCAAAGATGCATTCTCGGCGGTAAGAAAAGTGTTTTAAAAAAACAAGAGAGGGTTTTGTTAAGAATGGATTGGTCCACAAAAACCTCTTTCAGTTTCTCCAAATACATTTTGTACGAGAAGTTATGACCTCTGTCCCAAGACCTATTTTTCAGCTAGAACAGAGCAAGGGACAGTTTCCTGTTTGACACGTGTTTTTCAAGGACAGATTCTGAACAACTGGAGGAATGTTTTAAAAAACTAGGAGAGGTTTTTGTTCTAGACAACATGGGCTACAAAAACCTCCTTCAGTTTCGTAAAATGAGTCATTGATGAGGAGATAAAAGCTCTGTCCCACGTGCCAATTTTCAAGTATCTAAACCTAAAAACAGGGAAACATGTTCCCTAATTTCTAGGGTTTGTCATCAGCAGTTGGGTGACCACGTGGGAGGCTTCATCAAATTCGACTTCATGGATTTTTGTTTGTCAAAAGGAGTGTTTAATGCTTAGATAAGGTTGTTGTAATCATGATAAGGAGATACACTCCTAGTTGTATTAGGTCTCTGGGACTGCTAGTTAGGTGTCATTTGCATTTAATAGTTAGTTTTGAGTGTTATTAGGTGTCAGGTCAGGTAGAATTCGAATTTTCCTCATCCTAGAAGAGGAATCTAAGTTGTGTAAAGAGCTCTATATATAGCAGAAGAGCTGATGTACAAAGGGTTGGAAATTTTATGCAAAAGCTTGTATTTGGCCTATGTAAGACTCATTTTCAGTAATACATGCTTGACTTTACTTCTCAGGATTCATGAAGGATTTTTTATGTTCAGAATATGTGATGTTGTCCTTTTCTTAATTCTTACAGTGGTATGGATGTATAATCACTCAGAATTCACTGAATGTGCTCTGACTTCCTGTATACATTTATGAACTGTGTGGTCCCATATGAGTTTATGTTCTGAATGTTTAAATGCTGAATGCCCTGACTTCCATGTAAGGTTGAGTTCATTGTTATATTGAGGTGTTGTTGACTCCATAAGCCCAATGGATGTTTACTGATCATGTTCAACCATTCATATTTTTCACTTGTTTCATAGAGTTAGCCATCTAATCTTTATCAAAATCATTAACCTTTGAGAGAGCCCTCTCAGGTTGAGGAGGCTAAGCCTCAGCCAAAAGTTGGTTTGAAAGATTAACATAAGGTCTTCCTGATCAGCAGCCTATCAGGGGCATGATTTTGTGATAACATTTTGGTGCGTCTGCCGGGAGCCTGAAGTCTATTCATTCCCGAAATTTAGAGGCTGAACTTCTGAAGGTAGCAGGAGCTCAGACATCTTTTTGAGGCTGCAAAACTACCTTGGCGACTCCACACATCAAATAATAAATTGGAAGGTGACTCCACTGCTAGAAGATCAATAGATTGATGAAGTTACAAGATGAATTCCACTGCAAGAATGAATGCCAGGTATGCTCCTATGAATCGGTCTCATATCCCTGGTTTTCCAAATCCTATGCCAAAGGTTGATTGGTTAGAGGATCTTCCAATATTCAAAGATGAAAAGAAAGAGGATGCTGCTCTTCATTTGGTTAGGTTTCATATGCATGTGCACAGTCTTAAGGTTCATTTCCCTGAAGATTGTCTCATGAAGATGTTTATGACCACTTTAGAAGGAAAAGCATGGTCTTGGTATAAAAGTTTGGGAAATGGTTCAATATATTCACTTGCTAGTTTTCATGATGAATTCTATGAGATGTATAAAGAATGTTATCCTTCCTTATTGCTGCTTAAAGATTGCTGTAGGCATTCTTTAAGTCTTATTCAGTACTTGGAGGATTGTTATGATGATGATGAATTTATGGATGAAGAAATTTTAGAGGCTCTTCATAACAATGCATTTCAACACCAAGAAGAAAGTATAACATCTCATGAAACGCAGCGTGAAGATCAGCAGGGGTTTACTTATGAAAACCATGTTACATCCTTTGATATAAATGAGAAGATGCAACAAACTTGCCAAGATTTTGATCACAATGAGTATGAAATTGATTGCAAACACCAAGAAGAAGTACCGGAAGATAGCTTTTATAACCCTCAAGCAGAGGAAAAGGTTGTTCATTTTTGTAATTCCGTGCAGCAGCTTGCATCAAAGAATGATCTTTATAATGAAGAAAATTACATTGTTTGTGGGCATCATGCAGAAAGGCAGTTGGATAGCACATCAAAGGGGTCTTGTGTGGTTGAGAATCAGTTGTCTGAGGATTTAGAGTGTTATGATGGTCATCAAAATAATCATGTCTTCTTTGACCCTATAAGTGAATACATGGCAAAGCTTTGCACACCAGTATTTCATTTTCATTTGCATTATGAAGATCAGGTACATTATAAGTTGATTTGGTCATCTCACTATCATGGTTATTTTGAGGTTGAATGCAGTCAAGAGCCTCCAATATCAGAAAGAACAATTGATTGGCTTTATTGGAAATATCATGTTGCTTGACCTAAAGTGGAAATTGGAGCTAGTAGGTAGGTAGGAAAATGCAAATAAGCTCAGGGTAGGTTGACTGAGCATCTATTTTAGTAGGTGCAGTTTGAATTCTTCTTACAAAAAATTATTCAAGGCTTGAGGAGCAGATTGGGCAGAAGTTCAAATTTTTCTTCTAGAGGATGGATAGCGGCACTGGAGCTACAGGTTCTTAATGTACCACAAGGGCACACTATCCCTAGTGGAGCCACTATTATCACTGTAAAACTTCCTTAAAAAAATTTGGACAACTTACATGGTTTCTCAATTCTTGTATCAGTCATGGTCAAGTCATGGTGTTAAAGGGTCTCTAGGTCATTTCATGCTTTAAGGGTTAGGTCATAAGGTTAGAAGTCTTTTAAGATCATATCTCTTTTCCAAATAATGTTTGATAGCCTCATTCCATGTTTTAGAAGTCTTACCAGGTGTTTATAAGTCATATCTCACATCTTTTTGGAGAAATTTTGAAAGTAGCTACGAAATCACTGAACTAGGAGTTTTCGTAGCATGCTACGAAACCCCTGTAGCAGCCTGTTTCAGCAGAAAAAACTCTGCTTTCTGCGTTTACTAGTAAATTTCCAGAAGGGGTTCTGAGCAGCTGAAAACTTAATTTTGAAAAATGAAAGAGGCTTTTATTCCTAACATGCCAAAATACAAAAATCTCTTTCATTTTCTTCAAATCCATTCTGATCTGGGAGAAATGAAGGACCAAACTTGCGCTACGAAATTGCTGTAGGTGCAGTTTTCTACAAGCTTATTTCTCTGTTTTACACCTGTTTTTCAAAGACGCATTCTCGGCGGTAGAAAAAGTGTTTCAAAAAACCAAGAGAGATTTTGTTAAGCACGGATTGGTCCACAAAAACCTCCTTCAGGTTTTCCAAATACATTTTGTACGAGAAGTTATGACCTCTGTCCCAAGACCTATTTTTCAGCCAGAACAGAGCAAAGGACAGTTTCCTGTTTGACACGTGTTTTTCAAGGACAGATTCTGAACAGCTGGAGGAATGTTTTAAAAAACCAGGAGAGGTTTTTGTTCTAGACAACATGGGCTACAAAAACCTCCTTCAGTTTCGTAAAATGTGTCATTGATGAGGAGATAAAAGCTCTATCCCACGTGCCAATTTTCAAGTATCTAAACCTAAAAACAGGGAAACATGTTCCCTAATTTCTAGGGTTTGTCATCAGCAGTTGGGTGACCACGTGGGAGGCTTCATCAAATTCGACTTCATGGATTTTTTTTTGTCAAAAGGAGTGTTTAATGCTTAGATAAGGTTGTTGTAATCATGATAAGGAGATACACTCCTAGTTGTATTAGGTCTTTAGGACTGCTAGTTAGGTGTCATTTGCATTTAATAGTTAGTTTTGAGTGTCATTAGGTGTCAGGTCAGGTAGAATTCGAATTTTCCTCATCCTAGAAGAGGAATCTAAGTTGTGTAAAGAGCTCTATATATAGCAGAAGAGCTGATGTACAAAGGGTTGGAAATTTTATGCAAAAGCTTGTATTTGGCCTATGTAAGACTCATTTTCAGTAATACATGCTTGAATTTACTTCTCAGGATTCATGAAGGATTTTTTATGTTCAGAATATGTGATGCTGTCCTTTTCTTAATTCTTACAGTGGTATGGATGTATAATCACTCAGAATTCACTGAATGTGCTCTGACTTCCTGTATACATTTATGAACTGTGTGGTCCCATATGAGTTTATGTTCTGAATGTTTAAATGCTGAATGCCCTGACTTCCATGTAAGGTTGAGTTCATTGTTATATTGAGGTGTTGTTGACTCCATAAGCCCAATGGATGTTTACTGATCATGTTCAACCATTCATATTTTTCACTTGTTTCATAGAGTTAGCCATCTAATCTTTATCAAAATCATTAACCTTTGAGAGAGCCCTCTCAGGTTGAGGAGGCTAAGCCTTAGCTAAAAGTTGGTTTGAAAGAGTTACATAAGGTCTTCCTGATCAGCAGCGTATCAGGGGCATGATTTTGTGATAACACTTTCCATGGGTGTTGCCATGTTTGTAGGTATTGCAGATGTTCATATGCCTCTCAGTAGTGCAGGTACAATAGTTTCCAAGAGAGCAGAGTCAAAGACACCGTCCAAAGCACACCTGGAGATGCAATCGATCAAACGTCTATGAGCTTGCCTTCTCATGAAGATATCAAGTTATTTGTATACAAGGACATCAAGATATGGAATCAGTAGCATTATAACAAGCAGCGTCATGAAGAGCATCTGAAGGCAGCTTACCGAATGCAGCGAATGTAGCAAATGCAGCGGATGTGATGGAGGCAAGAGGAAGGTTGTTGACAACGCAGAGGCGAAACAAAGTTGCAAGCTCAAGCAGACCCACTAATGATGAAAGAAACTTTGGAGACTCAGGCTATGATGTGACGACGCAACATGAAGATCACGCGAACACAGGGAATGGAGCAAAGAAGGAGTTGCATGTGCTGAAGCACCAACTCAAGGAAGAACATGAAGTTGCACAGACAGATGAATGAGTTGTAGTAGGAACAAGAACATCAGTGGGTGCAACACACACTCACGGATGAAACTGTGCCTGTACAAGTTAAAAATCCATCCCAGTAGTTGACACGAAGCAGACATGGTGAGCAGTGTTGTTAATCACAGGCAAGGGATTCAGCAGCATGCATGCCATTGTGCGCTCGCATGCAATCCAACCCATTCAACACACTCATCAAGGCAAAGACAAGAAGCAAGTCCAACTGGAGTTGAACATGTACTTCGGCAAGTTGATGCACATGATCACCAGCGCACACTTGAAGATCAACGGGGTCGAACCAATGCATCGGTTGCAATGGAGGCAACAGTTCACTTCAGCAAGATGTCACCATGAGGTGCATGCACACTATCATAGACAATCAAGCTTGGCATTAGCTCGCCACCTTGACCATCACAAGCATGTCAAAGAGTTGGTCTCATCACAGCGGACTGAGTTTCATTGATGTCTTGCAAGGCTTCCTTAAGTCGTGTTGTCTCACATGTGTGCATGTGCATTGTAACGTTGAGTCATGTCAAGTGTAAGTCAAGTGTCAATGGTTGGATGTAACAGTCATAAAGTAGGTGAAGACTCATGAGGGTAGTTGAATGGTCACAAAAGGGAATGTCAAGGGTCACCCCACCCTTTGCTATAAATAGTCCCTCATAACACATTGCAGAGGCTTTTGGTCAGCTAAGCTTCTGATAAGACTATCTTGGATAAAAGCTTGGACAATATTGTAATGCGCCTTGGCTTCTCCACTGCACAGAGCTAGTTCATCTCTTTCGAGGAGTAGGTGGATGTGGTTGTAATGTTCCACTGTTAGGGCTAGCAGGTTTATATGGTGTATTGTATGATTGTGACTTACACTTCTTTATATAATAGGAGCCAACACATTTTTATGCATATGTCGTTATTGTAGTTGGACTGCTCTGGTTGCCTTAATGATATATGTTTTTTAACTTACATACTTATGTATGAACTGATTCACATGCAATTATATGAATCTTGTTGTTAATGTGTTGTGTATGTTGTCACCGTATGTGTCGACTGCTCTGCCAGACACTAGACAAACCTTTCACATGAACCTTGTTGTAACAACCGTAGCACTCCTCTCGGACTGATCCATGAGTGTTGTACATGTCATCTTACCTTGTATGATGTGACTGGCACATCCAAGTGGATTGCTCCACTAGAAGCTATGTGTGTCCTTCTACGTTATGTGTTCTTAGCTGAGTTGGCACTGATCCCTTTCAACCTAGAACTCAGCTTCATCTTCTTCTCCCTTTGAAGTGATAGAACCTCTCATACACCTTCCTTGACTCACTGCATCAGTCACACCCTTGCTACTGACAAATTTATCTTAGTTTCCTCTGTGTGACATTGTAGTCAAGGCATTACCTTACGACCCACTGCTGGGACTCCTACACCAAACGGTCTGAGGTCTAATTGGGACTTCTTATTGGGGAGACCCCTTGACATGTTGGCAGGTCCAGCACTATCAACAGATTCCAAGTTCCAATCAAATTTCAACAATGCCGACAGCTCTACCTGTTCTCGTCATCGATGAGAGGCGGGTTTCAACTTTCACAATGACTCGATGAAACTTGAAAGGCGGGTAAGAAAAAATGAGCAGCTCAATGATGTTTAATGACAAATGACAAATGTTGAAATCAATATGACCTTTTTTAATTCGCCCGTTCCCGGTGTTTGAGGGCAAAGAGATTTTTTCTTGACATTGAGAGATGTGTTCTCGGAAATTGGACTTAAATTACCCAGATCCATTTTGAATTTATGCGATCCTTATCATGATTTTCGGATCCGTATCACGTTTTTGTGATATGAATCCAGAAATCATGATAAGGATTTGTAATTTCGGAAATAGATAAAAAAACTCGAAAACTTCACGAGTATGTATTCGATAGAAAAGGCGTTGTTTCCAAAAATATGAAACAGGATGGATTCGTTTCCAAGTCGTTTCCAGGCCAGATCATACGAGTTTCCGTACCGGAAATGTTGAACCTCATTTCAGAGGGTGAAGGATGGCGTTTCTAGCATCTTAAGTGGGTAGGAGTGATGGAAGGCTCTAACCACATTCGGAGTTGCAAGCGTGGCTCAAGTGGAGTGCAATGGGGCCTTCCCCTTCAACGAGCTTGTGGAGCCATTACAAACACGAACCTGAGAATTAACCCGAAATGGGAAACAAACAGTGAGTCAAAATGGAAGGAGTGCCAAATGCAAGTGAAACAACATACAAACGTCCATTGAAGTTAATGTTAATTATTAACATGCTTTGCTTGTGACAAGATGAGAGCCAAGCATCTCTAGCATGAGGAGAATTAGTGATGCAACAATCTGCCGTAACAGTTGTAGTGTCCCAAGCCATCATCTTATGAACATTCACTTGTACTCTAACCTAAATTAAATGGTCTCCTACATTATGGCACAATGTTATAACATACAGATGGAAAGAAGCATAGACAAGATTTGAATCTAATTTGTCATCATCTTATAAGAAAGACTATATATATAATCATTGAAACATAAATAAGATAATAATAAGGTGCATTGTTAAAACCCTTCTTATCTTAAATTTGAAATCACATTAACACAAATTTGGAAATATTAAAAAGTTAGTGCCGGCCAAACTAAAATCACGAAACTAACTCCATTAAATTGATTTAAATTTTAAACGATCGTGGGCTGTTTTAAATTTTACAAACACAACTGTTCATATGAATTTTGTTTTGCTTGGGGATTACAATCAGAATTGTCCGAAATAATGGCTTCGTAGGCAGAAGCAAAAATATCTTTTATCGCTAGGGGACGATTTGGATCCACTGAGCTGAAGAACTGGGAATGCCATTGCTAACCACAAAAACCATGTAATAACCGGGAGGCGCCACCTCTGCCTTGGGAGGAGCTTCACACTGGGCGACCGTTATCGGAGCATTGTTATAATATTGACGGCTCACAGAGGTGACCATAAGTCCCAGAAATCTCTGTCCCTGCGAGAACGAGTGCGTGGAGAAGGGTGCATTAATCAAATTCACCTCCAATGAATTATTCCTGTAAGCCGATAACGCGGCCTCGCCAGAAATCTCAACAGAAAATTCCGATCCGTAACGCGCACGCTGATCGAGTCTCTGAATCTTCAACCTGAGGTGGTCGTGGACGGGATTTAGATATTCGGGGGAGAAGGCCTCCAGGCGAAACTCGGTGGGAAACGAACCGCTGAAGAAATATGAGAGGTGCGGGTTGCTCCCCGCCACAAAAACCCGGCCGTCCGGGAGCAGATTCGCAGTGGAATGGTACATGCGGGCCACGGTGGTCGGGTTCTGCAATTCGAATCGTTGCTCGAGGGGCTTGTAGACGACTGGGGTGAAAGCCGGGTCGGAGGCCTTGTTGTAACCCTGGGAGCCCCTCATCGCGCCGTTGACGATCAAAACGCTCCCGTCGGGGAGAATCACCATGTCGCCCATCGTTCTCTCTACTGGCATTTGCTCCATTTTCCAGGCCGGGTGGCTGTCCATGACCCTAATCCACCCGCAGCTCGCAGACGCGGGGTGGTTGTAGCCGCGCTTGTTCCAATACGCGCCCGGTTCAGACGCGCCACAGACGAGAATGGTGACGGTGGAGAAGCCATTAGAGGCCAGGAGAGGTAACATGACGGACGAACCCCCGGCAGGGTAAGTTCGTGGGATGTCGATGGGTGGGAAGGACCTGTTTAAACATCCCCTGAGCATCAAAATACACATATATAGAGTTCTACAAGAATGAATCAAGCAGAACAAATTTGAAATGCAAGTCTACCCAACTTGAAGTTACATATCTCTCAAATTAATTATATATATATATAATACTAAAATACTGGTTAAGGTTTGGTAAATGGGGTAACACGTAGGTTTGATTGTGGGGAAAATTCTATAGTTAAGTGAGTTTGAGCTAGAGTGACCTCTCGAAGTTCTGGTTACGGGGTGCAAGTCTCGGAAGTAATGATTAAGACTATGTAGACTATTCAAAAATCATGAGAAATTAGTCAGTTACGACTACCTCACATTACCTCACATGGAAATGGTCATACATGAATGACTTACTTAAAGCAACTAAATCCCAAAAAATAATATCTAATACCAAAATATATTTATGTAGCTATTGAGTCATTAATGCCTTATAATCGGATAATATATGTTACGAATAGTATAATATATGCTACTATGCTACTCATTTTATAATGTATTTAACTAGATACTATATGTTACAGATAATATATGTCACCCATCCCATAATGTATCTAATGAAATCTTACTGTGGCATATATTGCCCCACCTATTAATAACCTAATAATTATATATATGTATTCTTAACCAAAATATACAACCTATTGCATTTTAGATTTCAAATTTGAATGAGATATATTTCGATACATCTAATTTAATATGCATATGGAAGGAAGTTGGTTAGAGGTGGGAAAAAAAATATGAGTTATGGAGTGATTCTAATCATAATATTTATTAATTATATTAATAAATATAAATATAAATTTTTAAATTAATAAGTGTGTTTATTTATAAAGTGTTTTTATAGTTAATTAATTTTTAATATTAGATTTAAAATTTTATTTTATATATATTTTTAAATATAAGTATATTTAATTTTTATTAATTTTGATTATTATAATTATTATTATTTTAATTTTAATAATATGAAATATCTTAAAATATTAACAGAAATGTTCAAATATGCCAATCTTCTTCCATCCATCAACAACAGAAATAAAATTTAAGTTCATATTCTTTGTTACACTAAAATGATGTCTTGCATTATTGGACATTTCCTTGAACTCTTCACTTCTAATATCTCACAAACAAGTTTGTACCCTTTTTTAATAAATCAAAGTAGTATTATACGTGTTATAGAATAAATTTGTAAGCGAGGTTGATCTTTTTATCAAGGTCAATAATTATTTTTTTTAGTAGAGTGGAGAAATATTTAGAAAGACAGTTTGGGATTTAATATTTAAAAATAATTAATTATTATAATTAATTTATGTATATAAAAATATATAGAAATATTTATTATTAATTAGATTATTAAAGAATAAAGGAGGATATAATCTTGTATTATTAGATAATATTAAAATTATTATTATTTTTAAATTTAAGAAGAAATTGTGAGAAATTATAGAGTTGGGAAAAAAAGAACTACCATATTAAAAAGAGGTGATCAATTCTAATTTAGAAAATCAAAATTATCTCTTTGTTTTGACTAATGTTCAGAAGAAAATTAAATGCATTTATGGATTCAAAAATGTATCTTAAATTACAAAAAATCAGAATATTGCTTGAGATTGTATTTTATATATATATATATATATATATATTATTTTCTTTGTAGTCTAAAAAAAATCAAATTTTAGAATTGGAAGTCATGTACATAATTTAAAAATATTTTAATAATACAAATAATCATAAACAAACATTTCAAGTCCAGAGTGTTAATTCAATTGATGAGTATCCATTACTAAAGCTCTTTTCCATTGGGATGTCACCGGGTCAATTACCCTCCCTCTAGTTTAGACTCTAATTAGTTTGGGTTGCAGGTAGGATGTGATCCCTTCGAATAGATTTGCTTGAATCTTCCTTGGAAAAGTAAATAAATAAAACAAAATAATTATAAACAAACATTTCTAAAAATAAGTAATTTAATAAATTCAATTACAACAATTTAGGTGAATCTACTACATTTTCTTTAAAAATAAATAAATAAATAAACAACTAGTATTAACATATTTTTAAAAATAATTTAATAAATTTAATTACAACTATTAAGACCAAATAAACCTACACATGGTAAAAAAAAATCTAAAATCATTTTCTAAATCCACATTTCTAAAATATAAATAATTTAAAAATCTAAAATATAGATAATTTAATATATTTTTATATATAATTTAACAAATTTAATTATAACTTTTCATTAAATTGAGTAATTTTTTTTAATAAAATATTATATATATATATATATATATATATAATTTAAAATCTTTTGATCAATGTATATAGAGATGAAGTAGCAACAAAATTGATAAAAAATCAAATTTTAGAATTGGTTTCAAGCTTGGAGTGTTAATTCAATTGGTCAAATATTCATTGTTAAAGCATCTTGCTATTCAAATCTATTAGAATGTCACTGGTCAGTTCTCAAATTAGTTTAGCTAACTAAATAAGATATAATCTTAAATTTTCCTAAAAATTAATAAATAAATAAAATAAAAATAATTATAAATAAATATTTCTAAAAGATAAAATAATTTAATAAATTTAATTATAAATCTGATCAATTTTAAGAAATAAATAATATAAACACATTTCTTAAAAATAAATAAATAAATAAATAATATAAACACATTTCTTAAAAACAGCAATTTAATTACAACTATTAAACATGTAATTAATTATTTTCTAAAATCCTTTTGTAAATCCACATTTCTAAAATATATAGATAATTTAATAAATTTAATTATAACTTTTCATGAGATTGAGACAATTTATTTTAATTAAATAGTAAACCTACACATGCGAATAAAAAAAAAAACCCTAAAATTTATTAAAGTTTTATATGAATCCCCTCGGTGAGGATTCAGATTCCTATCGACAGCGCGGGGACGAAACATCGTTAACTGTTATAATAAAATCACGACGATATACCAAGACAAGGAAAACTCAATCAAAAAAAAAAATCATTGCAAATCCGACAAACAAATATTGAAAGAAATAAAAAACAACATTGCATTCGAACACGACCTGGTGGGGCGATTCGTCTTGAGGTCAAGCGCAACCGAATCCGTGCCGGCCAGAACGAACACGGTGCCGTCGGGCAGCAGGTGAAGGAAGGGATAGTACGCCTGGTCTCTCGTATTTTTGCTCTGACCCATGAGCATAGACAGGTAGGTCGGCTCCTCCCCGTGTCGTCTCGGCGGCACGAATTCGAAATTCGGAGCGTCTCGCCCGCCGACGACGATCTGCCTACCGTCGGGCAGTATCTGATTCGTCGCGTACCATCTCGGATCCTCCAGTTGGGCGTTGCCGGATTCGACCCATCGACATTGTGTGCCGGGCAGGCAGGCCTGGAGGCTCCGGACCCTGTGCGACCCTTGGCTGTAGCCTCCCGTTTGGACAAGAGTGCCGTTGGGATCGAACTGGCCGGAGGAGCACCAGGGGTCCGTCAGGATTCCATCCAGCGGGCGCACTGTGTTGGACACGGGGTCGTATTCGGCGGAATATGGAAAGATGCAATGGCCGGAGTCGGGCACTCTATGGACACAAGAAGTAGTTTCGGCACCACTGGGATTTACTGTAATTTGTCTGTCGAGCAGAATAACTGTGCCGTATCGGGTCACGGCACTGTGCATAGAAGCGATGCCCGCGTCCTCTACGAGGAGCTCCCATTTTCCACTGAGGCACAGGATTTTGCCTGCGTGAACTAAAAGTGGCAGAAGGAAACAATATAAACGAATTCGGGCGGCCATATTGAGCGAGAAATTCGTGAAGAAGGAGAGATAGTTCAAGGAGTTTATAAGGCGAGGCAGAGCTTAGCGTAGCGATTCAGTACGCGGGCACGCAGGTGCCATGAGCCGGGGATTGTGGGCTTTATCTTGCATAGCTGAGCCGAGCATTGCGCTGAAACGAGGATGCGTGATGGGGCTACGGCATTTCAGTATCTGTTCCACGCTATGGATGGATAGATCCAACCGAATGATTTACAGAAATTGTGCGTCTATTATGGAATACTGTATAGATAGAATGACGGTATAGGATTGGTTTGAGATACTGTGCACGAGACCAGTACAATTTAAAAGAGATTTTCCGGTGCAAATAACCAGTCTGTCAATGGGCCATAAATGTTTGGCAGTGGTATATATGTTAGCAGTTGGATAATTGGCTTACTAAAATCCAAACCATAGGTATCATAGTTAGTAGAAGGCATAATACAAATTTTTGTATGGATAATGTTTACATTAAAGTCAGGGATGAAATGAACAGAATCTTTCTGATTAAATTGAACTCAATAATAGAATATTTTTTTGAACAAGGTGAAAAGGAAGTCACTCTTGTCTCTTAAATTTTCAAAAATTTCTCAATTTTATTGCTTTTTCTAATCATTATATATTTTGGATTTTTATTTCATTGTTTTTTTATTTAAAATAGGTTTTTTATAACATATATGTACTCAACATTTTGAAAATATTTTATTATTTTTTTAAATTAGGGTTTTTATTTTTCGTAGCCCACATTTCTTCATTTCATTCAATTTTGTCTTTCATTTATTATATTAATATTAATGTTATTTTTGTTTCGATGATGAATTCATTCTTACAAAATGACTATGGAAAATTTGAGCTTCCAGACTATAAAAATTTATGACTTCAACATTAAATTGGTGAGTACAAGAGATACATGCCAAATTTTAAGCAAATTAGATAACAAAATATAAAAAACCTTCAAAATTTATAATAGAAAGAGTTTCAATTAACCTCTTACTTCTATAAAATTAGATAAACCATATTGATTTTAATGGACATTGATAATCAGTCTTATTAACAAAATAAAAGTAAGTTTTTTCCACCATGAAAAAAATGTTTTTGAATAATTATTTAAATTTAATTTTGTTTAATGATAATTTTAATGAGAAATTTTATCTAACATTTTCAAAAAAATAATGTGTAGAAATTAAAAAATAAAGAAATATGATTTAGTTTCATAGAAAAAAGGGGAAAAAAATTGTTTTTCAAACACAATACTTATTTCCACTGTGTACAATATTTAAGGGTCAAAAACCAAAAATATAATTAAATATAATTTTTATTTAATTGAAGGAAGATTTAATTAAATATAATTTTTTAATTAAAGTAAAAATAATTTATGTTAAGTTAAATTTTTTATTTTTATTTTTATTTTTAACCATAGTTATATGAGCAAATGTTTTTGAGTTTGTTTTTTTAATAAATAGAAAATGTAAAATAAAAGAATTAATTTTGTAGTTTTGGAATAGTAAGTTGACAAGAAGGGTCAATATAATATACTATATTTTACTTATAAAGTTGTTTTTTTTTTTTTTTGGTTCAGGGACACTTTGGTCAAGGGGTGTTCACTACTTTCACGGAAAAATCTGGGTTGATCGACCCGAAGGGAATCTAGCCCGACGGCCTACTAGCAAGGCCTAACCCTAAGGGCTTCAGCAGAATGGACCATGTGACCTCCCGATCGGCGAGGTATAAAGTTGTATTGTTATGTCTTATGAAATTAACTTTAAAATGATCTTATGAAATCATAGTTACCAAATTCAGACAAATTGATAAAAAAAAAAAAAAAAAAAAAAAAATTCAAAATTCAAAATTCAAAATTTTACAGTAAATAAGGATAATATGGGCGCTATATTTGAAAGTTGTTTTAATCTAGGAAACCGGATTCGTCCTAAACCCCTTGCGAATCCCAAGTCCGGCGAATCCGACTCGATTCGGTCCGGATTCGTGTCCAAATCACAGGACACGTCGTGTCCGAGGGCGTGTCGCGATTTTAGGACACGTGTCCGATTTCCAAGACTCGCTAAGCTCAACGCGGGTATGAAAAGGGCATGTTTGCTCATTAATATTTTCATTTGGTAAGTGATTTGTGCTGTTGCAACAAGGAGTAGAGCATTTTGGCAGCTTCATAATCAAGTCTAGGCCCTAGTATTGATATGCTATTCATGGTAATGTTAAATTCTTAAAGTAAAAGTGACATTCTCCTTAATCTTCATTTTCATCCTTTTACTTAAATTTTTAACATTACCATGAAATGACTCAGGATGTTTGAGAGTGGTTCCGGCCTCATTGGATTTCATATGGAGAAAGTAGAATTTTAGATTTCATTCAAAATCCTGCAGAGTTATCAGTTTTTCAGGATTTTAGGATTGGGGGATTGCAATGTTTCCATTGAATTTTGTCATGTATTAGGGTATGGAACTCGTATTTAATCAAGAGCACCAAACCAAGAGCTTCTGAATATGTCGCTCCCGCTCCTGTTTTCGCTCCCGCTCCCCGCTTTCGCTCCCGCTCCCAAGTAACATTGTTCCTCATGATATGGGTCTGGACACCATTGTTGAGTTGGCATTGGCCAACATGGATCTCAATGATCCAGTGCTAGAGCCTATTAGATTTGATGACTTAAAGGGGTCAGCCTCCATACTAGCAGATGCAAAGGCGACTATGGATACAGGGGAGGAGGAGGATGTAGAGGAGAGCAGTAGGGACCATGATGATGGGGACAGTGATGCTGATTCTGATGCTGATTGATGCCTTGAGGCTTGTATACCTGTAGTTGTTTTATATTTTCTATTTCTATTTGCCATTGGCATTGCACCAACACTACCTATGTAACACATTTTGATTTGGTGACTTAATGAGAAAACTACAGTTGTCAGTGTGTTTATCTTACTATCTTGTAGTTGTAAGTTGTCTTTCAGTTATGAATTATGAATCATGATTTAAATTTTTAATAGATTTATCATTTATGTGACCAGTACCAACATTTATTTGAATTTTGTATGTACTATGCATGCTAATAGCTATAGATGAAGATCTATGTTTGAAATCAATAAATTTGTATCATTAATTAAAATTTGTGTAAGAAATATGATAATATCTAATTGTTAATATCTATATATATATATATATATATATATATATTAATAAAATAATATATAACGTGTCCTAACGTCTCCTGTTCCGGGGTCAGCGTGTCCCGAATCTGACACCACGAATCCCGAATCCTACGTGTCCAGAATCCCCGTGTCAGGTGACTTAGGTTTTAATTGATTTAATGAGCTTTCTCTTTGCCTAAATTGTTATTTAAAATGCGTTTTTGATAATATATGCATTCAACATTCTTCAAACTTCACATTTCTTCATTTCATTCATTTTTACCATTTATTTTTTATAATAATATTAATGTTCTCTCGAGGGAGTTTTTTGTTTTGATGGATTCACTTATGGACCTGAAAGGTAGACATTCATACAAAATGATAATAGTAAATCGGAGCTTTCACACTTTAACCTTTTAGGCTCTTGGATTGTAAAGAGTTTACAACTTAAGCATTAAATAATTATTTAAATTTAATTTTGGTTTAATAATAGTTTTAACGAGAAACTTTTTCTAATTTTTTCTAAAATAATAATGTGTAGAAATTTAAAAAATAAAGAGAATATGATTTAATTTTGATATAAAAAAAAAGAGAAAAAAAAAGTTTTTCAAACAGGGTAATTATTTCTACTACGTATGATATTTAAAAGTCGAAAAACAAAAATATAAATATATAAATAGTTATTTTTTAATTGAAATAAAATAAATGAAATTTATATTCTTATTTTTAACCATAGTAATTA
The DNA here is from genome assembly GCA_031772625.1 of Pinus tabuliformis. Lineage (NCBI taxonomy): Eukaryota > Viridiplantae > Streptophyta > Pinopsida > Pinales > Pinaceae > Pinus > Pinus tabuliformis. The sequence goes on along the minus strand of CM062813.1, from coordinate 691,966,803 downwards.
TGAGTAATTGTTTTTGAGTTTGTTTCATGAATAAATATAAAATAGAAAATAAAGAATTAATTTTGTATTTCTGGAATAGTAAGATGACAAGAAATGAAGGTCAATCTAGTATATTCTACTTATAAAGTTGTACTGTTATGTCTTAAAAAATTATCTTTAAAATGATTTTATGAAATTATAGTTACTAAATTTGGGCGAATTGATAAAAAAAATTCAAAATGATGTTACGAAATCATAGTTACCAAATTCGGACAAATTGATAATAAAAAAATTGGCATTTCAAAATTTTATAGTGAATAAGGATAATATGGGTGGTATATTTCAAAGTTGTTTTAACTGATTTAATGAGTTTTATCTTTACCTAAATTGTTAAAAAACATTATTGAATTGCTGCTTATATTCCAAACAGTTTAGAGTGAGGCAGGGAAAGTCAAATTAAGGGACATATTTATTCAAATTATAAATAAATTTGATAGATTTTGAAACACATAAATGATTTTTTTTTAAGTATATTGGTGAAGCATTCAAATTTATAACTATGTATGAAATACCTTAACTACATATAATTTTACCAGGTCAAAAACATTTTGAGTAATTGTGCAATATCATCTTGCTATTCTTTTGACATTAAATTCATTAAATATCTATAAAAATCAAATTTATTTGATTAAATATATGTAAAAATCAAATTTATTAAGATAAAATGCTCATTTTTAAATTAATAAAAAAGTTCAAATTTACTCAACAATATTATATTTAAAATTTAGTAAATCTTAAAATAAATTTATATAATATATTTATAAAATGAAAAACATATTTCCCGATATTTAAATAGAACTAAAGGAACGGTAAGTTTTAGAAATGTTCTATTCCATTTAAAATCAAATTCTTATTATATAATATATTTTTCCTTGAGAAAAGAGATTATTACTTCCATTCATATATAGAAAGAAATACATTTTGTATATACATAAACATAGGTAGAGCATTTGGGAATAAACTATAATGGTTTAAAAAATAAAACAAAAAACAAAAGGGAAAACAAAAAATATAATACAAGTGGGAAGATCAAGAGTTAGAAAACTCATTACTTAAAACTATGAGGGTTGGACTCATTACTTAAAAGAATAGTTTGGTTAGTTGTAGTTCTAGTATTAAAGTTTCTTAATATGAATATATTACCTTTATTCCTTAGATTGTGATTATCTTGTTAAGCGGCGTTGAAGGGGCAATTTTTATCTGGATTGTTTTTCTTATAAAAACTAGAATTAATAGACATAAAATAATAAATTGTTGTTTAAATATTCTTAGCATTGATGTCTAGAATTTCTATCCAAATGTATTCATTGAAAGGGTCTAACTTATGAAGCCAAATGTGAGGATATTTTTTTTTTAAAGTTATGTCTTTAATCCTTTGCAATACAATTTATTGTCCCTATTGACCACAACACAAATCATGCTCCCTTGTTTAGAATGAAGGCAAGGTTGACTTGGAAGCTAATGAAAACATTCCATATGGAATGGTCAATTATTAGGTAGAGGCTTCTCAAAGGAATATTAATAAACTGATGGGACAACTAGAGATCAAATATCTGCAACACAAAATACATACAACTCACAAAGGTGGTGACAAATCGAATAGGACTTCAATATGGAATTGAATAGATTCCATATTACATCAAAGTGACTCAATGCAGATGCTTTGAAAAAAAGGAAAATATATGACATCACCACAAATTGAATCAAGTACTTAAGAAGTACACGGCTCCCCTAGTAGAAACAAAGCATAAAAATGGGAGAGTCCAAGGGTTAAATCATTTGTCAACATTATGAGATGAAATGCATATGGATCTAACTCTAGTATGAGACAAACCAAACTCCCAATCCAAAGTGGACACAGTTGCATGGGCATGAACATGCAACAAGGGTCACTATTCTAGGGCATCCATGTAAGGAAGGGTATAACACTTGATAGATACAAAATGCAAATATGGAGAAATTGATCCATTTACCAAAGTGTGGGGTTCCATATAGGAAAATTTTGAAATATGGAAGTCAAATGTATGAAATAAGATGCTTTATACTAAATGTTAAGGGAAAGAGGCCTAATGGGATCCAATATACATGAATAAAAGTGGTTATTAATGGTGACATACCACCCATAATTTGGTAGGCACAAGGAGCAAGTGAGCCCAAGTAAGAGGTACAAATAAATATAAATTCATCGCAAATGAGAATGAACTTTGATGCTTCTTGGAAAAATGGCTTCTTGGTGAATTATCAAAAATTATTAATCCGATAATGCCCTTTTGAAGGGCTTAAAATGATGATTTTCATGGTGTTTATAATGTGTCAATCAAAGTCTATATGAGTCTGTAATGGCTAAAAGAAAATATGGATTTTTCTATAAAAGGGTGTTCTCCCTCCAAATTCAATTCATTGTTTCATTTGGAATTGCAAGGCTTAGAGAGGAGGAAAAGTCCCTAAATATTGGTGAGGTTGTTGCAAATTAATAAGCTTCCAATATTGAGTTATATGACTTTTAGGTTGGTGACCATAAATTACTTATCAATTTTTGTAGTTTAGTTCTTTAAATTAGATGTTAGATGTGTAACATCCCCCACATCAGCTATTATATTTGTAAGAAATTTATATAATTGTGCAACAGAACATGATATCTATTATCGGAAAAATCTTTGAGGGTTAGCTCAATTACTCAAGTCCTCATCTTTAAAGCACCTTTGTTATTGAGGGGTCACGGGTTCAATTCTCTCGACACCCTCGAGGTTAGGATATGTGGTTGAGAAGACAGGAAGTGATCCCTTTGGGTGGATATGCCTGTTACAATTATTCCATGGACATAGTAGCCACCAATCTTCAGGCTCCATGAATTGCGACGAAAACAAAAAGATCTATTGCTGGAAAAATCTGTTTAAAATATAATGAAAATTATTTATGCCACAATTAATTGTGCCTTGATTGTGTTGTTGAGGTATATTGATGTTTTAATTAATAATAAGGGTATTGGTCAAGCCTTTTATATATATATATATATATATATATATATATATATATATATATATATATATATATATATATATAATCTTCACATTACACATATATCTAATATGTTTCATGTCTTAAGGTTATGTTTTAATATTTTGTTATTTAATGACGAAAAACATCAATTATAAAAGTTATTTTAATTGATATTTAAACCCACTGGAGAAGGGATGACAAACAAAGTTTGAGAGAGAGAATTGTCTGTTGGGTGTGGAGCCTGATTATATTATTGATTCAGAGGTCTTGTTTTCAGTCATGTTTGGATCCCAGTGCCTGACAGGGGGGTGTGGGGGGCCTTCCCCCCCAATAAGAGTGCCATTATGGGGGATCAGGGGGACGATAATGGTTCTTTGGAACCCCCCCTTGGCGGGGGTTCAGGGACAACACCCCCAAAGAAAGAAATTAGAGAAAATTTTCCTTGTAAAATATTGTAATTTCGTAGTCAATCAGAGTCATTCATTAGGAAAAAGATCTGATGGTAGAAGTTATGTTAATTTATGGATTTTTTCCCTTGAAGGAAACCCTCAGTTTATGTGAGAGAATTGTATTAAGGTTGTGTATTATTCTATGTGAGAAAAACAAAGGAGAATGTGTGAGAGAAAAGAGGAAGTTACATTAGATTTGTTGTAGGTTGTATCCCTTTTGTTTGTTGGATAATATAAAACGAAGGATTGGTTGTTTCTCCATGGGCATAGCCCAAATTGGGTGAACCATGCACATTTGTGTCTCTCTTGTTTTATGTGTTTATGAATTTTTTGTTTCCACAATATTTTGTGTTCCATTGCTCTGTTATTTAATTTCTAACATTGTAGGTTTAATTATGCCCAAGGAAGTTAAATACCAAACCCATATCATTAAATGCAACTAGGAAAATCTATGTTGAATGAGAAGATTGTCGACCATTGGGTTCGTGAAAGGGAAATTCAGTTGGGTAGTGCACATCCCGAGTTCCTCTTCCACCCTAAAGATTTAATGTGAGGGAAAAGGCATTAGGTGTGGGTACCCTCTTGGCCATACCTGAGATTTAGCATGATGGCCATAAAAGTTGGTTGGCCATTACAGACTAGATTTCAACTAGACTTTAGAAAGCTTAATGGAATGTAATACCAGTGACACCCACAGAGAGCATTCGACTGGTCCAAGACAACTACTCAGTCATATGCTTTAGTAGATTTCTAGTTTGGACCTAGAGTGAAACTAAATTAAGAGATATTGGGTATTTGTTGAGACTAAGAAATCATTGGTGCTTGCCGCAACTGTGAAACCACCCATACTATGAATCTTTGGTGCTTGCAGTTGGTAGTGAAACCATTGGTGCTTGCTACAATCATGAAACTGCCAATGATTGTTAGATTATTGATAAACCACCTGCATATGATATTAATCCCCCAACTCTATTATTGTGTGTCCCTCTGAATTTATTTCCTCAAACTGTAAACCTGGCATACGAGTGGTTAGTTATGAGATAGTACAATGTGACTAACCTATGGTTGCAAGGATAGCATGAAGCCTTTCTCTAGTCACTAATTGAACCCAACTTCACTAGATAAGTATAAGCATCGTCTACTTCTTTTATCTTATGAACTTTCAATTATGCACAATTATAGTGACCAATTTTTATTCTTTCCATTGTGTGAGTTACAATTGAATATTATTTAGCTATATGAGCATGACAAATTCATTATGAGTGTTAATTTATATGGTTTTGTGGAAATCCTATTAAGAATTATGTGATTGATAGTTTATTTCATATATTGAACAAGACTAGAAATTGTGACATGCATTTTATGTGCTTGGGATGTTAGAATTTTACATTATAATTGTGAATTTCTATGTAGATAATTAAACTTCAATGGATGGATGTAAGCTTTTAATTCTTGAATATATTGGACCTTCAAATTGTGAAAAATATTCACTACCATGTGAATTCATAGTGATAGCTAACTAAACCTCTCTAAGTCTACTTATTTAGGATGGATTTTGTGTTTCTTAGAGGATATGCCGAATCATTTCCTCTAGAAAAACTTTTGATTAATAGTAAGTGTTAAATAGTCGATTACAAAACAATGGTACAATGTAATAATAACTGTTCTCTATACAAACATTCTAGAATCATTGTTGGAGAGTATAATCCTACATCTCCGGCATGGAAACTGATACACTTTGGTTATTAGAACTAACATAAGTCCTTCTTATATTTGAACATTGGATTGGAAATTATGTCAATCGAAATTAAACTTTATATATATATATATATATATATATATATATATATATATATAGTCTGACCTTGGTGGCTTGCAAGTTGAGCAGTCCAAGTTACCATAAATTTGAGGCCAATAAAATAATTCGGATAAAAAATATGAGGTAATATGAGACTGAATTCACAGACTTCTCCCACCTTACACGACCGATATATATATATATATATTCCATCCATTCTTAAATTGTTAAATTAAGTAGTGTGTGAAGATATGTTAACTTATATTTTCCCAAACATTAACTTTGAAACCAACAGAGAGCATGGGTATAAATACACACATGACGCAATATTGTGAAGTGGTCGCCTTTGCCCGATTTGGGTTAGAGATTTAGCCATGAAGTTCGGCACTTAAAACCCATTTGAATTATAAAAGGCTTCATTTCTCAAATAGCTTATACATTTTTTTTATCAGTGACTTGGTGACCCAACCCACTGTGTGAGCTTAGTAGGCCCCCCTCGTTCATCGAACCTCAAGGCATCGAGGGGGAAAAATGTAAGCCAAGTTCCATCACTGATGGAACCCTTGACACATTACACTTAGGAGAGGGAGATTTTTCAAATCAATAGTGGGTTATAGAGCCATGTTGGCTTAGAGGGTCCTGACCCATGTTCAAAGTTAGTTGTGCCAACCAACAAATCCCTACACTACCGGCCGTTTCAGAAACAACCCACGTAGCACCTGTTGTAGTCTCACCCGAAGCAGTATGGGGGGATGAAAGAACCAAGTTTCTACATCCAGAGAATAGTGTGATGTCTTTTAGCGACTAAAATCTACCTTTGCATAGATCGATACACTTTTAAGGCTCACTACTGCAACTCTGTCAAAATGGTCTTTAGACCTTTGCGAATATCTACGATTAGTCTTTGTGGACCTTTAATAGTCAGTCTATCTACTTATGTGCATCAAAAAGCAGCCTTAAATTAGGGTTCCCACATATTTAATTAAGTTATTCATAAACATCGGAGAATGCATCAGAGTCTTTGCGAAAACACATAACCATGCATTGTGTACATCATTAACACTTATTCAGTAGAATTGTGCAACATTCAACCAATATTTCATAAAACAAATCATTCATTGACATCATATAATATTAACAACAATAAATAGAAATACATAATAATTCTTCAGAAACCGTCTTTATTGATCTTCAATTCAGGATTACAGACTCAAAACTACCCTGCACATTGAGCTACAGGGGTCCACGCACTCAGTTACAGAATCTACCTAGGCCTTTGCGCACTCAGATACAGAGCCTTTATTCCCTTATCTGACCCACTTCTCTTCATTATCACTTCCCTTCTATCTGTCGATTACATCCCTTATCATCAAAAACATGCCTTAGGCTCTCTAAGACACACCTATTTATAGCCTTCTTCATATAATCCCATGGTCCGCGAACCATGGGTGGATCTCAAAACCGACTCAATGTTTACATAAACAAGGGGCTAAAACCCCTTTGACTTCTAATCATATACATGATCCGCATCCGCAAATCGCAGAGACTTTACATTAATTACAAAAATGTATCAAAACTTGAGTTATTTTAACCCCAAAACTAACCCAAGGGACCCCATCCCAACAAGCCCCAAACACCAAGATCGTGACTCACCCTCGAGTCACTCAGTTGGTGCTGCGATCTTACTGCGAAGATCCCCTAGCTCCACCTGAATCACTGCGACTTCGACAACGCTCTGAGTGGATACCTACTTGACTTCCTCAACAAGCTTTTATGTAGCTGGTCCTTCAACTGCTAGCCTCATCATCTATTGTGCCTGTTGCAACCCTTTTAGCTTATCCTAGATAGTGGTTGTGACTTGATAAGCTTCTTCCAACCATGGACGGAGCCAGGCCTTTAACAAGGCCTCCTTTTTTGTGCTTCCTCCACCTACGTGAGGAGTTTCTTTCCTTCCTACAGTTTAGCAAGGCGCTGCACTGGTGCAATGGAGCACGCAGTGGCCCTGACTTCATTGTACTATCGTTGCAACTCCCTTACTTCAGTATTCAGCGTCCACAGGTTTGGATCCTCCTACAAATTGGTCACTAACTCCATTTCTTGTTCAAACAATGTCGTATAGTCAATGACTATGGCATCCAGGGTGGCTATTCCTTCCTTTATCGCAGCTCCGCGCTGCTCCCGAACCTCAGGCGAAGTTTTGGGCTGCAACTTTAGTTGTAGCTATGTGATCTTACAATACGCCTTGGAATCCTTGTGGAGCATTGGCCACCATAGACATGCGCGCAAAATCTTCTGCGTAGTTTCCTTTCCTGCATAATGACCTCCCGTAGCCCCTCCATGAGCTTCAGCGAGAATGCTATCCCTCTCAAAGTTTGGTACATATCTTCGCAATATTTCATCTGCACCCATCTTATACAGATTTCCCACAATAACTGAAAAAGTTTCCCCACGCACTACTAATTCCTTCTTTTTCTGACTCGTATACCCTTCCGGTGCCATCCCCGTAGTCAAGAAGTGAATAATATTTGTAAAATGATTATCCTATATGCACACCATAAATAGCTATGCATATGGAAACCCTTCTTCCAGATTATTGGGCTCCTCTCCTGTTTCGATCTACGACAAATGATCAGGTCCCGCATTTAACCTCCCTAGCTTCACAATTACTTCAAATTCATACTCCTAGAATAGTAGCAACCATCTACAGATCTTCCCCCTCAAAATAGGCTTATTGAGCAGGTATTTCAAGGCAAAATGATCTGTGTACATTTTGAAATTCCCTCCTAACAGTAATGTTGGAACTTCTGCAGCTTGTACACCATGGAAAATCCTTCGTGCTTAGTCGTTGAGTAATTATTTTCAGCCTTCAATAACTTCCTACTCGCCAAGGCTATAGGATGGTCCATCTCTCCTTCATTGGCCTGTGTTAGTACTGCACCCAACACAATGTAAGAGGCATCCACATGTACTGAAGCTCCTTTTTCTAATCAGGGAATACCAAGATTGGCACGGTGAGATCTTCTCTTTCAATACATCCAAGTTGCACTGACATTCTTCATCCTAACAGAATGTTGCATCCTTCTTCAGTAGTTTCTCCATGGGCATAGTAATATGATCATATGCTTTGATAAATTTTTTATAATATCCAGTATGTCCCGATGTCGTGCATAGATGCTTAACGTTCCTTGGGGCATCCAAATTCACAATCACTGTAATCTTTGTAGGGTCCAGCATCAACCCTTGCTTGCACACCACGTGACCCAATAAGATTCCAAAGGGAACACAAAAGATGCATTTATTCAAATTCGCGTCTATCTTTAGAGTGATCTTCATAACACCCAAATGTCCAACTATGCCCTTCAAATCCGAGAACTTGGTAGGGAATAGATCCCGGTATTCGTGGAGTAACTTAGCAGCTTTATCCATATTAGCATCATCCCAATAGTCTCTAATATTTGCAAACTTCAGTTCTTCTTCGGTGCCAATATTTACTTGCTTTATCTTCAATGGCGCGGTGATGTTCGAGTTGTCTATTTGTGGGCCCTCGACTTCGCAATGCCCTTCTACCTCTAGAATTTTAATGTTCCTTAGATATTCATCCTCCTCTTTAGTGGTCACATTATAGCATTCCAGTGCATGGCACAGTTGGTACCCCAGTCTGTTTGGACCCATTTCATAGGTTCTTGCGGCATTTTGAAGATAACTGCCTTAATTTCTTGTAGAGCTTCATCGATGCTTGCGAAGCCATATTTAAATATGAAGGTCAATAAGAACCCTTCCCTCAATATATCCCACTCCACGATGCCATGGCGAAGCTCCATTTCTAGCTACCAGTTCATGGAAATTGTATCCAAAGTATGGAAAAATATGTGTACCCACTCCGACTGTGGCTCTATTCCCCATGCTTTAGTCTATTTTTCTAAGTGATTGTGTGGATCATTCTTCTAGTTATATTTCTCAGTCAATCGGGTGTTAGGGCACCCAAACCATAACCTCATAATCCTTCTATAATCTCGCCATCCATCAAAGTTATCTTTATGCGTACCCCACCATCATGCAGGCGTAGCACACAGTGCCAAATCTAATGTTTGGAAGCGGTGATCCTCAAGGAATTCATGCTCAAATTCATCCAAAAACTTATCTACATCATTTAAACCATCATAATAGGGTAGTTTCCTTACCTTCGACAACACACAGTTGAGCAAATTCGTCATCATATTACATCACAGTGTGGATACTTCATGCAGCTGATTCTACCAATGTTCCAACTCTTCGTCTAAATCAGAGGTGCATGAACTCTCCCAATCCCATGCAATCCATCCATCTACTGCTAGGTTGACCCAGTCCTGGTCTCGCATTGTTAATTTGTAGATTTGATCTAATTCATCCTCACTTTCTTCATAATCGCGGACAGGTTCAGTATAGTGCGCCCCTTCTGCAGGGTCCAATAGCACTACAACCCAAAGCGATTTCCTTTCAAACGACATTGTCCTCTTCTTCCAATTGATGACCCCATTCATATTAATGGCCCAATCAATTCCCAGGAGTGCAGGGTTGGATTACTGTCATCAACGATATTTATAACTTCAAAGTCGACCATCATACTAACACCCTCTATATCAGTTGTTACTTCATATAATCTTCCCAGAGGGATGATCTTCTTCCGGTTCACCATTTTGAGCTGAATCAGAGACCATAGCAGTGCAGGTCCTCCATTCCTTTCCCATGTTTGCTTTAGCAAAACTTTCACATCAGATCCCAAATCCAAGATGACCTGATCCATCTCATAGTCACTTATCCGCGCGGTGAGCCTCATCTCGTGCCCTGTTCATGCCTTATGTTTGCCAATATTTTTGACTACATGGTGCCCATCAAGGACCTTCTCTTTGCTTGCGCATTTTTTTATTAACTCCTGTAGGCCTTCCACAACTTTTCTATCGTGTAACAATTTTATGCAGGTCTCCAAAAAAGTAGTAAGCATAGAGGGATCAACCTCTACAGGCGCATTGGTTTCTTGCACCTTGTTCTGGTTCCTGAGGTGGAGGCCTTAGTGAAGCTTTTCTTGGCTTCCATAAAAGTTTCCTTGCATGCTCTAGATCAAAACCAACTTCCTTCTCTAGGGCCTTGCGGACCCATCTGTCCTCTTCAAGTTGTTTACCATTATCATTGCCAGTTGTTTTTCCACTCCTGAGCACTATATTCCTGCTTTGATCCTCCTCATGGGGCTAAGCTCTCATCATTTGTAATTTTTGCGTAGGCTGTTGAGGTTGCGCTATCTTCTCTTGCATTTTAGCTATCAACATAGGGAATTCTTCTATAGTATGGTTAAAATGGCTGCAATATTGACATGATGGGTATGCCTGATTTTAGAAGTCTCGCGCATAGTGCCCTAGCATTCCACAATTGTAGCAGATGAGCTGACCACAGCCTCTACTAGGTCCTCCTCCTCCTCAGCCTCATCCTCTTCCCTAATAACCTCTACGCACCACTCCGGTGCCTTGATCTAGAGGTCGAGTTTCTACTTGCATCTGGTATTTAGGTATTGTTTCCATCATCAATTCATAGCATCGACAATGGTGCTCATCTTGCCCCACAAATTTGCAGAAGTTACAAAACAACTACTGAGGTGTTTGGATGAATTTTTGAAGGAGATGGCAATTATCTGTCGTGTGTTATCTAGCCACCTAACAAATAACACACCATAGCGTAGCCCCCATGCTTGGTCCTCCTAGGGCTTCCGAATTCAGGGGAATTGGTCCCCCTCCTGTAATATAATTCATGAATACGGGATAGTGGTCTTTATCGTGCCTCTAGCTCTTGCACTTCAGACACCAGACTTCCATGCACACCTCTGGTTTAGTCTCCTTTTCTTTCTTCAAGCTCTGTAATTCTAAGAAGAGGCTCTATAACTGAGAGTGGATCTGCTAAACCCCCAAGGTTGCATCCTAAATAAGTGTTGCATGCAACCTCATCATGATTTCCAAGGCTTCTGCCTGTGTTCCTATCTTCTGTTGTGACAAAGCAATTCTCAGGTGGGGCAGGAGCGAAGCTATAAACCATTCGCGATGCTGACTATCTGAGAGCTGCATGTTAGCTTCTCGAATTTGACACTTCAACCTCTGATCTAATTCCCATGGTGTCTCATCGACCCTCATCATGATTTCTTTAAATCCAACTACTGACTGTGAGTCAGACTTAGGCTTACTAAACTCCTTGTTTAAATCTACCTTAGTCTCTGCTAGTGATGCAAGAGGATTATCAAAACAAAACTTAATATACCAAGTCAACGCGTGATCCTATAGAGTGGTAACTATTTATGCCTTCTTGATATTGTCATCAGTAATCTATTTCGATGTCCACACAACATTAACAAAAAACTAGAACTACTTTGTATCTTCACTCCCTATGCCTTTGAAAATCGACAGCTTCATGGTGTTTGCCATGTTGAATGGTGGAGGTGGAGGTGGAGGTGTGGGCGAAGGTGTATGCGGTGAGGGTGGAGGCGGAGGTGTGGGCGAAGGTGTATGCGGTGACGGTGGAGGCGAAGGTGTATGCGGTGAGGGTGGAGGTGGAGGTGTGGGCGATGGTGTATGCGGTGAGGGTGGAGGTGGAGGTGTGGGCGAAGGTGTATGCAGTGAGGGTGGAGGTGGAGGTGTGGGCGAAGGTGTATGCGGTGAGGGTGGAGGTGGAGGCAGAGTGGATGGATGATTTATTCAAGGAAACCCCTGAGTGATTAGATGAACAGTGCTTCGCGGCAAAGTTCATTCCGCCCCTTCGTTGTCACTTAAAGGAGGTCTAATCAATGGACTAAAGTCCAGTCATGATCCTTCAAAACTTCTAAAGAGTCATCCACTTCGTGTAGTTTCGAACATCAAGGTAATTGCATCACCCATTTTTCACATAACAACATTTTAATCCAAGTATTCAAAGATCTTAAATACTTACCTCATAGTCCTTTGAAAAATATTTGCTTCGCTTCGTTGTAGCTGACTAAGGTATCAACTGCAAATTCCGTAACAAATCCTCCTATAATTCGATCGAGCCAATGATCAACAACCCGCACGATCTTGTTTTCAGAATCTTCTAACTGTTGCACTAATTTAGGAATCCACACTATAATATTATCGAGAATCCACCTTCCTAGACTGTCTGTCTATTTAGCCAACCACTCATATAGCTCAATGGGGCAGGTGCAGAAGAAGATCTTGTGTATCTATGTATACAAATACTTGTTCAACCACTATTCCTTTGACAGGCGCAGATTCTTTTTTCTTCTGTGAACTTGTGAACTTTCCGATCCAACCACTTTTCAATTTATTTCTTGGTCAGATTCCAATGATGCAACATCACACATCTCTTTCAAGCAGATCTCGGTCCTGGCAAGAGAACCATTTGTTAGCCTAGGGGGTCCTGACCTAGGTTCAGAGTTAATTGCGCCAACCAACAAATCCCTACACTACTGCCATTTCAAAAACAACCCGCATAGCGCAGGCTGTAGTCTCACTCGAAGCAGTATGGGGGGATGCAAGAACCAAGTTTTTGCATCTAGAGACTAGTGTGATGTCTTTTAGCACCTCAGATCTTCCTTCACGTAGATCAATATACTTCTAAGGCTCACTGCTGCAACTCTGTCAAAATGGCCCTTATACCTTCGCGAAGGTCTACGATTAGTCTTTGTGGACCTTTGAAAGTAAATCTATCTACTTATGCGTATTAGAAATCAGTCCTAAATTAGGGTTCGCGTAGATTTACTTAAGTTATTCGTAAATATCAGAGAATGCATCAGAGTCTTCGCAAAAACACATAAACATGTATTACATACATCATTAACACTTATTCAGTAGAATCACATAACATTCAACCAATATTTCATAAAACACATCATTCATCGATATCATATAATATTAATAGCAATAAACAGAAATACACAATAATTCTTTGAAAATCATCTTTAATGATCTTCAATTCAGGATTACAGACTCAAAACTACCCTGCACACTCAGCTGTAGGGGTCCACACACTTAGCTACGGACTCTACCTAGGCCTCTGCGTAATCAGCTGTAGAGCCTTTCTTCTCCTATCTAACCCACTTCTCTTCGCTATCACTTCCCTTCTATCTATCCATTACATACAATATATTGATCTCGATTTAAATAGGAACGCAACAAATTACATAGATAACCATAAACACAGAGATGCAGCAGAAATAATACTTCATTTCATTAATGTAAAATACTAAAATATGCTTACAAACATAAATGGAAATAAACCAGCTAGGGCGATGGTAGCTTATCTCTGAGAAGAGATGTGGCGGCTACATGCATCTAAATTGCCTTACAATGAGACTCAAGGGCCTTTTTTATTATTGAACAATAAGACAAACCCTAAAAGACCAAAACCCTAACCCGAGGAGATGTAACACCAAGAGTTTATGGGCCCCATTGGGGTGAGTTGGACAACCAACTTCCCAGGGTCGCGACTTGGTCATATTATCTCTGTTTGACACGCATGATAACCTGTTGGAAAGATCTCTATGAGGGCTACAACGGAAAAGATGAATGTTTGCAAAAAATCGCTCGAAAAAAATGTTGTTTAGGGCCTCAAAATGGCTCCGGAAGTTTAGGACCCGATAAACTGCTAAAAATAGTAAACGGTGCTACAATTAAGGAAATTGAAAAACTGAAAGAAGAAATGGTGGGGGTCCAAGTGGAATTGGTGGGTGGCCACCAATATCCACCTAGATCATTCCTCCCCCCTTAGGAAGAAATGGTTCCCATTGTGTTGAGTTCCTCCATGAGATGAGGAAACTTCTACTGAACTTGGTCCCTGGTGAGCCACTTACCCTGGTGAAGGAGTTGGCCTACTTTGACAACTCAATACAATTGGATATTATACTAGAGATTGTGCTTGATATGTGTGTCCATGATCTAATCAGTTGCAGCTTGTTCCATGCAATCTGGATTTAACTCTGTGGGTGTGAGTTGTTGTGCAATGTTAGATGTGTCTAGTAATGGTGGAAAGTATGGTCGAAGGTGGTCCACGTTGAACATTGGGAGCAGGCCAAGGAATGGGGGAATGTTGAACTCAAATGCATTATCTCCCATATCCTTGGTAATGGTGTAAGGACCATATCAGAGTGGTCTAAGTTTTCGATAGGCTCCGATAAGTCATTCCTTTTGCAAATGCAACCAGACCCCTTCACCCACCTAAAACTTGTGTGGCACCTGATGTTGATCATGTGGTTGCTTGTACTTGGAATTTGATTTCTCTAGAATGTCATGGAATTGCTGGCGAATATGTTGGATGTGCTCAATGAAGCTTCTGGTGTGATATTCTTCTTGTAGGCCACCATAATGGCCATCTTCGAGAACCTGTCGATGACCAAAAAAACAAGTCGTTTCCATGCTTAGTGGAAGGAAGGCCTGACATGTAATCCATGGAGATGGATTCCCAAGGTCGACTAGGGGTAGGCAGCAAGGTATAGAGGCCTTGCTTCTTGATGGTCAGTTTGGAAATGGTGCAGGCAGTGCATAAACTAATGTACTTCCTGACATCCTGTCAAATATTCAACCAATAGAAATACTTATGCAGTACTGCCACCATTTTCTCGACCCCAAAATGTCCAGCAACCTGACTGTAGTGTGCTTCCCAAATCATCTTGGCACACTCTCTTGAAGGAACACAAAGGTGACCCAAGTGGCATAACAGGGCATCCTAGAGGTGAAAATCTGGAACATGATGGCCCTCCAAGAGTGTCTAGTATGTGTGGCCGAAATTTAGATTTCTTTTGTAGAGAAGTGGCCAATCAGAAGTCTCGTGCGCACAAGAGTTGAGCACGGTGGTTAATGCCATGATCGGTGGTCGATTAAGGCAATTTGAAACATTATTGGTGTTTCCCTTCTTATACTTGATATTCAAATGGGACTATTGCAGGTATGTGGACCACATCTGATGGCGATCATTCTGTAATTTCCTTTGGGTCTGTATGAACTCCAGGGGTTGGTGGTCTGTGTGGATGACCATTTCCTTCCCCAAAATGCAATGCTTCCATTATCGGCAGGCCTGCACAATGGAATACATCTCTTTGTCATAAGTGGGATACTTCTCGACTATGTCTAAAAGTGTCTCACTGTGATATGCCACTGGATGCCCATGTTGAGTAAGGACTGCCCCAATAGCATAGTTAGAGGCATCTGTCTCGACCTCAAATGATTGTTGCAAGTTTGGTAATGCGAGCACTGGTGCCAAGCAGAGGTGATCTTTCAACTCTGTGAATTCCTTCTATTGAGATTCAGACCAAAAGAATTTTTCTTTCACTCCTCCCTTGGTGACTTGACTCAAGGGCCAAGTGATATGAGAAAATCCCAACACAAACCTGCGGTAGAAGTTGGCAAGACCTAGAAAGTTTCAAAGCTCTATTAGAGTGGTTGGAGATGGCCAATCCTGAATGACTTGGATCTTAGCTAGATCCACATGCACCCCCTGTTCATCAATAATGTATCCTAGATACTAAACCTGGGTCATGCCAAAAGTGCATAATTGGTTGTAGAAGTAGATCAAGTATTTTGCTTTAGTATATTGCATTATCAGGTGATCTACAGTGGAAATTTCTATATGGTATCAGAGAAAAGGTGATCAAGGAAGAATAGTATACAAGAAAGAGAAGTTCGAAGTTTGGTTCCTGAATATAGAAATCGAGTTCTTATCACATCTCTATTTCACCTATGGTTTAAGACTCGAGTATGACCTTGACGGCAGCTCAAATTATATAGCCTGGAAGGATCGCATGGAAGCAGTGTTAGAGGATAACGTTCTAAAGGACTTCATTGATCAAGAAGTCTCCAAGCCAACTGATGCTACTCAACTAGCGGAATGGAAAAAATTTGTGGGTAGAGCAAGGAGAATCCTTCTGGAGGGAGTTCGAGATCACATAGTCTCGAGTCTCCATGGGAAGGAGACACCATTTTCAATGTGGAAAACATTGAAAGATCTATATTAGAATAGCAGTGATCAAAGGAAGCTGGCGTTGAATGACAAGCTTCGGAAGATCAAGTGTGAAAAGGGCAACACGATCTCTACATATCTGAACAAGATCACCACATGCAGGGATGAGCTTGGAAGTGTAGGGATTACAGCAGCTGATGATGACATGGTGAATCTTGCACTCCTTGGTCTTCCTAAGAGCTGGCATAGCTACCAGAACTCGGTTAATGGAAGAGAGAAACTATCAGATTGGGAACGACTTTGGTCGGATCTGATGTAGGAGGACATAAAAAGAAGCACCAGAGATGGTTCTTCATCCATGGAGGATGAAGAAAACTGCACCTTATCGAGTAAGGTGAAGAAGGGGAAGGAGAAGGATTATCTTTCCCAATCCAGTTCTTCCCAAGGTGGGAAGAAGTTTGACAAATTGAAAGTGCGATTCTTTCGTTGTCATGAGGTGGGAAATTTTGCTACAAATTTTCCACGGAGGAAATCCAAGAAGGGATCCGTAGAAGGATCATAAGGTGAGGCACTGGCCTCACAGCTCGAGTTGTATTTCACACTGTTCGCATGCATGGTTTCATCCATGGTGGGAAGTGGTCGGTTTCTTGATAGTGGAGCTTCTTTCCACATGATCGGCGATAAGATTTTGTTCAGTACTTTGGAGGAGAAAGATCTCCAGATACTCAGAGCGATGGGTAATGATGAAAACTATAGTGTCTCAGGTTTAGGCACAATTTTTTTTCAAAGGGAGCATGGAGCTCGCATTACCTTGACCGATGTCAAGTATGTACCAGGACTGAAGAGAAATTTAGTGTTGATCTCGATGCTAGAAGACAGAGGCTATGATGTAGTCTTTAGTAAGGGAAAGGTTTTCCTTAGACACATCATCACTAGACAGGTGAAACAGATTGGTTCACGGGTCAAGAACCTATATGCTCTTGAGGTTAAAGATGCATGAAAATCCTTGAGGAGCAAGGCAACTGATGGAGACTTGGTGGTTGAGAGTGAGAGTACATTACCTCTTAACATGCAACCACACGAGAAGTCTCAAACGATTGTGGAGGAGCCACAATTGGTGAAGCAGCTTCAGGAGGTTGTGGAGCAGCCACAAATGGCAAAGCTGAGAGGAGATCGAGTAGAGATATCTACTCATGCAGAGACCTCCAGTAGGGGGAAATTTAGAGCCAGGTGGGCAGAGGGATCACATGCAGCCATACCTCTAGGTGGGAGGTGGGGCAATGTGGAGTGATCATCCCACGAAAATTGAAATAGGGGTAGGATCCTTGAGGTACCCAACCTCTTTGATTCAACTTTGCTACAGGAGCCCCAATGAGGAGTAGCAGGACTAGCTGATTTGGTAGAGACAGATGTGGATGGAGTGGCAGAGAGAGCTACAGTGGAGGAGTCCCAAGACTATGTAGAGCTAGCAGGCTGCAACAATGCGAAAGGCACAGGAGTGTTGCACCAGTGTAGGATGGCACAGAGAGGTGTGAAATGGTGCGAGATGCATGGAGTGTTGCGGCAGCTCAGAGGTTAGAAAGGGAGCACTTTTCAGTAGAAGGTAGAGCTTCAACACAGAGTATGTTTCTAGCCCAACAGAAAGGTCAGTGGGGAGTTTTTTTTGTTTCTAGAGTTGCTGGAGCAACCACACTTGGTAGAAGTGTTGCATGCAGAACATTCCAAAGGTACAGGATCAGGTTCAAGTTGAATGCCTTTCATGTTCAGAGGGAGTGTTGAAAATGGCAACAAGAAATGATAAAATTAGAAATGCTAAAAATAGCACTACTATAAATAGTAGTTTGGGTACCAGTGCTGGATTGAGCAATAAGGAATGAAAAATGGAAGTGCTAAAAATAGCATTCTATTTTTAGTAGTTCGGGATGGATTCCTATTTTTAGTCAATCCCTGGACTAAAATAGGAAGTGAAATTCGAATTTGAACTTAACAGATGTTTGAAAATAAATTAATTAATTCACCATGAGTTAATTAGTTGTGGAAAATCAAACATGAAGTCTATGTGAGGACATGCAACAATTTATCTATTAATTGAGGAATTTATCCATCATTTAAAGAGATAAGGATGAGTTCTAATTTGAGTTGTAATTAGTTGGCTCAGTTAACTAAGTCAATTCCAAATTAGATTGATTTAAACAGTTTGTTTAAATTAATGTGAGTTCAGTTAGTTAATGCTTGCATGCATGTAACTGTTGTTCTTCAGATAACTAAATATTCTCTCATGAATAACTCATTCATGTCAGTTCAGACAGAGACCCAGTTGAGATCAGAGGAGGGACAATGTACTATCAGTTGGATGTATTTTTCCTATAAATGAATCTAATCCATGGAGAAGGATTTATCTCCTTCAAGATTCCGCAGTTGGATCAGAGGTTAGTGAGTGTGTGAAGAGGCCAATTCACACAAGTGACAACACTGGACCCCAAGGAAAATTGCGCAAAGAAATAAGAGGCTTGGAGGGAAAAAGAGAAGGCTTGAGAGAGGCCTTTGACTATCTATGAGCAGCAGAGGGATTGCAGAGAGAGTAGGATAGCTTGTGAGCTGATTCTTTTTGTAATCCAGACTATATTTCCACTTGTACGATAATACAGAGTTGGGGTTTTAGGTTGAGGCTTTCCCCAGGTTGTTTCTTCTGTGTTATGTGTGATTGAATCCTTCGTATCAGTTTTATGTGTTCAATTGATCTTGCTCAATTCGATTACGCTTCCGCATAATTGGTTGTAGAAGTAGATCAAGTATTTTGCTTTAGTATATTGCATTATCAAGTGATCTACAGTGGGAATTTCTACATTGCCCCCTTTAGTTGGTCCAGGAATTCATCATACTATGGGATCGGGTACCTATTACGGACAGTGATCTTGTTCAGTGCTCGATAGTCAATACAGAGTCTCCAATACCCATCCTTTTTTTGTACCAACATGATCGGGCTCCCACAGGGTGATGAACTCGGACGAATGTGACCTTTCTGCAGCAGCTCCTAAATCTACCTCTTAATTTCATTGTTCTCCAAAATGGAGTGCCGATAGATTGGTCCATTGGGCAGTGGCGCACCTAGGGTCAGATCGATGGAGTGCTTTACTTGACAGTGCAAAGGAACCCCTGCGAGGGAGGTGAAGATGTCCTCGTACTCCTCCACGACCTTGTCCATCTGTAGTTGTCAGGTGGAGGGGCTCTGTCTGGAGGTCATGGCCACCATCTTCTTCTTTCCTTGAGGGCGTATCATCAGGAAAATAAATTTCTCAGTTTTGGAAATGAGCTTACTACATTGTTTTGCAGTAACGAAAGAGATGGTTGTAGGCAGTGTTGCCTCTGGTATCGTGTACAACTTATTTCCCAAAGTAACAATAACAACACGAGGCCTTGATTCATACATAGCATGTCGCTTCCAAAAGTATGGTTTTCCTAATAATACATCACAAACTTCAAGGGGAGCAATGTCACACAATACCTCATCTGTGAAGGGCTTGATGTTGTATGGAAGGTGACACTGCTGGCTCACGCAAAGCTCCCATCCCTGGTGAAGCCACCCAATGGTGTACGGTTGTGGATGTGTTGTGTTCGGTAAGCTTAGCCGCTTCACAACCTCTGCTGAAATGAGGTTCGTTTGGCTCTTGTTGTCGACAATGAACTATAATGGAGAGCCCTTTACCCACATCTGGGAGTGGAAGAGACGCTCCTCCTCCTCTGGATCTTTGGGTTCCTCCTTCTGGATCTTCGTGGTGGTGATGGTGGCATTGGGCTCTGCATCAATAATCTACTTCCCTTTGTCATTCCCCTTGTTGGGTTCTGACTCAGAATCAGAATATGCATCAGATTCTGAAACCTTTACCTCAGCCACCAGTGACTGCTTGGCCCAACACTCACTTGTGTTGTGAGTGGAGTTCTTATGGAACTCACACCACTTTCTCGTGTCCTTTTTCAGCTTCACGACATTGTTCTTTGCTTGTTGCTTTGGCAGGTTATCTTAGGCCACCCCACCTTGGCTTTGTCCTTTGTTCTGCGATTTGGGGACACCTTTCCCTTGCTTCGGATTCGCAGATCCAAAGTCTTGCTTCTTCTGTTTAAACTTTTGCTTGACCTTGACAGCATATCGGTATGTCGTACCGAGCGAGGAGATGTTCAGGAATTCTATTTCTTCTTGGATTTACTTGTGTAGGCAGTTGTGGTATTTGAGTACCAAATGCTACTCCAAATCCTTGATACCCAACTTTGTGCGAAGGGTATGGAAAATATTGGTAAACTCTGGCACATCTTGGTCCCTTCCCTGCCACAGCGTGGTCCACTTTATTTATTTATCCTCATAGCTTCCAACAGGGTGGTATTGCTCCTTAATGGCATCCCTAAATGAATTCCAAGTGGGTGAAACTGAAAATAATGAGCCTGTACTTTCATCCTTCTGCTCGCAGTAGGCTTCCCACCAGTCCTTGACGTGGGGGGCTTCTTTGAGAAAAGCGAAAATAATCTTTTCAGAACTAGAAAAATTATGAGTAGAAAAATAACCCTCTAGCATATTTAACCATTTATCGATGGCATCTGCATCTATCTAACCCTTGAATATGGTGATTTCAAAATTAACTTGTACCTTAAATGGTGTGGCATTTCCAGAGTAGCTGTTGGAAGCCGATGCGTCACCCCTGGGTAGCTACTGAAGGATCTGGGCAAAGTTGTCCATCATTGCGTTCCTTTGTCGCTCAAGGGATTCTTCGAGCAAGATTTTGATAGGATCTCCTGCCCCCTCGTCTTTCTTTTCATCCACCATGGGAGGCCGTTAGGATTTGTGAGGCTAGTCTTGCAAAGGTTCAACCAATTCAAGCCCTAACTTCTTATATCTCAACCTCGTTGGGGACATGCAAAGAAAAACAGAGAAAAAAAAAACAGAGCGCTCTAATACAACTTATATGGATTCAAACTGGAATGCAACAAATTACAGAGATAACTATAAACACAAAGATGCAGCGAAAATAATACATTATTTCACTAATGTAAAATACTGAAATATGCTTACAAACAAAAATGGAAATAAACCGGCTAGGGCGATGGTAGCTTATCTCTGAGAAGAGATGTGGTAGCTACATGCCTCTGAACTGCCTTACAAGGAGGCTCAAGGAACTTTTTTATTATTTAACAATAAGAGAAAACCCTAAAAACCAAAACCCTAACCCGAGGAGATGTAACGCCAAGAGTTTATGGGCCCTGTTAGCCCTGAGGTGCAGCGCTACTATTTTGAAGGCTAAATAAGGGAAAGGGTCTGCTCTGCTGTCATTGAGAAGTTCTCATATGGTCCATCACTTCACTTTTCTCACTCATCCACTCCCATTTTCGTTCACTCTTATCCTAACCCAACCCTCACATCGGAACCAAACCCGCTTTCGCCTTGGCCCTATGTGAATTAATCCACTTTTTCCTCCATGCACTAATGCGCAAAAAACCCCCGAAAACCTTACCTTTCAGTTCATATGCGCCTTTTTCACATTTCCCGAGGACTTCCCGTACCTCCATGTCCCCACAACGTCAATCTTCCCACTGATCGGATGATCTGCGCTTCACCCAACCGACTCTACATGCTCGATCAATCATCACCATTAGACACTTCTGCCGGATCTAACGGCTATCACACACATCGCTCGGGTAATAAGTGAGAGGGATACCCACCCGATAAAGGCAGTTTCCTCTCTCTCCTCTACTACTACGTGGTGCCCGATGAATGGAATCAGGCGAGCTTTGACCTTTACCGCTTACTGCTCGATGACCGCTCAATAGAAACCATTCCCACTCGAATAAAACCACTCCCAAGTGTTATCCTTCGAGCACCTCCTCCGCTTGGTAACCGTTTGATCTACCCATCTAAGATCTGACAGCTCAGACTTATTCTGCTCCTACCACGACTCCAAGCCTCTGACGATCGATCTCCTTCATCTGTTCCTCTCGATCCAATGACCCTCGTTCACGATCACCACAGTTTGTCCTCTGCCGCCCGACCAACGTCCTGACCATTGATCTGTCCCATCCAACAGCCCATATGCCTCTATACCCTGCTTCCCACCAGTCACCCTATGAGGAAAGTTATTGGCTCTGTCAGTGTTTGGGACAGTCAGACAGTTGAACTAAAATAACGGAAAACAGGGCCGAAACGGGAAAAAGCAACAACACAATGCACCCGAACCAGCAAAATTGATCATGGAGCATCACTAGCACAAGTGAGCCACCTGAAAGCATGGCAAAATTACCAGAATTTGGTTACTGTGTCTGTTAGGAAAAGAGACCTCTAATCTCATGTTTTCCTAGTTATGGCATCAAGTAGTTAGAAGACAAAGGGGATAGATTAAGACACCTTGAGCCTTAGAGGGTTCGAGACCATTGTAAAAGCCTATAAATAGCTGAAAGTTAGAAGAATCAGGGGATCAACTTTTGGAGACTGTGGATACTCTGTTCCTTCCAGCGTCTCATATTCATTCCAGTAATACAAGCTTCTTTTGCTATTACATGTTCAATTGCCATCTTCTCCTCTATTCTAAGCTTGCACTTGAATAGGTTATTCATGTTTTCTTCTGTGTCTAATGCCATATAACTATCATCTTATCTTTGTGTTGATAAATTAGATTTTCAAGCTTCATTTACTTTCTGTAGCTAGCCATTCATATTTTTTTATGTATGCATCTACTGGTACAGTCAGTATTCTCCATCTATCCATTGAATCTATAGACTATTGAGCATTAGTGGTCTAAAGCCTTGTAAAGCTAAGGGTGTTCATGCATGTCTTAAGTGAAAACAGAGTTGAAACAATCATCTGACTTGATGCAAACCATCATCCATTCCAATAGTTCCGAGAACGATATTGAAGATTTATATGTTGCTAGGCATCTTCGAGCTACAACCTAGGAGAGTTTCCTGGAGTGATAACATAATTGGCATCGTTGTCGGGGAGAGGAGAGTGAATCTCAGCTTCCCTGGGGGACAACATAGATATAGATTTGATGATAGATAAAGTATGGACACTATTTGGGTTGTAATCATCTATCTGGTGACTCTACTAGAGGATGAACCTCTTGGCGACTCCACTGGGGAGTTCTAGCTCAGTTTGGGAGGCATACTCAGAGAAATCCTCAAAAGCCACGAGCTGACCCAGTACTTGACCCCGAAAAAATCATCAAAGAAAGAAACGCATTGTAAAAAGGAGCATCAAGTTCAAGTAGTTCTAAACAATATTCAATATCTCTTTAAAAAAATCATGTAATAGAACAAATACATGTTGAGAGTATAGCATCTAATACTAGTAGTGAAGAAAAAATCTCAGAGATTCATAGAACTCCTTATTCTTTAGGTTAGTCTTTCATTGTAAGCCCAAATGAAACGCCTCCTCCTATCCATCATACTCCTTTAGTCCTACTATTCACTCCTCAACCCTTTGTCATTCAGACTTCCAGTACCCTTATAGCCACCATAACTGTGGCAGCACCTACCAAAATGGAAAGAATCATAGCTGCTAGGGATGGACCCCTAGTACTACCCACTCCTTTGAATGCCATTCCTACTGGACAATATCAGAAGTATATGCCTAAGTTCACTGGGACTGAAGGTGTTACAGCTGAAGAACATCTTGAATCATTCTATAGCTATGTTGATAACCTGGAAATTAGTGAAGATGATGTATGGATGAGAGTCGTTGTCTAAAGTCTAGATGGAGAGGCTAGAAAATGGTTCAGAGAATTGATTCCAAGGTCTATAGCAGATATTGAGGCTTTAGATGATGCATTCCTAAATCATTGGGGGGATAAGAAGGATCTACTCTACTATCACACTGAATTTGGGAACTTAAAGAGGGAAAATGGCGAGTTGTTGTCTAATTTTAATAAGAGGTTTAACTGCATGTATAGCAAGATACCAGCTGAAGTAAAACCCACCACTACCTCTGCTAAACTCACATATGTTAGTGCCTTTGATTCTGACTTCTATATACTGTTGAGGGAGAGACGATGTGCTACCTTGGCTGATATGCAGGATGTAGCCTTGGAAGTAGAATCAAATAGCATGGCTGCAGATAAGCTCAAGGGGAATATTGATAGAAGGAGACAGAGGGGCGAATCTTCATCATCTTCAGATCCCAAGATAGTTAAAATGACCAATATGATAGAGTCATTAGCCTCTGAAATCTCCAAATTAAAGGTTGAGCAGCACCCTGGGAAAGGAAGAGTTCCTATTACCTTTTCTCCTAGAAATCCAAATCCATATAAAAGAGCTAATGAGCAGTTGCAGATTCTACAAAGAAGGAAAGATGTCAATGAAGACCAAAGGGTGAAGACCCCTTTCCAGAATGTAATCATGGAAGAAGAGCAGTTTTAAGAAGATGAGGAGATCCATTTTCTGGAAGACAAAGGTAGTGCCTCCTTTTTGACCTTAGTTGCCTATGAAAAGTCATTATTCAATGACCAGATCAGCCAAGAGTGGGATGGTGGG
Source organism: Pinus tabuliformis (assembly GCA_031772625.1). Classification (NCBI taxonomy): domain Eukaryota; kingdom Viridiplantae; phylum Streptophyta; class Pinopsida; order Pinales; family Pinaceae; genus Pinus; species Pinus tabuliformis. The sequence continues at coordinate 691,942,062 of CM062813.1, read as the reverse complement.
GTTGTTCTGCAAGCTGGTGATCGACACAAATATGATCTAAGGTCGAAGATGAATAATGCTAAGGAAACTCCTACTCAGAAAGTTGTTTGCCCTGCAATACAACAATTTAATAAGTAGAAACGACCGGCAGTTGATCCCATCATCCTCAAAGCTCCAGCTCATGAGGTAAGAGGCCCTAACAAGTCTCCTTCTCCTTTCAGTTTTGAATCAAAAATCCAGAAGTTAAGAATACCTATACCTCTGATGGAACTAGTGAAGAATGAGTCCTTCAAGAAATCTATCCTCGAGGCACTTGAGCCTAAAGCCATCCAAGCCTCCACTGACTATGTAAATCTGTAAGATGAAAAACCCGTTTTTGCTCTCAACCCAATGATTGAAAATTATGATGATAGCTCCCCATAATTCTATGTCTCTCTGACTATTCATGACAAAATCCTACACAAATTCCTTCTGGAGACAGGAGCTAGCCATAATCTAATGCCCAAGGCTGTCATGGATGAGTTGGGTCTTGACATTACCAAGCCTTATCATGACCTATTTTCTTTTGACTCTAGAAAAGTGAAATGTTTGGGATTAATCAAGGACCTAGCCATCACCTTGTCTCAGCTGCCCATGAAGAGCATGATGATGGATATTGTGGTAGCAGATGTACCCCCCAAGTTTGGCATGTTGTTTTCCAGAGGTTGGATTAAGAGATTAGGGGGAACATTGCAAAATGATCAAGTGTCGGTTACCGAGGTGAGAGTGAACCGTCGGATCACTACATATCATGACCGTCGGATTGTAAGTTACAAAATGTACAACGGTAAAGAAACACACTTTACCTAACTCTAACCTAACTCTATGCTAGACCAAGTTGAACTTAACTATATCCTATGTGTCGGAATATCCTAACATCCCCCCTTAAGAACAACTTGGGATAGGATTGAAGGATTTACAAATATGACACAATAGGAGAAGGAAGGAGGCACTAGAGCCTATCCCCCCTTAGTGACAACTTCCTGAACTCCAAGTGTCGGTAATACCGAGGTGAGAGTGAACCGTCGGATCACTACATATCGTGACCGTCGAATTGTAAGTTACAAAATGTACAACGGTAAAGAAACACACTTTACCTAACTCTAACCTAACTCTATGCTAGACCAAGTTGAACTTAACTATATCCTATGTGTCGGAATATCCTAACATCCCCACTTAAGAACAACTTGGGATAGGATTGAAGGATTTACAAATATGACACAATAGGAGAAGGAAGGAGGCACTAGAGCCTATCCCCCCTTAGTGACAACTTCCTGAACTCCAAGCATATATCGAAGTTTAGTGAACTTCGCCTCTGTGAGAGCCTTTGTGAAGATGTCTGCAACCTGATCATCTGTTGGACAATATTGCACTTCAAGAACATGGTCATGAATGAGCTTTCTGATGAAGTGCATGTGTAGTTCAATGTGTTTGCTGCGCTGATGCTGGACTGGATCTTTGCATAGCTGAATGGCACTTTGATTATCACACCAAAGTGTGGTTGGATGCTGCTGCTCAAGGCCAAACTCTGATAGGATCTGACGAAGCCACAAGGCTTCCTTACTAGCTTCCACGGCACCACGATACTCTGCTTCTGCTGACGAAAGAGAAATGGCAGCCTGTTTCTTACAAGCCCATGTAATAGGTCCTGAACGAAGAGTGAAGACATAACCGGCAGTAGACTTCCGATCATCAAGGTCACCAGCTCAATCAGAATCAGTGAAACCAACTAACAGAGGAGCTGCTTTGGCACTGTAATGAATCCCAAACTGTACTATACCTCGAACATAACGAAGTATTCTTTTAGCTACTTTCCAATGAATTTCACGGGGGTTTTGCATAAAACGAGCAACAAGGCCAACAGCAAAGGAAAGATCAGGACGAGTATGGGTTAAATACAAGAGTTTTTCGACAAGTTGACGGTATAAGGTAGCATCAAATTCAGGAGAAGTACAAGAGACTGAAAGTTTGACTCCAGACTGAAAGGGAGAAGGGGTTGGCTTACAGTCTTCCATGTGAAAATGACGAAGAATATCACAAGCATACTTGGACTGGGAAAGGAAAATACCCTCTTGGGATTGCAAGACTTGAAGACCGAGAAAATAGTGTAAGTGTCCTAAGTCTGTCATTTCAAATTTCTTTTTAAGGCTGGACTTCACGTGGTTTATAAGGTTGGGATCACTACCAGTAAGAATAAGATCATCAACATAAAGAACAAGGATGATAGGAGAGTTGCCCACTTTCTTGGTGTAGACAGTATTGTCAGAATGACACCTAGAAAAGCTAGATTCTAAAAGAAAGCTATCCATTTTGGCATACCAAGCCCGAGGAGCTTGCTTGAGGCCATAAAGGGATTTCTTAAGTCGACAAACGAGGCTGGAGTCTGTTTGTATGAAGCCAATGGGTTGTTCCATATAGATTTCTTCCTGCAAGTCCCCATGCAAGAAGGCAGATTTAACATCCATTTGATGGACTTCCCATTTTAAAGAGGCAGCAAGGGAAAGAACAAGGCGGATAGAGTTCATTTTGGCAACTGGAGAGAAGGTTTCAGTGTAGTCAATGCCTTCAACCTGTGAAAAACCCTTAGCAACTAGACGAGCTTTATGTTTATCAACTTTCCCATCTGGTCCATACTTGGTTCTGTAAACCCATTTGCATCTAACAAGTTTACGTCCCTTTGGTAGAGGAACAAGATCCCATGTATCATTTGTCATCAATGAATGATATTCTTCATTCATAGCTACTTCCCAATGTGGATGGCCTGAAGCTTCTGCAAAAGTGTCAGGATCATGATTTACTGGAGCTTGAGCCAGTAAAGAAGAGGCTCTTTCAAACTGAGAACGAAATAAGCAGAGAGAAATTAACAGTAAACTGCAAAAAAAAACACTGTATACCTCCCGATCTGAAAAATGACGCAGCTAGGGCTACCAGAAACCTTTTCGCATGAAATGAAAGGGGTTCCTCACTGGAACAGATGCTCCGAACGCAACAGAGCAGTCCTCTCGGCCCGAAAGCAGTCAGAAACAACAGATCTAGGAAACGACAGCCGCATGCAGTTCTACCGGTTTCAGATTTGGATCACCAACGGACGCGGCCCTCAAATAGCTATGATACCATGTAGGAATTTACAGGGTAAGTTCCACAGAAAGAATACCAAAAGGACACCGCTCACAACCAGATCTCAAATCAATACACCAGTATTTTTGACGTGGTTAAAACCCTCAGAGTGCAAGGAGGGAAACAGTCCACGGCCTGTCCCAACGTGGGTACTACAGGCAATTTATTAATCAAAGAATGAAAATTTACATAAGCTTCTCTCATGCACGGATTACCCGAACAATGACCCTCCATGCGCTTTAAATAGAACTCATGGACCAATCAGGTGTCAAGCCACGGATCAAGTGTCGGTAATACCGAGGTGAGAGTGAACCGTCGGATCACTACATATCGTGACCGTCGGATTGTAAGTTACAAAATGTACAACGGTAAAGAAACACACTTTACCTAACTCTAACCTAACTCTATGCTAGACCAAGTTGAACTTAACTATATCCTATGTGTCGGAATATCCTAACAGAGAGAAGGACAAGTTTGTCCTTATTTACCTTGATGACATAACAGTCTTTTCCAGTAGTCATAAGGACCATTTGCAACATTTGAAGAAGGTGTTTCTAAAGTGCAGACAGTTTAGAATTTTTGTGAACCCAAAGAAGTCACAGTTTTCTCTAGAAGAAGGCAAACTTCTGGGACATATTGTTTCTGTTGAAGGTGTGAAGATCGATCCAACAAGGGTTCAAGCAATTCAGACATTTTCCATCCCAAGGTTAAAAAGGGACATTCAATATTTCGTGGGTAAGATTAACTTTGTAAGGAGGTTCTGTTATCTCAAAATCAGGACCTGGAAGGCTGCAGACCAGGAAGACTTCAAGTAAATGTTTCAAACCAATCTTTTAGCTAAGGCTCAGCCTTCTTAGCCTGAGAGGGCTCTCTCAAAGGATTAAGGGTTTTTGATTATGATCAAGATGACTAACTCTTGTGAAACAAATAAAAATGAAAATGGTGGAAACACAACTAACAAGTATCCATTGGGCTTATGGAGTCATATATGATTCAGTATTAACAGTAGGTTTGGCTTTGCATGAAGTCAAGGCATTCAGATTTCAACATATGTGGAGCATACCAGACACATAGAAGGCAGTTTACGAGTATATGAAGGAAATTAGAACACTGTAAGTGATTTCTAAGTAATCAAATACTCATAACACTATAGATAACATGAAAAGACAACAAAGAAACTCATACATTGAACTCTTTATGATTCTTGAGAAGCATAAGCTAGTACTGTATTACCAAAAAAAACAGAGTCTTTACATAAGCCAAATATCAGAGCTTTTACTTATAAATTTCCAACCCTCTTTACATTGCTCTTTCTCCTATATATAGAGCTCTTCTACCTAACTGAGATTCCTCCTCAAGCATGAGGGGAACTCGAAATCTACTTCTAATGACACCTATTCAAATTTTAACTACCTATTAAATGTAACAAACTGCTACTAGACTTTTTAGAGATCTAAATCAAATAGGAGTCTAACTCCATATTATGCTAATAATAGCCTTAATTACAATCATTCTTGTTCTTTGACAAGTGGTCCTTTTTAGTTTGGCTATGGTGGATGTTCAAAGCTCCATACTGGTCCTCAATGTCACATCTTCTCCATTGCCCCTGAAAAATAGGAAACTACCCCTATTTATCGGCCTTTGGTTTTCCTCAAAGATGTTCGAATCCAATGAACCATGCCCTTCATCTTTGATTATACAAAATATATCAGAATGCCACGTCCTTGATGTGTTGTCAACCTCTTCCATGTGTGAAGACAAAAGCTCCTCCAAGCTGTCTGACATATCTTGGACTATAGTAAATGTGATAACTTTATAACAAAATGTTTAGAGTTGGATTCGAATATATGTTTCCTCCACTTGTCTTGACCGTGTTGAAAGTTGATACCTTTATATGATCCCTTGAAGATATTCCCTTTTCAAAAAATGCCCCTTTGTATTTCAAAATCAGGTGACTGAGTTTAGATTATGTAGCTTCAGCAGTTTCGTAGCGCGCTACGAAACTGCTGTGCTTTAGTCATCATCTTCAGCATTTTCCTAGCGCGCTATGGAACCGCTGTGTAATTCCAAAAAACACAGTTTCAACCAAAATTTTGCTATTTTGAGCCTCTTGATATTTAAACATCCTTTTCAATTGCTCCAAATATTTTCAAAATTGAATGGAAAGGTATGATTCTTCAAGAAGGATTATAACAAGGAAAACCATCAAAATTTGAAACATAACCTTACTTGATGTGTGACTGCCTTAAGGAAATTTTTTCTGCTGGCTTAATTGTATCTTTAAGTCTTCAATTTGTTTCTTCATGACTTTTATCCCAGATCTCAGGTTTGTATTGACCTTTCCGATAAATTGTGCTTCCTTTATTGCAGGGACAATCCAGCTACGGAATTGAACATTAAAATCAACCACCTTGGGTATTTGAAATTTTTTGTCCTCCCACTGAGCTTGCATTTGGTTAAAATAAGCCTCCTTGATTGCAAATTTCCTGGCAGCTTTCTTTAGTCTAGCAATTTCAAAGTTTGCCAATTCCAACCTCCTTTTCAACTCTTCCACACTATCTTCTTCTTGAATGGTAACTGCTTTGCCTTTATCCTTTCTTTCATGAGGCTGTGTCACCTCCCCTGTTTCATATGCTCTTGGCAGTACCTCCTGTATTTGTTTAAACTTCCTCGTTATGGGTCTCCTGGGCTTAAAGACAAATTGATCAACCTAATCATCAAACTTGAGTTTTTTTGAGGCTTTGACTCTCTTAGCCTTGTCTTTTCCTGACTCTATCAAATCTGCTTGAACTAGTGGAGATTCTTCAATGTCAATGGCTTGCAATAAGTCATTTAAGTCTCCCTTTGAAACAAGGCTTTCTTCAATAATCACTGACTTGCCTTTTTCTTTGGCTACCTGGCTTCTAATCCTTTTTCTTTGAACTCCTTCACCTATGATAGATTATTGTGCACCTTCTTTGACCTGAGCTTTCTCTTTAAGGGACTGCTGGGGTGTATCCTGGATAGTTAGTGGCTTGGTGGATTCTCTTACTTGTTTCCTAGCTTTCAACTTTGAAAACCTCCTGGATCTGGTGTCTGCCTGATGACCAGTTGTTGTTGGAAGATCTTTTGTAGCTTGAGGACTGAGACCGGTGTCGTTCTTGAAACCAGACATGAATATGAATGTGGGCCAGTCCCTACCTACTCTCTGGAGTTCATGCAGAATAATCAACTTAATTAAACCGTGGTGAAACAATGAAGTCTCACAGGCTTCTTTTCTTAGCTGCACCTTATCACACATTTTACTTAAGCTACGGAATAAGTAAAAAGGTAGATCAATGGATATCTTTCCTGTGAAATGTAGCAGAAGCTTGAAATGATATGAATACACCTTATTATATCTACCTTCACAGGTAAGGTACCTCTGTATATAGGTAAGCAGATTGGCATATGAGTCTTTGACATAATTTCTAGGCACAAACTTGTTTAAATCCGAGTCAATGTATTCTGGCTTCAGAAACTCCTTGCAGGGAGTCATATCAAATTTGAAATTCTTTAACCAAGTTTCTTGTCCCCTTGGAATATCAGTAACTGTGGATATTACCTCTAGTGAGACTTGCAATTCGAGCATCCAAACCTTTGAATTCAGCCCTGTGAAATTCAAAGCAAATTCCTTGGTGGTTTGTGCATGACCTCCTTGTAGTTTCTCACAAAAATTCCAACATCCAACCTGCTTGAATGCATGCTCAACTTCTTTGTGTTTCAAGATAATGTCTACACCTTCAGGTTCATTTCTCAAACATCTGCCTCATCTGTGGTCTTTTCTTTCTGTCGATCCCTCCATGAAGGTTCAATGTAATGGAGGTTTTAAATGCTAGCACTGCTCAAACTTCAATCTCTACCTCTCTTGAATGGCTGCCTCACTTGATAACTACCTCGCTTGATGATTGCCTCGCTTGATAACAATGCATTCAAATTGAAAACTTGCAGACTTGTTCCTCATGCAACGAATACAATCATCATTAAGACTGTGAATACCTGGCTTTTCTTGGAACTTGCAATCTGTGTGTACCAATGTACCTAGCGGCTGTAATGATGGAGATAAGTGGTTGGACATGATATGTGGAGTGTATAAGCTAACAATGAATGATGCAACCATAACTGAACTAGACATATTTGACAGTTAGAAAAGATTCGCTACGGATTACAAAAATCTCCGATTTCGTAGCGCAATCAGTGTAAATTTTGAATTATGCGCTACGAAATCACCTAAAACATGTTTCGCTGCGAAAACACTTCAAACTGATTACATGCGCTACGAAATCACCTAAAGAGATTTGTGGCACATAGTAACTTTTGAACAAAACTGACACATGGCTATGAGACCGGTGATGAATGAGAATGCATAGTTGACTCAAGACTCCTAAGACAAACAAAAATCAAACTTAGACTAGCACCGACCTTTACCATCAAACTAATGTGAGAAATTTTGGCATTAGAATTCTTAAGTGATAATAGGTTCATTCCAAAATTTGCAAATCTAGTGAAGCACATCACTTCCATGCTAAAGAAAGGATCAGAAATCAAATGGACAAATGCTGCAAGCAACTCTTTTGAAGCCATCAAACAAGCTATCATGTCATGGAAGCTCCCACTCTAATCAGCCCAGATTACACCAAGGAGTTTTATATCTTCTCTTTTGCCTCTTATGATACACTTGCAGCAGTTCTATTGCAGAAAAATGATGAAGGTGTAGAGCACCCTGTGGCCTTTTTCAACAAAACTCTGAGGGATGTTGAACTAAGGTATGACCTTATTGAGAAACAATCTTATGTTCTCATAAAATATTTAAAGACATTCAGAATCTATATCCTGCATTCCAAAGTGGTTTCATATGTACCTTCAGCCTCAGTAAAAGATGTCCTAAATCAACCAGATATTGATGGAAAGAGAGCTAAATGGATTGCAAAATTCATAGAGTTCAACATAGAGGTAAATCCCACCAAGCTTGTCAAAGGCCAGGGCTTGTATAAGCTTATGGCTGAGGAAAATTGCAGTTTGCTAAACATCAATTGCATGAGTTCAAATTCAGGTGATGAGCAGACAAAGGAAGCAGTAGAAGAGCAAGAGAAGAATCAGTATTTGGCTGAAAATCTAGCCACCTGTTAATGGTATTCTAGTATAGTTCATTTTTTTCAGAAGCTAGAAGTCCCTCCAGGGCTTAGCGCAAGTCAAGCCCGGGCCATTAAGCTCAGATCAGCCAAATTCTGCATTTATAAAAACTTGCTTTATTGGAAAGACCCATCAGGGATCCTCTTGAGATGTCTAGACAAAGGACAATCTATGGAAGTCATGCACCAGTTCCATTCTAGCATCTGTTGAGGGCATCATTATTGGAAAACCACAGCCCACAAGATCCTGAGAGTTGGGTATTATTGGCCTACTCTGTTCTCTGATGTGTTTTATTTTGTGAAGTCTTGTGACAAATGTCAGAGGTTTGCAGGAAGACAACAGTTAAAATCCCTACCCTTGAAGCCAGTACATGCCAATGGTCCCTTCGAACAGTGGGGCTTGGACTTTATAGGTGAGATAAATCCACATTCTAGTGGCCAGCACAAATGGATCTTAGTAGCCATTGATTATTTCACCAAATGGATTGAAGCTATACCCACTAAGAATGTTAGTCATCAGGTTGTCATAAAGTTCTTGAATGAGAATATTTTCACTAGATTAGGTTGCCCAACTAAACTAGTCACTGATAATGCAACAACTTTTAGGGCAAAAGAATTGGTATACATGTGTGAATCCATGGGCATTCAATTGGTGCATCTACCTCATATTATCCTCAAGGAAATGGTCTGGTCGAATCATCTAACAAGTGTCTTGTAAGGATAATCCAAAAACTATTGGAGGACAACAAAAAGAGCTGGGATTCCAAGTTGAAGTTTGCATTGTGGGCTGACAGAGTTACCAACAAGAAGTCCATAGGAAATTATCCATTTAAGCTGGTTTATGGCAGTGATGATGTTTTTCCTATCCAGCTGATTCTCCCTGTGGCCAAATTCTTGCAAGAAGAATAGGACAAAGAGAATGGCATGGAAAGGAGAATGAGTAACTTGGTTGAATCACAACAGATCAAAGAATAACTGGTTGAGAAGTCAAGGATCCATCAGAATAAGATCAAAGAAACCTTTCATAGTAAAGCAAAGATGGACAGTTTTCAATTTGGTGACTGGGTTCTCAAATGGGATGCATTGAAGGAAAATAAGGGCAACCATTATAACTTTGATGCCTTATGGACAAGACCGTTTGTTGTTTCTCAAGTTCAGATGAACAACACTTTCATTCTGCACAATTTAGAGGGGGAAGGTGTTTTTGATAGCCCAGTCAATGGGAGGTTTATGAAACTTTACTTCATATGAGGCTTTAAGGCCTTAATATTGTAATAGGTTTTTTAGTTTTTGTTTTTATGCAAATAAAATCCATTCCAAATGGAACACTAGGAGATAAGTTCATTTGGGTTGTTACTGGAAAGGTAGTAGTCTGCAGTTCTTGAAACCTCACAGGGAGGCTTTCATCCCCAGAAGGAGCCAATGTTAGCCCTGAGGTGCAGCACTGCTATTTTTAAGGCTAAAGAAGGGAAAGGGTCTTCTCTGCTATCGTGGAGAAGTTCTCATATGGTTCATAACTTCACTTTTCTCATACGATGAGGGAGGGTCGTACGATCTAGGTATTGAGTGAACATAAGATCAACATCAAACAACTCATCCTGCAGCGTGATGAACTAGTGACACAAAACTAGCAAATCGTGCAAACAGTTGACGAAGCATGCCGACGAGTTCCAGAGTTGTCCATCGCCACAAACCTACCAAAAGAGATGTGGATCCCCTGTCTGTCAAGTGGATTCTGAAGCACGCGCAAGGAAACAACGCGAGTGCGGTTGGAACTAAACCTCCATATTGTTGAGTTGTGGCTAAAGGCGCAGCCTTCCACTCCTCCAGAAGCTAGAGAGCAGCGCGTGATCGCTATTCAAATAGGACTGGAAGAAAGTGGGTGGGTAGTGGAGGACTGTACTGGTATGTTGGACAAAGCCTTTGACGTCCTCACATCCTTGCAGGAGGACCCCAACATACAACGCCTAGAAATAGAGGTGCGCAAACTACAGGAGCAGTATGACAGTGTAAGGGGAATTGCATAGATAGTCATCCTCACCCAACGGCTGGCAAAGATGCAGCAAGCAAGGGCACTGAAAGAGTAGGTGGATGCTGCAAGACAGAAAGAGGCACTTCTCAAAGCATGCGTCCAGGCTTGGATTGATGAGGTCTTCACCATTACGGCTGATATTGAGGGCAAGTTCACACAGATGCAGGGACTATATGCGCTAAGGCAGATAGTTGATCCTCACAAAGAAGCATTAGAAAAGCGCATGCAGTAGGTCCAACAAACCGTAGAACAGTGCCTCGTGGACCTCCAACTAGTACGAGACCAGTTGGAGGAGCTCCATGCCAAGATCACTGCACCAACAGAGTGACTTGGGACGAGTCACGATGATTGTGTTGGGGGCCTGTTGGGCATGGAATCCCCCCACAGCATGTTTTGGGGCTCAAAGCCCAAGTTTTGGTCAAAGGTTTTGTAAGACTCCGGAATTGCGGGCACAGAGTGCAAAGTATAGGATGAGTCATAGGGTTGTCTACCATAAAATATTGTAATGTAATATAAAGTCATGTTGGCCTACCCATGGTCTGCGGACCATAAGATTGTATAAATAGAGCGAGGCTCTAAGTGTAAAAGGAGCGAATTGGAGAGAAGAATAGGAATGGTTCAAGAATAGAAGAAGAGTCTAAGTGTATTGGGTCGTAGTAGTAGGAAGAGGCTCTACAGCTGAGTGCGCAGAGGCCTAGTAGAGTCCGCAGTTGAGTGCGCAGACCCCTGCAGCTGAGTGCGCAGGGCGGTGTCGAGTCTGTAATCAGGATTGAAGATTAATAAAAAGAAGTTGATTCTTATTTCTGTGTATCTGTTGTGCATTTCCTTCTTTACATTTATATTGTTTTATTTATTGTGCACACTGATATGATTGTTGAATATGTTGTAATAATCATTAGTCTTACATAGACAAGTTAAGTAATCAGATAATAAAAGATTAAATAATAAGGGACTTGGGTATTATACAAGTTGCACCCCGAGTAGGGTTACACATAAGCAGCCTCACAGGTTGCGAAGGATAGCAAGTGCGCGTAGCGACAGGTTAAACCGCGGACCTCCAGAATCTCACTAGACATCCCCAAGGTGTGGAAACCTAGTTCTAGCACCCTCCCCTACTACTTCGAGTGAGGCGTCAGTATGCGCTCCACAGATTGTTACTGAAAGGGCCAGTAGTACCAGGATTTGCTTGGCTAAATCACCTCTGAACCTGGGTCATGCCCATACAAGCCAACAGCCACAGTGGCACTAGGCTATGCATCAATGATCTTCTTCCCTTTGTTAGTTCCCTTATCGGGTTCTGATTCAGAGTCAAAACCTGCATATGACTTAGAAGCCTTTAACTTAGCCACCAGTGACTGCTTGGCCCGACACTCACTTGTATTGTTAGTGGAGCTCTTATGGAACTCACACCATATTCTTGTGTCCTTCTTCGTCTTCATGGTGTTTTTATTTTCTTACGGCTTTGGTAGATTGTCTTGGGTAGCCCCTCCTTGGCTTGGTCCTTTGTTATGTGGTTTGGGGGCACCTTTTCCTTGCTTTGGTTTCACAGATCCAAAGTCTTGCTTCTTTTATTTAAATTTTTGCTCAATCTTTACAGCATACTGATAAGTCATGCTGAGCAAGGAGATGTCTAGGAACTCCATCTCGTCCTGCATGTACTTTTGTAGACAGTCGCGGTACTTCAGTACCAAATGTCGCTCAATATCCTCGATACCCAACTTCGTGCGAAGGGTATGGAAATTATTTGTGAGCTCTAGCACATCTTGGTCCCTTCCCTGTCGTAGCGTGGTCCACTTTATGTATTTATCTTCATAGCTCCCGACAGGGTAATACTGTTCTTTGATGGTGTCTCAGAAATAATTCCAAGTGGGTGCGGCTAAAAATAGCGAGGGTTCACTCTCTTCATTTTTTTCACAGTAGGTTTCCCACCAGTCCTTGATGTGTGGGGCGTCTTTGAGAAGTGAAAAAGTAATCTTTTCGCGATTGGAAAAGTCATGAACTGAAAAATATCCTTCTAATAGATTTAACCATTTATCTACGACATCTGCATCTATCAGGCCTTCAAATACGGGAATATTGAAGTTAACTTGTACCTTAAAAGGAGTAGCACCTCCAAAGTGGTTGTTGGATGAAGATTAATCGCCTATGGGTAGTCGTCGAAGGATCTGGGAAAATTTATCCTTCATCGCATCCCTATGTCGCTCAAGGGCTTCCTATAGTGACATTTTGAAAGGATCTCTTGCCCCCCTCATCTTTATTTTCTTCTTCCATGGGAGTTCGTCGGGTTTTGTGAGATTGATCCTGCAATGGTTCAACCAGATCGAGCCCTAACTCCTTATACCTTGACCTTGTTGGGGACATGCAAAGAAAAACAGAGAAAAAGAAGATCGCTCTAATACCATTGATTTGAACTTAAACATGAATGCTACAAATTATAGATATAATCATAAACACAGAGATGCAGCAGAAAAACACTTCATTTCATTAATAGAAAAATGTTGAACTATGCTTACAAACAGAATGGAAATAAGATAGCTCAGGAGATGGTAGCTTATCTCTAAGAACAGATGTGGTGGATACATGCCTCTGAACTAAGTTACAATGAGGATAAAGGGAATTTTTATTATTTAGCAATAATAGAAACCTCTAAACAACCAAAACTCTAACCCGAGGAGATGTAACACCAAGAGTTTATGGGCCTCGTTGGGGTTAGTTGGGTAACCAAATTTCTGGGGTCATAAATTGGTCATATTATCTCTGTTTGACATGTATGACACCTCGTTGGAAAGATCTCTCTGAGGACTACAACTTTATATGTGATTTCCATAGAAATCACTTAGGGAATTTTTCCAAAAAAGAACATCGTTTAGGGCCTCAAAACGGCTCCGAAAATTGAGAACCCGAAAAACTGCCAAAAATAGTAAACTATGCTACAATTAAGGAAACTAAAGACCTGAAAGAAACAATAATGAGGGTCCAAGTGGAATAGGTGGGTGGCCACCAATATCCACCTAGATCAACCACCCATAAATCAATAATATTTTATAGTGAAATAATCAAAGCATATTGCAACACATCACCTGTCACATTCGCTTCATTATTTCTTTCTTGATGTGTGATTCATTAATTTCCCTTTCAAGACTTATAGTTTTTCTTCAAGTGTCCTTTATTCCCACATTTCTAGCACGTTATCCCCGATCTGGACTTGGATCTTCCTTTCCTTGAACTACTGCGATATCCTAGGTTTTTTCCTCTTTCCATTTTTCTTCCCCTAGTCTATGCATTCAAAGCATTACCTGATGTCTCAACAAAGATTTTCTGTCACACTTCCTCGCTAAGGATAGCACCAACTACATCATCAAACTTTAAAGTAATAGATCCAGAGACAGAGTTACTAATGGCCATAACTAAGCCATTCTAACGTTCTGGAAATGAGCGTAGAAATAATAGAGCCCTAACTTTATCATCAAAATTTACCCCTACAGAACTTAACTGACTGGTAATCGTATTAAATTCATTTAAATATTCAACAACAAATCCACCTTCTGACATCTTCATATTAAATAAAAACTTCATAAAAAATACCTTGTTTGAGACAGAAGGTTTTTCATATAGTTTGTCCAATGTCATCATTAAACCCTATGTTTTCATTTCCTTTGAAATATTAAGGGCTACCGACACTGCTAGGCATAGCCATATTGTTCCAATTGCCTTTCTGTCGAGAATCTCCCATTATTTGTCTGTCATACTCGTTGTCTTCTTTGTTTTTCTACTCAATGGTAGATACAGATATTTCTGATAAAAATAATACTCCATATGCATTTTCCACAACTGGTAGTTTTGGTTGTTAAATTTGTCAACCCTAAACCTACCATCTTCTGCCATTTCTCCCACTCGAACTAGGAACTCTTCTCTCCTTTGAGTTTATTAGCCAAATATACCTTCAGCTCTAATACCAATTTTTAGAAAATTATATATTACAAAGAAATGGCACACATAAAATATTGTGGAAACACAAACACATAAAATGAGAAAGATACATATACATGTGATTCACCCAATTTGGGCTACATCCATGGAGAAACAACCGTTCCTTCCTTTATGTTATCCAGCAAAATGAAGAGATACAACCTACAACAGATCCTTTGTAATTTTCTCTTCTCTCTCACATAGTCTCCTCTCTATTTCTCGCTCAGATTAATAATACACAATCGTAATACAATTCCCTCATGTAAACCGAGGGTTTCCTTCTAGGGAAAAACACCCTAAATTAAACATAACTTATACCATTCGATCATCTCCCTAATGAATAGCCTCGATTGACTATGAAATTACAATATTTTACAAGGAAATTTTACATCTATTTTTTAGCTTTGGGGACCCGTTGGCCCCTGCACCCCCCACCCCCCATGTGGAGGGGTGTACAATATTCCTAGGGTATACATCCAGTTGAAACAAATACCTCTGAATCAAGAAGATAATCAGGATCCGTAACCAACAATTTTGTCCCTTAGTTAGATTACACATATATGAAATACAAAATATTTCATATTAATATAAATTTAGCTAAGGTGTAGTGTATTGAAGAGACAAACTTGCCCAGAAATTTTGGTTTTGTTAGCATGATGAGACTACTATAGCCATGGAATAGGTCCAATTTCCTCCCAATATAAGGTTGTAATCAAAACGTGAATCCACAACCTCTACTTTGTGAATTCAATGGATTAGTCATAATACGAATATTTCCCAATGCATCATAATTGCAAGCTTGAGTTTTTGAATTAATGTCTTTGTCACATAAATAAACAAATTTACTTGAGGTAGAACCCCCATTTTAAGATATTTCCACATTTCCCCTTGTAGGGGTGGGGGATTATCCACCATAAGTTGCTACGATAGTGGAGGAAACAAATTTGTTATAATAGTATGTTCATGCAATGTGGAACCTCGTTGAGCTAATTACTTGTGTATGCCATCCATGAGTGGAAAATGGTGGGTGAGATGATACTCTTCATGTATTTTAATAGTAAAATGGATCATCCTATTACCACCAGAATTTGTAGTAGAAATGGTCATATTTTCAATGATCTGTTTCCCAACAACATTTTTCTTCTTTCAATTATTTTTTTTCACCACTACTAATTGTTGTGACCAACTGATGTGACCTGCACCATTTAACATGGGAAGTATTTTTGTAGGTGCATATATTGTGCTTATTCCCTCTTAAGTTTATACATGCCTGGGTTGATAAATTAAAGTAGAAGTTAGGGATTTAGTATTCTTGTTTATCATCCTTAGTATATCATCCCTGAAATGTGGTGTGAACCCAATAAGACAAGGGGAGACACTACCATTGATTGCACCATTTGATAATCATGCAATTAAATGAACACATTTTCATGGTCAACCAAGTTCTACTTTTAGAATACCAACCCCTCCCCATGATGTGAGTTCCATACAAAATCTATAGAAAATAGACTCCCAACATATTTATGTTTAAGTATTGTCTCTTCCCTCTTATTTTGTAAAGAAATATATGTTACAGTTGTTTTATAGCTGGATATGTTGATGGTATTTGTATAATATATATATTTTATGTAACCACCCCTCCCACAGTTACCCACATTACCTGGACTGCCAAGGTAAACATGAGTTGAGGTCTACTATGACATTTCTTGGCCTCCTAGCTTCATTAAGGAAGTGGAGTCAACAAACTGAAACTTTATTAACCTCCCTTAGGAGCTACAAGGCCCTCAGGAGCTAAAATACCACTCCAAGTGCGCAAACCCTAAGCTAACTTGCATGTTTAGTGATATGGGGCCCCAGTCGCATGCATAACAGGCCTCCATGAAACTGTAGACCTCTAGTCGCATGCATAAGCCTGGAAGGTAACAACTACAACCCAGAATTACCAGTTCTAAGCATGTGACCCTGGACTCAGTGCCACCTTTTCAAGGCCTGGCTCCCAACCACTAACCAGAACTTAATGAGACTTTCTAGAATGATATATAACATCAAGACAAATCCATTCATACAAAACTTAGTTAAGAACTTGACCTAACCAAGCCTAACCATGATAGTCATTTCTTCAAACATAAGGTGAACATGAAATCTACAGGTCATGAATGCATATTTGAACATAGGGGTGTGAAACTTATCTGAAATTCACCAAGGTGTAATTCCCTCTCTTAATAGTTGCAATAAATTTTTTTAGCACATGCATTCATCAACCGACCAAATACATATAAATTCATGAACACGCCATAGCTAAAGTATATAAAAGAGCCATGTTTATAACCAGCAAATAATCATCATAGTAACCATGTCATAAAAGCCATCAAATCATCATATCAACTAGTACAAATGCTTCATATATTTCCATAGAGAAATAGGTCTCATTAAATGATACAAAAGACAACCAATTCAGGGACTTCCACGTACCACCCGACCATAGATTGGGTTGAACCAAATATTTCTTTCATTCTGTTGAGATTTGCAACATGAAATGTTGAAAATAGAAAATGCTAAAATAGAATACTATAAATAGCAGTTCAGCCATTGGAGATCTTAGCTACAATGGGTGAAAAGTGAAAGTGCTAAAAACAACTTTTCTAAAAATAGCATTTCGGGATCCCTTATTATTTTAGTCAGTCCCTGGACTAAACATAGGAAGTAAAATTCGAATATGATATCAACAGTAGTTTAGAAATTAATTAATTAATTCATCTTGAGTTAATTAGTTAAGGAAAATCAAACTTGAAGTCTATGTGAGCACATGCAACAGTTTCTCCATTGATTGAGGGATTTATCCATCAGTTAAAGAGATAAGGATGAGTTGTAATATTGAGTTGTAATTAGTTGAGTTAGTTTAACTTAGTCAAGTCCAGTTAGATTAATTGAACAATTTGTTAAATTAATGAGAGTTTAGTTAGTTAATGCTTGCATGCATGTAACTACTGTATTTCAGATAACTGAGTATTCACTCATGGATAACTCATGCATGTCAGTTCAGTCAGAGACCCAGTTGAGATCAGATGGAGGGACATTCTACTATCAGTTGCTAGGATACTCCTTGTTGAATATTCCTTGCATGCAGAATGAATATTATTCCTTAAGGATTGCGCAGTTGGACCTAAGGGAACAGTGAGTGTGATGAGACCAATTCACACATGTCATATCATTGGACCCCAATCAAAACTGTGCAAGGAAATAGGAGGCTTTAAGGGCTTGAGGAAGACATATACTATATCTATTGAGTCTGTGAGTTGTATTGTTTGATTGTAGAGAGAGCAAGATAGCTTGAGAGTTGATTCTTTTTGTAGCTTTAACAAGATTTCCACTTGTATGATAATATAGAGTTGGGGTTTTAGGTTGGTGCTTTCCCCAGTGATATATCTTTTGTGTTATGGTTGATTACTTCTCATTCTCATTTATATCTATTTATGCTTGATGTTGCTCATGTTCGATTAAGCTTCTGCTAAATTGTTTGTAAAAGTAGATCAAGTGTTTTGCTTTAGTATATTGCATTACCAGGTGATCTACAGTGGGAATTTCTACACATTCAATCACCATTGTGCGATATTCCAAGCATGAATGTGGGATCTCATGGGATAAACCAAGACATAAACAACCAAGGGAATCTGGAGGTTAAACCACCTCCGCCCTCATGCTACCATGATTTTTGGGTGTGGAGCTTGATTATCTTCCTGATTCATAGGTACTTTTTTCAGCTGAATGTATACCCTAGGAAGAATGTACACCCCTCCATGTGGGGGAGTGCGGCGGGGTCTGGGATGTCTGGGGCCTAGAAAGCCACAAGCAGGGGTTTGTGGGCAATGCTCCCAAAGCTAAAAATAGATGTAAAATTTCCTTGTAAAATATTATAATTTCGTAGTCAATTGGGCCATTCATTAGGTAGATGATCTCATGGTATAAGTTATGTTTAATCTAGGGGTTTTTTTCCCTAGAAGGAAACCCCTCAATTTATATGAGGGAATTGTATTGTGGCTGTGTATATGCGTATTATGAGTGAGAAAGAGAGATGAGACTGTGTGAGAAGAGGAAATTACAATGAATCTCCTGTAGGTTGTATCTCTTCATTTTGTTAGATAATATAAAAGTAAGGACTGGCTATTTCTCCATGTACTTAGCCCAAATTGGGTGAACCACATATATGTGTGTCTCTTATTTTGTGTGTTTGTGTTTTTTCAATATTTTATGTGTACCATTACTCTATAATATATAATTTTCTAACAATGACCTCACCTAAACTAGTCATGAGATCATAAAACCAAACCAATCTTGAATGCCTCAAAATTCCTTCACCATCCCTTGAGGAATTTTCTTATCTCCACCCTCCTATTGAGGGCTTCCTGAATAAAACCATCTCCACCCCCAACCTTTGGGATTTTCCTTAGACCACCTCACCTGGATCCAAAACCTTCTGGAAATCCAAAGCTCAACTAAGAATGAATCCCATCACACCATGGATATCCAAGAATTGGCAAGACAAGGTTGAAACCATTGTCACACCTGGTAAAACCCATGCCAATGATAGCAAGAGAACCAAATACACACATGCATGTACCATGCATGCAAAAACTAGCAAGTAAATCATACATGCAACTCAATACCTGCAATGTAATCTCGTTTAACCGCTTGATCCAATTTTCCTTCCTTAATCATTTATTTCCTTTGCTTGTCCTTGCTTTCCTTTTCCTTCCTTTGCTTTCTTGCTTGCTTTATCCTATTGGTGCTCTTCTCCTCTCTCTAACTAAATCCAAAGCCAAACTTAAAAAAGGCTGACAAAAAGCTGTGAACTGATTGTCATAAGCCTTTTTATCATTGAGGCCTCTAATTTATTCATTTTTCCTCTATTTTCCTTAAATTTCCTCCTCATGAAAACCTGTGACCTTTCATCTCCCTTTTCTCTTGTTTTCCTTTATTTCCGTAAATAAATTCCAATAATTGCCACTTTTCCTTTCCAAATTCTTTGTAATTCCTTTGCCAATTTCCTTAGCCATAATAAACAACAAGTGATGCCCACTAGGATGTTTCTCCCAACATTCATCTTGGAATAAGTGTCCCATGATGTTGGTCTTAATTTTCCTTTATTAACTTTATTACATGAAATTTTAACTTGGGGTTATTCTAGACCCCTCCCCCTTAGGGGAACACCGTACTCAATGTTCTATGACACTTATAACCAACAAGACCGTTGAAACCAAAACATATTTCCCATGCAGCTTTATAACACAACTTGTTGCAGTATTTACAATGAACAACTTACTGACAAGCAAAACCATCATTACAAATATGACACCATGACAACATGACAACCATACCATGTATTGGAGCTTTATAACATAGCTCATTGTGGTATTTATAATAATAACCATATATAAATATGTACATGTATCAAAAAAATCATTTTCCTCCACCGGAAAATAATGAAGGATACCTAGCCTGCATCTGATCATCCATATCCCATGTAGCTTCATCGAGCCCAAAGTGATTCCATTGCACTTTAACTTGATCTATTTCTTAGTTCCGTAGCATAATTTGTTTCCACTGCAATATGCACTAAGGTTTCAACTGGAATTATCCTTTTGGATCCACCTGCAATATAGACGATTCAATCAGATGATCAACATCTTTCACATATCTTTTAAGCAATGAAACGTGGAAAACATCGTGGACTTTCATTATCGGAGTAGTGCAAGTCTGTAAGCCACTATTCCAATCCTCTCAAGGATCTCTAAAGGCCCGTAATACCGAGGTGAAAACTTAGCACATGATCTAATCCTCAAGGATCTCTTCTTAGGCTTGATGTGTAACTACACATGCTCCACAACTTGAAACTCCTTAAATTCCCTGCGTTGATCTGCATAACTCTTATGTCTATCATGTGCTACCTTTAGATTCTTCTTAATAACCTATATTTCCTATTCCATCTCTGCCAACATATCTAGTCCAATTAGTACCTTATTCACTGGATCACCCAATTTTATGGGAGTATTAAGACTGTGCCCATAAAGTGCCTCAAATGGACTCATCTTCAGAGACTCCTGATAACCAATGTTATAAGAAAACTCCACCAGTATAATATACTCCTCCCACCTTCTCTACTGATGCATGACATAGGTCTTTATAATATCCTCGAGTATCCTATTGACCCTCTCTGTCAGTCCATATGTCTAAAGATGATAAGTTGTAATAAAGGCCAACTCTATAACCAAACTTACAAACATCTATTTCCTACAAATATCTCCTTCTTAGGAATACCATGAAATCTCATTATCTCCCTGATGAAGAGCTAAGATACCTCGTCAGTTGAATTAGTAGTCTTCACTGGAATGAAGTGAGCTACCTTTCTCAACTTATCAACCACAACCATGAAGGAGTCATGATACTTCGATGTCCTCGACAAACCTGTAATGAAATCCATGGAAATGGCTTCCCGTTTCCACTATAGAATCGGAATAGGATGCAACAAACTAGTTGGGTTCTTACACTTAGCTTTCACATGTTGACAGTCTAGACATCTAGCGACAAACTCTACCACTTCCTTCTTCAAATTTGTCCAATAGTAGAACTTCTTCACAACTATCAATGTCTTATTTTATCCTAAGTGACCTAAATATGGCTTGACCTAAAACTCCCTTAGGATAAGATTCTTGAGCTCACTGTCACCCGGCACATAGATCCTATCCCTAAATATCATTGTTGGCTTGAGGGGGCCTGACCCAGGTTCAGCGTTAATTAGCCAAACAAATCCCTACACTATTGGCCCTTTTGGCATCAGCTCGCGGAGTGCGAACCGAAGTCTCACTCGAAGTAGTATGGGGGGATGCTGGAACCAAGTTTTTGCACCCTTGAGATGGTTGTGATGTCATTTGATCTCTTCTATCCATGCCTTCTCGCAGGTGATCTCGCTCTAGGTCTTGTAAGACAAGCCCTCTATTCTGGCTTTCAATACCTTCACGAAAGTACATGATCGACCTTTGCGCAGCTCTAACCTATAGCTCATGTACTTTCGTGCTTCTATAGCAGCGTGTCGTGCAAATTCCTCAATTATCCTAAGTGACTTGCTTATCTTGTCGAATACTTAAAGCTATCACCGCGTAAGAAGATATTTGTGATTGCGTTCAATTATTCAACTTAATTGCAATCATTCGTGCATCATATAAGCACAATAAAGGAAATTCATAAACAACATATCAAAACCAACTAATAGAACAAATACACAGAATTTGCAAAATAATTCCTTTTATTAATATCTTCCAAGTATTACAGACTATGTTCACCCTGCGAACACAACTGCAGGGGTCTGTGCACTCAGCTGCGGACTTCTACCCTAGGCCTCTGCGCACTCAGCTGCAAAGCCTCTACTTATGCTACAACCCAAGACTTAGACTTCTTGCTCTAAAGCAATGACTCTCTTCCTCGTTATTTTATCCTATTAACAACTTAGAGATTAGCTCTTTTTATACAACCCCATGGTCGGCGGACCATGGGTAGATCTCTTACAGCCAACTTTACTTTACAAAACTAAGGGCGGACTACCCTTATGACACATAATATCTTTACGCTTCGCGACAAAAAAATGCGGATTTTTTACAATAATATTACAAAAACTTGACTAAAACATGGGCTTTTAGCCCCAAAATTTCCCTTGGGGGATCCTGCTCCCAATAGGCCCCCAACACAAACATCGTGACTCACCCTCGAGTCACTCGGCAGACGCGGAGATCTTTGCGCAAAGCTCGTCCAACTCGACCCTGATGACCGCAACTTTGGTCGTGGACAAAGTTGTTGCCTGCATCGCATCTTTGACTGTCTTCTCAGTTACTGCCCCTGTACTGTTAGCCTGAAGCTGTTGTTGCATCGCTTGCAAAGTCACAAGCTTGCCTTCAATGTTTCCTGTAACCACATAAGCTTTCTCCAGCTATGGCTCTAATCACGCTTGATGAGCCTCATCATTGAGTAATTATATGGGCCTTAATTGACCTTAATTCATCTCCTAGCTTATTGCATACTTTTGATTATATTTTGTTTATGAGATAATTAGAGTTGGATACTTTTCTTTGTTGTCTAATGTGCATGTCATGCAGGAATAAAGGATAAAAGCAAGGAAAATGCAGGGATAAAAGATAAAAGCAAGGAACTATGGTAAATACTTTGGTAAAAACTCGAATGGGACAAGGGAGCTGAATTACCTGAGGTAAATCCTCCTCATTTACTGCCCCTCCATTTGAGTATCCCTCCATCAGTTGAAAGTACAAACAACCCCCCTTTTAGACGGCATCCAAGCAAGTGAAGGTGCAAACATCCAAATCAGGAGTACTAGAAGGCAGCCAAGCAAGTGAGAGCGCAAAACAATCTAAATCATATGTACTAGAAGGCATCCAAGCAAGTGAAAGTACGAGTTTATCTTGAGTTGGGAGCCAAGCCTCCCTACTAGAAGGCAGTCGAGCTAGTGAAAGGGACAACACGAGTTTATCATTGAATTGGGAGTTGTGCCTCCCTAATTTTAAAGGAAGTCGTTGGAGACTTCAGATGTATAAGTAGAGAGGCTTAGGACCTTAGTTTTTAGTTAGTCACCAATAGTTACCAAGAGTTAGCAAGAATTCAGACTTCTCACTATAGAACTCTACTTTATTTTCAAGCTGCAAGTCTTGTAACAGTTTTTGATTTATAATGAAGATGAGTTTTGTTTTGAGCCAGAACTGAGTTAACTAGGAGGGCTAAAGCTCTTGGGTTAGTGTCGGGTGGATAAATCATTCTTGCAGACAAGACCGATCTCCCTAGTATCTATGGATATCTAGCGACAAGGAAGACAAAACAAATTCTATCTTTCTCTAAATATGCAATTTATAAATAAAGGCCAACATATGTTTTAGGCCTACCTCAGGTCCAGTGCTAATTTGTGGAAGCCACACTCCGTTTGTCCAAATGAGCTCACTTTTAAATAATCTGCAAACACAAACAGGCACACACATCAAATAACACTTGCATAGCCAATATAATAAACCATATTTATCATGATGATCAAGGAATTCATGAAATAAACCATAGAAGACAATTTATTGAGAAAAATGAATCTGATTGTATTAACTCTAATCAAAGAAGAACTTTACAACCTTGGTGCCTTGATGTTGTACAAGCTCTTCCTAGGGTCCAGCAAGAATCTCCTCTACTTTGACAAGTTTCACTCTCTTCCCAATGAAGCCAAAAGGTATGTAATCTCTCCTCTCAAGCTCAACTAGGAAGTCTCAATTCCAACAGCATTTACCCTCAAAAATGTTTAGCTTTCAACCTTCCTAGCAACCAGCGCAATGCCTCAATTTATAGTGCAGAGGAGGGAAGTTACCACATCCACCTTCAAAGGGATAAAGTCCTCCTTCAAAGGGATAAGCTCCTCTCATCAAGGGGTTAGCTCCTTTAGTTATGGGATACATGAACCACCTAGGAGTGAACCAACCACGTCAAGGTTCCTTCTAGAAGCATCCAGAATTAACCCAAAGTGAGTTTTTAAGAATAAACTTTCACCTTTTTTACTTTTACAGGGGTCCGCACCCACTCCTTTAGAGACATAGCGGGCAGGTCCACAGGTAACATGACCAAGGAGTGTGGGACCGTAGGTAATGGTAAGAGAAAGTGCGGAACCAGAGTTTTAGAGCTTTTTAAGGACTTTCTCTCATTTTTAAGGCTTTACATGAAGAGCTGAGATTTGAGACTTGCAAAGGAGGACAATATGAGTGGTGATGGACTCACACTGACTGCAGAAAGTCATGGTGACAATATTTTGTGTAACAGATTTCCCCCTAAAGTGCGAAGTTTGTAGTAGATGAGGATTGCATTTATCATCTAAGAAGAGTGAAGTACTTTATCATTTCGAGGATCATCTTGTGGAGAGTCTGGTTGGAACATATAAAAACATTCAATACAAAGTATATATATGAGATAATATCATCGCTGAGGTAGGCATTCCCATACTCAGATCAAAACTGACTATAAAACTAACTAAACTACTATGATATAGGAATGATCTTGCAATACATCACAAGTATAGACACATGTAGACACAGTATGGATGTAGCCATCTGTTTATGAATAGTCCACTGTATAATGAATACAAAATTCCTTGCAGCCTGGATGGTGGAAACTAGATCCAAGGTCTTGATTTCTACTTCCCGAAATAGTACGATTCTATCCATGTGAATGAATGTGTTGAAGTCGAACATGGTAGAAACCACTTGATTACCGTTCAATGATGTAAACTGTTAACAAGTGTGAGAGAAACCACCATTAATGTCAATGGTTCTCAAAGTACTTAGTACAAGCCATGAAATGTGAATAGATGAGTTGATATCAAACATGTCATGGAATCCTTTGATCGAAGGTCAATGATGCAACCTATCGTCGAAGGCGAGAAACCTGCATTTGAGGCATGCAGATCCCAAAGTACTGATGATTTCTAGATAATGAGCTAAAGTCGATAGAAAGCGATCCGTCCTAGGCAAGCCCACAACATGAAATCATAGATCAAGTTTGAAGAAATATAGTTGCAAGGACTGACTCAGGGATGGTCAAGATGGATGACAAATATTTTGCAGATGAATGGTTTATTTGCACTGACCTCTTGAACACATAACGGCACTGCAGATGGTTTGGTGACAATTGACCCAAAGCTAATACCCAAAAACCGGCTGAAGACTTTCAATATGGTTTGATTAACTGTTAGGCAAAGGATTTACCAACCCAGGTGAACAAAAAGTGTCATGTTCAAGAGTGGTTAAATGTTTTTCTGAGACATAAAGTATGACAAGCAGGTTCATTTTTCTCTCTTTTCCCCCACCATTTCTGGCAAGTACCTCTTTATTTTTGACAAGCTTGAGGAGGATAACATTTGCTTGATTATAAGCTCAACCTTCGGATGAGTTCAAATTAGTTTAAATTCGAACCCTAAGAAGGAGTGGTTCGTTCTTATTTGTAATTGAACAGGTCCTCTACTGTTAAACTTTAACGAGTCCAGTATAGGAGAAACTCGGTGTTTTTCAATTTTAGGGAGTCTGAAAAAACTTAAGAAAACTCCATGGTTGTCCTTTTTTGTAAATTTGTGACTCCCAAGCCCGAAAAAGTATAAAATAATACTTGAGAGAACCGCTTGACCATTACGATCAAGGAGTACTTTTCATAATTAGTGGTCCTGATCTGAAAAAGTAAAAAAGTGATCAAAAACACATCGTTTTATAACCAATATCGAATTTGAAACGACAAAAATCCGGTAATCTTTTCATGTTTATATGGTCAGAAAAGAGCTGTAAGTGGACCGTCCTTTTAATTCCGTTTTAACGAGCTTAAAAAGAAAAAATCGACAATCTTTTCATATTTTAGGAGTCAGGAAAGAGCTTAAAGATGACTCTAATGTTTTTGTCGAAAATGATCAATTTTGCCTGAACAATCCGGTATTCTGCACAAAAACTCAAACATTACTCATACCTGTTTAAAATAAATAAAAATGCTTCAAATGTTACCTCTTTAAAGTGAAAAATAAACAAATTAAAAATTCATTTATTCAAAAAAGCTTATAAAAAGGGATTTTGTAAATTCATTTTTACCACTTGACTTCAGAGTGAGAAAGAGAGCTTTTGGGTAAGAAACTTCCCGTGAAGATTGCGGAAAATCAATCCGTTGGAATCGAACACCGTCACCTCCAGGTAATCCACATCACCTTACTCTTGCATTTCAACCCTTTGTAAATTGTTTTTAGGGTTTTATTTTGATTTTTAGGAGGAAATTTTGTTTTAAAGATCGCTCGCAGGGGTCCGCAGGAACAGCATGTGAAACCTGCGAACCTCGACTTTTTTGCATGCAAAAAAAAGTCAAGGGCCCGCACCCGCTATTTAGGCAGAGTGCGGACCTACACACTGTCTCTAACTTAGAGGGTGCGGTCCCTGCCACATATGTTCTAAAATTCCAAATTCTTCAAATTTTTCCCAAAAACTTCGATTTAAAATGTTCTAATCCGCCTTTTGTTTCAATGTAGGGTATACATCATCCTTAGCTAGCGGGAACGGGAGCATGAGGATGTGGATGTTGCTGCACTAAATCATCAACCCTCAATAGATGCATTGAGGGCATGCGGCTATATAAATTCTGGGCTATACCTGGCATGAGGGCCCAGGTGGACTTTCTGCAGTGGCTAGTAGACAGGTGGAATGTGCAAGACTAGTGTTTCATTATTGGTGGCCACCAGCTCGAAATGGAGCCGGAAGACATTTACTTTTTGACTGGTTTTCCTAAGAGAGGTGAACAATTGACTCTATTTGGGACTAGGCCAGGTGGCCAGTCTGTCGATAGCCTCCGACTAGAGTTTTGTAACGACCAAACCAAGGACAAAGGGATTGATATCAAAACCATTTCCCATCCTGAACTCAAAGTGATTGCATTTACTGTCACCAGACTCTGTGGAAGTGTAGCACTACATATGGCCACTAGATCCCAAATGCGGATGGCAGTAGAATGCTTTCGAGACACCGTCTTCAATTGGTGCGAAGCTGTGTTGGCTAATGTAAAAGGCCAATTGACTAGAGCAAAGAACGGACAACTAAAAAACTTTGGATATGGTTTCTTAGTTGTGAGATTTGGTCTAGAGAGGGTCCCAATGTTGGTCCCACAACATCTTTCCATTGAAGCTGGACTTCCCCAAGAGCCCAAACCGATGTGTTGGGTTACAGTTATGGCCCGTCATCCTGAGGAGGGTTCAGAGGTTCTTCGATTTCCTCTTGAGTATTTTCATTGGTTGGAGAACCAAGTTTTCACGATTCAGGATTTTGCTTATGCTGGGATGGATTATCGTGGTGACCCAGACATGGCTCTTCCAGCAGGAGAGCAATGGGATGACTCAGGTAAAATCATTTTCAACATTTTCTAATTTAATTTTTTTTTTTTTAAATCGTCCCAACATTGATAGTAAAAAGTTTCAAATGCAAATGTAGGTCCGCGGCGACCAACCACTCTCCGGCCCTATGAGAGAAAACAGCCAGCTGCAACAGCACCAGCCCCATGGGACGAATCTCTAGAGACCTTGGCCGAATTGGAAAACCATCTAGAGCGTTTGACAGCAGACATTCCAGAGACTAGCATAGATGACATTCCTCTTAGGCTACAACGCTATGTGATTGGGGTCCCAGGACCTTTCAGGAGGTTCCTTTGTAGGGTGGCCCGTGTAGTGGTTTCTTATCGTGATCATCACCAGTGATAGGATGATCGCCTGTTGTAGACTCATATGACATTTTTGCTTTTTGTACTATCATTTTTGCCAATCATAAGGTGTTTTTCAACCTATGATCAAAGACTATGTATATATGACACACTTCTATGCTATGCTATATGAATATTACTAGCTATCTTGTAAAACATGTTATGGAATGTTTTTAAAATTACTGTTTGATTATTGCAAATGTCTACTTAACATTCAAGAAGCAATTGCATCTGCTAATGTATTTAAATATCTTGGAATATGTTGATATTCAATATAGTCAAATTCACGTTCCAAGAGACGAACTCTCAAAAATAATCTTAATACCACTGGATTTCTAATGGCATAAACTCTATTAAGCTGCAATACAACGAGTTTAGAATCTAACCTCACAATCAAACTCTGAATCCCAAATGAGATGGATTTAGATAATAACTCAATCACTGCACTATACTCTGCAATGTTGTTCGTTGTTTGACCGAGGCTTACCCCATGCATATATACCAACTCATCAAAGGGTGAATAGATAACCCAAGCTGCGGGAGAAATGTTCTGTGTATTATGACAAGCACCATCAGCAAAACCAATGTATGTTTGAAGAGACGTCGACATCTGCAATATCAAGAGTAAAATCAAGATAAGCAGGAATAATGATGAAAACACTCTCTAAACTAAGCACACTTTTCTAATCTAAAACACACCAGTTAGAAAGAAAACTAACCTAACTAAAATCTCCACACCCAGATTTAAGCATAATATCTCTTCAGATAAAGACCATTTCTGGGCCTACCTAAAGAGACTCTATCAAAGTCTACCAATTCATAGGCCCCTTTTGCCAGCTTTCTCTTAACAACATAAGGACCATGCCACATGGGTACGAATTTTCCAGTGCCTAACTTATCATTTGCTTGATCATATAGTAAGATTAGGTCTCCTTCCGAAAAATTACGAGGTGTAACATTTCAATCATACTGAGCTTTTAATACGTTTGGCATGAGTTTTGATTGCTAGTGCAGCATCACGTCGATTCTCATCTAGCTGTGCCAAGTACAACAAACATTTCTCCTCTTTGGAAGTGGCTGGAAGTAATTCTATGGCCATTTGCAATGACAGGATTTTGCTTTCAATGGGTAACACAGCTTCCAAACCGTAAACTAGTTGGAAAGGAGTGAAACCAGTTGATGTTTTTACTGAGGTTCGATACGCCCAAAGCGCTGAAAATAACATGTTATGCCAATTCGACCTATGAATCCCAATGATTCGTCGGATCATAATGACTAGAAAGTTGTTGATGGCTTCAACCAGACCATTAGCCTGTGGGTAATATGGAGTTGAACTATCATGACATAGGCCAAGTTGATCTGTTAGTTCAGTCATCATAATGTTTCGAAAATGACACCCATGATTAGTGATAATCGCTTGTGGAACACCAAACCTAGCAATTATATGATTAAAAATGAAAATCGCAGCAGTTTTTCCGTCTGCCGAAAATGTAGGCATCGCCTCGGCCCACTTGGTAAAATAATCTACCGCAAGGATGATATACGCATTCCCCCCGGCCGAGTGAGGGTTACATGTAATAAAATCAATACCCCATTTTGCAAAAGGACCGACGACAATTATAAGGTGGAGAGGAGCAGGTGGAGCGCGCATCTTTCGATCAAAAATTTGGCAGTTGTGGCATTTTCGTAATGCGTTAATACAATTTTTAAACAAAGACAGCCAAAAATAGCCAGCGCACGATATCTTTTGGGCTGTGGAAAACCCAGACATATGACCGCCACACGCTCCAAAGTGGCAGTCATTTAGAACCCTTTTAGCTTCCTCATGAGTCAAACAACGTAGGAAAACAGAGTCCGCCACACGACGATAAATTGTATCTCCAATAATTTTGTATTGTTGGGATTGGAATCTTATTTTCCGACGTTGAGTTCTTGAAATTTCAGGCCAAAAGGATTGGGTTTGGAGATAAACTATGATATCTCCATACCATGGATCAAGAATGATGATTAGAAACAAGGCTTCATCCGCAATGGGCTCTTCCACCACAGTTTCGGTATCAGCACGCGGGAAGTCACACATCAACTCTGCAAAAACTAAATATTTCTTTGACTTAGATTTTTCAAACTCCAAGTCAAATTCCTGCAGGATTAAAATCCATTTGGAATACTTGCCCCCTAGCAATTGTTTGGCCAAAATATAGATCATAGAGTTGCAGTCGGAAATTACTATAGTTTTGCGTAGTAAAATGTAATGACGAAAACGTTGGACAGCTTGAATAGCTGCCAAGGCCAATTTCTCCACATGTGAATATTTCATCTCAGTTGGATTCAATGTGCGACTAAGATAATAAATCACATGTTCACTATCGAATTCATCTTCCTGAACTAACACCATTCTGATGGTGGAATGGGATGCGACGAGATACAAGAGGTAATCCTGGTTGTAGTTGGGAGGATGCGATAACGGTGCATGGGTCAACGCGTGTTTTAGAGCATCAAAAGATTTGTCAACTATCTCATCCCAAAAGAATGGAGTATTCTGTTTCAACAACCTAGTAAAACCCTTGGTTATCTCGGCGTAGTTAGGAATGAATCGACGTAAAAAGTTTGCTTTCCCTTGCAAACTTTGGAGTTGGCGAAGAGTTGAAGGAGGAGGAAATTTGACAATAGCTTCAATCTTCGAGGGATCGACATGAATTTCGGCTTTTGAAACAACAAATCCCAGTAACCGACCTGTTTCTATACAGAAAACACATTTGTGTGGATTCAACCTAATTCGATAATGCCTACATCTCATAAAGATTGCTCGTAAATGAATGAGATGATCGGCTCTACGTAATGAATGAGAAAGTAAATCATTGAGATAGGGTTGCACAATGTGCTTGATGTCATGAAACATGTAAGACATGGCCCTTTGAAAAGTTGCACCAGCGTTCTTAAGCCCAAAAAGTAATTTGCAATAAGCAAATGTCCCCCATGGACAAATGAAAGTCGTTTTTGGTCGATCAGCAGGTAGAATGTTGATTTGATTGTAACTGGAAAAACCATCCATAAAGGAGAATATTTCACTGTCGGCATAATCATCAATTAGTTGATCGATATAGGGAGTTGGATAATTGTCTTTTGGACAAGCTCGATTAATATCCCTATAATCGATACATATTTTTATCGTCCCTTGCTTTTTGTTAACAAGAACAATATTCGATACCCAATCCGTTAAGGGAATTGGATAAATGAAACCTGCTTTAAGTAATTTCTCAACTTCTACTTTAATAGCAGCAGCTTTTCGCGGGTGGATCTGACGCCAACGTTGCCGGACGGGTTTAGCATCCGAGTAAGTTTTGATTTCATGAACAACAATTGCTGGGTCAATTCCTGGAATTTCTTCATATGACCAGGCAAACACGTCGCCGAATTCCTGAAATAGGGCCTTATATGTTTGAAATTCATCTTCTGTACAAGAGGCACCTATATGAATGTTTTCAACAATTCCAGGTTTAACTGAAATGTCAATAGGAACAGTTCGAGAAATATTACCCAAATTTAACTCAGGATCAGGATTCTGCAATGGATTCTGTGGTTCTTTGACATAATCAGTCGTAAAAATAGATGAAAAATCATTTTCAAAATGATCAATCTCAGGTAAAGACGAAGATCTATGATGAAGATCTTCCCATGCTAAATCGTCAACAGACAAAATTTCACGAATTTGCTCATCAATATGAATAAGTTCGGAAAATGTTGTTGAATCTGAGTTTGATGTTGAAAGTGATTCCTCATGGATCACATTCATTAGATCAATTTCGGTTGAAGAAGGGTCAGAGAACGACTGTACGGACTGATACGCAATTTCATAAGGACTCAAATGCATAGCATCACCAAATGAATCCATCTCAGATTCGGAAGGTATGATCCAAGGATCATCATAAACAATTATGTCTGATGAAATCATATGAATGGTTGCAGTAGAAGAAGATACGTTAGGAGGAGGAAAGGAAAAAGTTCCTAGTAAACCAGAATCTTTAACTAATCCTACTCCAACATCCTTATAAGGGATAGTTGTTTTGCCGACATGCTGGATACTTTCAGAAGAGGCTAGGTCGAATGAAAAGTAAGTTAGCTGGTCTATAGTTATGATCTTTCCATTATGAGGAAACTTTATAAGCTGAAAGACCGATGAAATAACAATAGTCATAGTGTAATACCAACTACGACCCAAGAGAAGGTTTAATCTAGAGGGGCATCAACCACTTCCACATATAGATTAACAGTTTTTCCTTCAACCCCAATAGGTAAATCCTGTAGAATGCCAAAAAGATGGAACCCACGGCCATCAGAAGCCTTTAGAATCGTCGGGGATTGAATAAGTGTAGGAGAACCAAGCGATCTCCAACACTGGATCGACATAATACACGTTGAAGCTCCCTCATCAATTACAGTCCTATAGCAAGGTTTGTTTTTGACTAACACTGGAATCTAGAAAGCCATTTGATGAGGTAAGCGAGGTGTACTATTTTCTAAATCGAAGATTATAAGGTTCGAGTCCTGAATATCAACAGCTCCTATAGCCGACAATAGCAATTTACGTTGTGCTGGACATGATTGCAGCACCTCCAAAGCCGACATTGCTGAAGGTGAAATAGCTAAATCTTCAACAATGTTATATTTTTGAGCAGCTCTCGCATGTGGATTGAAAGCTGACTTTCGAAGTATACCCTTAGCAGACAGTTTGATTACTAAGTCTAGGTTAGGTTTCTCGATCTGTAGCGGATCGGAACCGGAAGTTGAAGTTGATGGATTCGAATTAGAAGATTCTGCTTCCTTACCACCAAGAGGACTTTTACTTCCATAATCTTGCGATCGTGTCACAATCCTAACATGGGGCATCATCATTATGGGTTCTTCTGAGGCATTTGAGGAAGAACCTATCATCTTACTGTCTTGACTAGGAAAAGGATCCTTCAAGACAACAGAAATTTGAGAACCTTTGACGATTTTCGCAACCTCAGCGAGATGAGGGCAATCTCTTGTAAAACGCTCTTCGTCACAAATGAGACAAGGATAGCAAGGTTTACGTTTCTCATCAATAGATTCCATTTTTTTTGGTTTCTCTTTCGAATTTTTATCTGATTTATTTTTCTTCTTCCCCTTCTTTTTACCGCTGGATTTTGATTTGGCCGTAGATGACTCTACGACATGAATATCGGCAGAAATTTCCGCGGAAGAGTCTCTTGTGGGGGAATCTGGTAAAGTTATGATAGTAGAAGAATTATTGGAAGATTTCTTCTTACTTTTGGTATTAACTGTACCAATCATACCATCAGCGGCATGAGACCTTGAAGGAGCTGCAGTTATTTGATTTTGTTTAGGAAGATCGGGGATTTTCTCGTGTAACGTACCCGACTGCGTATAAACGAGGTCAAGGTACTGAGCTTGAGCAATTACTTGCTCTTCAGTAACAACTCTTGCCTTAGCTACATCCTCAGTGATTTTAGGTAATAATGATTTAACAAACCATTATGCTAAGATTTGATCCAGAATAAAAACTTTCACTAAACGTCGTCGACGTCTCCATTCATGAATGTGATCTAAAATATAAGTGGACGTTGACTGTTTTAATGAGGTTAATAATTTTGTGCCATTGTCATATCTAACAGGCAACTGAAAATGAGTTAAGAATGAAGTAGGTAGCTGACTAAAATTATAAAAAGTGGCTCGCGGTAACTCAATGTACCACTTGGCCGCAAGACCAATTAGTGTGCGTTGAAAAAGAGGTAAACGAATTGAATCATCTGAAATGGAGTTAGATGCACACCAGAGGTGATAAGTCATCACATGGTTCGACGGATACTCTCCTAATTTACCTTCAAACTTAGGAATATCACTAGGCAACTTATTTGGAATTGGTGGCCAAAACGGAAGATAATTAATCAGATCGTTCGTAAGGCACGACAAATCAGGCAAGTCCAAAGTTGTAATGAACAGTAACTGACGATTAAGGTCTCTAAAACTCTGGGTCATAAGACCAGCCCCAGGAGGAGGATATCCAGGATAACTTGGAATTGGAATAGCATTTGGGATATTATATCCTCCCAGAAAACCAGGATTAATCGGACCGTACTGGGGTTGTTGAGGTTGCTGATAAGTATATCGAGGGTATGGATGATACTGATAGACGGGGTTCTGCACAGCAGGACCGAATTGGTATTGTTCCTGGTACGGTTGATAAGTAAATTGAGGTTGACTTGTGACAAACGTACTTGAACCAGGTTGTCCTACAGGCATCTGAACGGAAGTTTGAATTGTAGGTCCAGACTGAGGTAAAGATGCTTGAGGAGTTGATGTAGAGACAGTAGAAACCGGAGCCGCTGATACTCCAGAAGTAGGTGGGGTAGATTGAACAGATGTTGCAGCACTTGCAGCAGTCATTTGAGGCAGAGTACGAGGTGTACTAGGCCCAGGTTGAGAAACTACACCAGGTGCAGAAGTTTGAATAGTAGGCTGGACAGGTTGCTGGGGTGAACCAGAAACCAAAGGTTGTCTAGATTGAGATGACAACTGCACGTTCGGTTGCAAGATCTGTTGAGATTGAGATGGATCCCACACTAAGTTCATTCTGGGGTATGGACCCATAGAAGGTTGAGCATATTGAGGACCATAACCGGGTTGAGGGTAGGGTTGATAATTCAAAGGTACATTTCCAACTCCTTGAACAAATGATTGACCTGAAGGTGGTTGGAAACCTTGGGTTGGGTACTGACATTGAGATTGATAACCTAGAGGCACGTACTGATATTGGGGTTGACCTTGAGGCATATATTGATACTGGGGTTGACCTTGAGGTACGTACTAATTTTGGGGTTGACCCTGAGGAAAGTACTATCCCTAAGGTTGCCCCACAGGCGGTAACTGGGTACCTTGAGGTTTCCCCCCAAGCGATAATTGAGAACCTTGAGGCTGCCCCCCAAGCGGTATCTGGCCACCTTGAGGTTGCGGATTTGGAATGGTACCCGACATCATAAGAATATCTTCTACACTCAACGACTTAGTTCTGTTATTACCAGTTAATAATCCATGTTCAATAGGTTGAGGAGATGCTCCTAAAAAGTACCAGTAATGACTGATACCCAGAAGGAACAGAAGGACCGCCATACAAAATGTTTATGGAGATTGAGAAAACATGGACGACTGTCTCGACATATTCAAGGGTGGATAATAACCTCTAGGTGTTGGATGATAAGGAACTCGAGGTGGTGAAAAAATGAGTCTCGGGTTTTCCAAAAAATTGGTCAATGAAAGATACCAAGCATCCCTCCTAGGTGGACTGTAAAAGATCGATTCACGCTCTCTAAGTTCTATAACTGGTTGATTCTCAGGGATAGGTATACCTTCTTCCGAAGTGACAAGTTCTTCAATAGCAATAAGTCCAGAAGAAAGATTTTGGGTAATGACTCTTCCTACCTTGGGTGAACTAGGACCACTGGAAGTTGGAGATGCAAATCCTGATGATGGAGTAGCAGCAGGTTTAGTTTCAGGTTCAAAAATTTTAGGTTCCTTGGCTAATTCACTAGTAGAAGAAAAACTACCAGTAACTTCGGAAAATGAAACAGGTTCAATAATATACTCTAGTGCTTGAACTTGATAATTAGGATGCACAACTAAAGAAGACTCTCCTTCTTCGGGTGACCCAACTCTGCTGTCACTAGGAGTTACAAGGGCTCGTAGCCCTTCAAGCTGGCTTGGTGAAAACTCAGGAGGTTGGCCCCGAAGTCTACGGGACTGTCTCGGTAATTCAGCCACGATTAAAAATTTTAATTACTTCACACGCAAACAAAGAAAAATCTCAATGAAAACCACCTAAAGTCTCTAAAGAACCAAACAAGTTGAATCACATGCCTAAATAATCTAGGAGGTCAAACCACACATAAACAGTAACTTTCCGTACCGAAAATACTAGTTGATGATGAAATCCAACGTCGCAGAATTCAATACAGAAATGGCAGTTGGAACAGTTACCCCGACAACCTGCTTAATTAATAGACTGGGACAAGTTTCTCCACTAAACCATCTCGAGTGAAGAGAACCCCCCAGAAAATCCAAGTGAGCTAGTTGACGTCTGCTCCAGGTACAGTGGGATCTTCCCTCCACTGACACCTTAGGAAAGAATCCTATAGAATATGGTCACTATGGTTACCAACATAAACAAATATACCTAGGGGAATAGTATGTGATCCGACACACACGCAAGGGCAGAGTAGCAAGCTCAATCCCCTTGAAGGCTCCTTGACATAATCCAAGGTTTACCAACAAGTGACCCCAGGCTCCTCGACAATGGTTAATCCGAGGTTTACCGTTTTTAATACGTGTATATCTGCTATCGTTGCCAATGAGGAAGGATTGATTACCCCACTAGTTCGGATATGACCTCGTGCTTGACTCCTTTAAGAGGAGCTTCCCAGAGCATAGATGTAACAATTGGAATTTATCTCCTACCGCAAGATACAGCTACTTGTTTGTTTTTACTATCTTGGAGAGTTAATTACTCCCTAATCCAAGATACTAGCCTAAGCTATGTTGGTGATAAAGAGCCCTAGAAATAAAAAGATTGCTAGATAAATTTTAATTTAAGCGTTATTTTTATTGTTTTTTTCTTAAGCCAAAAAGTGCGGAGATGAAACTTTATGGTGTGAAGACTCGACTCCAAAACACTAAAAATGCACCTAAAGATGATAAACAATCCTTTTTCTTCAATGAATTTCTAGCTAAAGAAAGAATTGAGAATGCAAATGCTTGAAAAACAAATCTTTCCTTAACAATCAAATGAAAAGAAGAATCTTTTGTATTTTTCAATAAACTCAAAAACAAGACTACTAATTATGCTTACGAAAAAATATCCCTTTCTTTTCAACACTCAAACACTACAGAAATCAAATTATTTTCAAAAGAGATTTTAAAACTTCTAGAAAGCACTCAAAACCATTAAAAATCTAATCTTGATATCTACAAATTCTAAAAAACTAATGAAGCAAAAGCTTACAAAATTTCTTTTCAAGGATGTTTTACTTAGTTATCAGCAAACTAAGGACTAATTTGTTCAGAATAACAAATTAATCGAAAAACAATCAGTTTATGTTTTCTTTTTTAAAAATGAAATTCAAAACTTTCAACACAAGTTCTTTTGAAGCTTCGCAAAGAGAAAAACGAGATGTATTCCTCACTAAAGGCATATTTTACAAATCGGTCAGACTCATAAAGAAGACCCGCAAAAACCAAGGTGATCTGAGGTTTCTAAGGCTTCTAAGCTCTGAGTCACTACAAAGACCAAACGAAAATCAAGCCAGGCACACAAAACTTCTAGAAATTCACCTAAAACCTAAATGCCAATGGAATTCACCTACAAAAAGGTTCTGACAAGACACGTGTAGATCTGGGCAGAGGCTAAAACACATAAACAAATCCTAAGCTTAACTGAATGAAAATATTTTAAGTTTTTCAAAAATTTGACAGGGTCCGTAGGCTCCCAGTATAACCAAGTGCGGTACCACTCTATGTGTAAATCAAAAGTGCGGGGATGTCCGCACTGTGTTACAAACAGAGGGTGTGGTCCTCTTCCAAAAGCGTGAAAAACAAAAACAATTCAAAATCTAAAGAACCTACCCAATCCCACACACATCAAGCAAAAACCAAAAACAAAGAAATAGTTTCTCAAGTCAAAGTAAAAGCAAAGGCAAAAAACCAAAATTCAAGTCCCCAGTGGAGTCGCCATTTTGTCGGGCGGATAAATCGTTCTTGCGGACAAGACCGATCTCCCTAGTATCTATGGATATCTAGCGACAAGAAAGACAAAACAAATTCTATCTTTCTCTAAATATGCAATTTATAAATAAAGGCCAACAGATGTTTTAGGCCTACCTCAAGTCCAGTGCTAGTTTGTGGAAGCCACGCTCCGTTTGTCCAAATGAGCTTCCTTTTAAAGAATCTACAAACACAAACATGCACACACATCAAATAACACCTACATAGCTAGTATAATAAACCATATTTATCATGATGATCAAGGAATTAATGAAATAAACCATAGAAGACAATTTATTGAGAAAAATGAATCTGATTGTATTAACTTTAATCAAAGAAGAACTTTACAACCTTGGTGCCTTGATGTTGTACAAGCTCCTCCCAGGGTCCAGCAAGAATCTCCTCTACTTTGACAAGTTTCACTCTCTTCACAATGAAGCCAAAAGGTATGTAATCTCTCCTCTCAAGCTCAACTAGGAAGTCTCAATTCCAACAACATTTACCCTAAAAAATGTTCAGCTTTCAACCTTCCTAGCAACCAGCCCAATGCCTCAATTTATAGTGCAGAGGAGGGAAGTTACCAGGTCCACCTTCAAAGGGACAAATTCCTCCTTCAAAGGGATAAGCTCCTCTCATCAAGGGGTTAGCTCCTTTAGTTATGGGATGCATGAACCACCTAGGAGCGAACCAACCACATCAAGATTCCTTCTAGAAGTGTCCAGAATTAACCCAAAGTGAGTTTTTAAGAATAAACTTGCGCCTTTTTTACTTTTACAGGGGTCCGCACCCACTCCTTTAGAGACAGAGCGGGCAGGTCCGCAAGTAACATGACCAAGGAGTGCGAGACCACAGGTAATGGTAAGAGAAAGTGTGGAACCAGAGTTTTATAGCTTTTTAAGGACTTTCTCTCATTTTTAAGGCTTGACATGAAGAGCTGAGGTTTGAGACTTGCAAAGGAGGACAGTATGAGTGGTGATGGACTCACACTGACTGCAGAAAGTCATGGTGACAATATTTTGTGTAACAGTTAGGGCCCGACCCTAGCAGCCAAAGCTCCTCTTTATTGTATTGTTATGCTAGCATAGATTCCTTTTTTCTGTTCATTTGCTTAATTAGATGCATTTTCATCACAGTAATAGTACAGATTCATGGTTTCCTGTTCATTTGCTTAAGTAGTTCATTTCCATTACAGCACTAGCATAGCTTCATGCTTTAGTTGTTTATTCGCTTAAGTAGTTTCATTTTCATCACCACAGTATAGAGTAGATGATTCATTATTTAACTGGTTATTTGTTTAAGTAGTTGCATTTCCATTACAGAGGTTTATTGTATAACTGTTCATTTTCTTAAATAGTTGTAGTCACATTAGAGTAGTGCAGAGTAGATAATTTATGCTTTCATTCAATTAACGGGTTAGCAAAGAGAAGATTCATATGGTTGACCACAAGTGTCTCCACCTCACCTCCTCCCTCTGGGACCATGACGTGAGGAATAAACCCTGCAGCAACCCCAAAAACATAGAGTTTCATTTTTGCATGGATTTTGTTGTTTTATGCAGTTACATGGTTCATTTCATGGTCATTCATTCATTTCCTGATCATCTGCTTCTTCAATCTCTTCCTGTCATTCGGTCTCCCTCATATCCCTTTCATTCCCCCTCAGCATGAAATACTTAGGCAAAAGATGTTAATTCACGGTTTAAATGGTTTTTACTCATAGATTTCCTTTCACAGCAAAACCCGACCAATCACCGCCTGATTCATTTTCAACGCTGACTTTTTTCACTTTAAATCCCCACCATTGATCTGCCTCATCAGATTCGACAGCTATCACACACCCACTCGCCAACTAGCTCAGTCAAGACTCCATCATTGATCTGCCTAGCCAGGTCTGATGGCTATAGCACCATATTACATGGATTTCTGTCCGATCGTTATCCGCCCGAGGGCATGCAATAAGAGTGGTTTCTCCGTGCTACGTGTCGCCTAAGGAGGCTAATCACATAAAATTCTAGTAATTCTGCTTAACATAGTTGTTTAGATGGTTAGTTAGGGTCTGGTGTGAGTTAGAATTACAAGTTGTTTTCTTCATTACTGCAGTAGAGTAGCTCTCCCTTAGAATAGATTTGCTTTTATTCCATCAAAATCAAGCTTCTTCTGACCCTATAGAATTCTCGCTTGGAACCCCTGGGGTCTCTTTCCAAATGAGTAGTGACAACAGGCAGTACCTTCACTCCTACTTGTGCATATATCACTGTCACCTCCAAGTTTGTACGAACCCCAGGTTGATAAGTAAAGCTGGTAGCCCTAGGAGTTGCAGAATTCTTGTTGCAATCCCTAGGCTCATCAATGCCTTCAGCACTACTTCCTTATGCAGCACTGCGTCCACCTATTCCTTCAACTGCTTGGCTTCCTGCATCTTGGCTAACGTCTGTGTCAGCGTGATGGTTTGCACTGTGCCCTTAACTTCGTCATAGCACTGTTGGATTTCACGCACTTCCGTCTCGAGCCTCTAGATGTTTAGGTCCTCCTGCAAGTTGGTGAGGACCTCAAATGACTGTTCAAACAACTGTGTGTAGTTTGCTACTTCACTCTCCACTGTCGTGACTGGTTCTATGAAAGTGGCCACCAATTTTTCCTTTACCTCTGGTGGTGTTGAAGCTTGATCCCTCAATCGGAGCTCTGTAATCTACAAGTTCTGCTCCAACTAAACCCACTACATCTCCGTCTAAGTGTCACACACCCCTGTGTCCAATTTACGATTGTGGACCTCGATTGGCTCTTCCTATGGAATGGCTAATTCCGGGACCATTCTGCAGGTCTCTTCTACGACCTGTATGATCTTCTTACTCTAGTTAGTCACCTCAGCCTCGGCGGCGATGGTAGCACTCCTATGTAAGTCCATCTTCTCATTGTTTATTCTCTACTCGTTGATCACTTGGAGGGAACAGTGCTCACGGGCCCTTAGCTCAGCAATTACTCCATCCTACAAGGAGTGGAGTGCTTCGTGCGGGAGCACTGCCAGGTTCAATCCTACTCCCTTCAATGCACTGACAGTGGACCTGTCGGCCTCATTTTCTGTTGTTAGTGCTCCATCTGGAAGCACTATCGCACTAGAAGCCTTCGTGCGCAGCATATCGGCAGCCTCTAATGTGCCAATAGCCAAGCTGGTAGACGTCATACCAACTTATGATGCACGGGCCTGCAACTCATGTAGTCCAGTCTGGATGGCCCTAGGACAATCTACTACTAATTTTCAAATTGATGCAGGGCCTCTGTGGTGAAATATTTGAGTGTGTCACCGATGTTGTATAAGTCTCCCTCCGTTAGTGTGATGGGGTCCAGCGAGGTCTTGGTCACCTTGGACTTCTTTCCAGACCCTCCCTTTTTTGGCTCTCTCAGGCCTTGATACGGACGGATGTCTCTTGAGGGTTCGCGTCGTGATACTTTGTGTCCTCTTCCTCAGTTGCAAGTGAAGGCAAGCACGCGCCTTTTTTAGAGCCCTTCTTTGTGCCTCCTATTTTTTTTCTTGCCTCATTTCCTATTTGCTCTGCCTTGTTCTTCTAAGCGGCCTCCTTTCTCTTCTCAACCAGTTGTGCCATCTTTAGCTTGGCCTCGTCCTTCTTCTTTTGTGTGACAGACTTGCTTCCACCCACCGCCAAAGCTGTGGAGGTGTTCCACTCCACCAGCCATTTATCCAACACCACATCAATGGCATCATCTGTGGCTAGGTACGGCAGATCGTACCACTTCTGCACAGGGTCCTTCCACACCCTGATTGAGATCCGATGGAAATTAGCTTTGAATTTGGCATAGCTCTGTAGGTTAGCATATACCATTGGTGACAACTACAGTTTGCGATTAATAGCCATCCTGATATTCATTTCCATCAGGATCTAGAAGATTTTGTTGTCGCAAACGTACTCCGCGTCCTTGGTTGCCCACAGCGAATGTTGGGCATGGAATCCCCCCACGACATGTTTTGGGGCTTAAAGCCTAAGTTTTGGTCAAATGTATTGTAAGACTCCATGAATTGTGTGTGCGAAGCGTGAAGAATAGGTTGAGTCATAGGGTTGTCCGCCCTAAGTAATGTAATGTAATGTAAATTCATGTCGGCCTACCCATGGTCCGCGGACCATGGGATTGTATTAATAGAGCAAGGCTCTAAGTGTAAAGAGAGTGAATTGGAGAGATAGATGAATACGAATGGTTGGAGCATATTGTAAGAGTCTAAGGCATTGGGTTGTAGTTATAGGAAGAGGATCTGCGATTGAGTGCGTAGAGGCCTAGTAGAGTCCGCAGCTGAGTGCGTGGACCCTTGTAGCTGAGTGCGCAAGGCGGGTTCAAGTCTGTAATCTTGAATGAATAATAATAAAGAGTAGTTGATTCTAATTTCTGTGCATCTACTTGTGTATTGCATTCTTTACATTTATATTGTTTTGTTTATCACACGCACTCATATGATTGTTGGATATACTGTTAATTATCACTAGTCTTACATAGATCAGTTAAGTAACTAGGTAATAAAAGATTGAATAAGCAAGGAACTTGGGTATAATACAGATCACAACTCGGGTAGTGATACATGAAGGCAACATCACAGGTTGCAAGGGACTAATAGGTGCACGTAGCGACATGCACGCAGGGTCAAACCGCGGACCGCTAGAAGCTCATCAGACATCCCGAGGGTGCGGAAACCTAGTTCTGACACCCTCCCATACTACTTCAGGTGATACCTCATTCCACACTCTAGGACTGTTTCCGAAAGGGCCAGTAGTACCAGGATTTGCTTGGTTAAATGACCTATAAACCTGGGTCACGCCCATACAAGCCAACAAATGGTTTTGTTGCCAGGACTGGGATCTGCATAAGGGATGTCTGATGTCGTGCCA
Organism: Pinus tabuliformis; assembly: GCA_031772625.1. Lineage (NCBI taxonomy): Eukaryota > Viridiplantae > Streptophyta > Pinopsida > Pinales > Pinaceae > Pinus > Pinus tabuliformis. The sequence goes on along the minus strand of CM062813.1, from coordinate 691,899,791 downwards.
GTGGAATCCCACAAAGAAAGAAATTGAAGAGTGGTTACACAAGAAGATTCACGAGTTCATAGTGCAGGAAAATAGAAATCTGCGAGTATCTAAGGAACAGTGGTTGGAGCGCTACTTGTATATGGAAATCCACGAAATTTTCTTTGCATCCTTTCTTTCTGAGTTGTATGAGTGGATCACGAAGCTAACAGACAGTCAGGGAAGGTGTAGGATTGACAAACCAATAGTGTGGACTCTAAATTAGTGCGTAGAATAGAAGCGTCAGGAGATAATATCACATGACTTGTGGACCATTGGCTCGACCGAATTATAGGAGGATTTATCACTGAGTTCACGTAGACACGACCGTCAGATACAGTGAGGTGGAGCGACGTTTCCTCAAGGTACCGCGAGGTAAGTATATTAAATCTTTGAACACTTGGATTAAGATGTTGTTGTGTGAAAAGAAGGTTATGTGAATAATTTAATGTTTCGGACTACGCGAAGTGGGAAGATCTACAGAAGTGGAAGTAGTGAATAATTGGAAACAGTCCCTTAATTTCCCCCTCGCGGGAAAGCGAGGAAGAGCTCGTGAAAGTTTCTCTGAGAAGCGTGGTCAGTTTGATAAGGCAACACATTCCACATTTACCACCTCCACTCACATCGCCACCCATCTCACCTTCCTCACCTCCATCTCCACCCACCCCACCTCCACCACCACCACAATTCAGTATGGCGAGTGCGATCAAACTATCGGTGTTCAGAGGAGTATGGAATGAAGATCCAGACCAGTTCTGGTTCGTGGTAAGAGCAGTATGGGAAGCACAAGGAGTTGTGGATGATAATATCAAAAAGGCTACACTGGCTAGCATGCTGCAGGATCGTGCATTAACATGGTACATCAAGCATTATAATGATCATCCAAATGCAGGAATCGCATAAATCCAGACCACGTTTATTAGGGAATTTAGCAGGCCAAAGTTAGAAACACAATCAATCATTAGGTTTAAGGAGATTGTGATGATCCTAGGTGAGATTCCCTGGGATCTGGACCAAAGGTTGAATGGTACGATTCACGAAGCCAATATGACTTTGATAGATGGACAACACCGCACATGGTTTGTAGCATCACTTACGCCACACTTAAGGACGGAACTGTCACAGCAAAAACTTTCCACCCAAGCGGAAGCTTTGGAGATGGAAATGAGATTGCATGAGACCCCTATACAAGACCCTGGGTTGGGAGTCCAACAAATCCACTCGCAACTACAAAATCTATGTTTGGAGATTCAGAGTTTGAAACAGGATAGGACGCCTCGTCTAGAGGCGCATGAGGAGGTATGGTGCATAAAATGCAAAGGCCAAGGGCATGACAAGGACCATTATCTAGTATTTGTAAATTACTTAGCAGGAGGAAGGATGATGCCGTTAAGACCTAAGGCACATGCAAGACCAAGCACGACACCTGCATTATGGTGTGTGATCTGTCAAATAGGAGGAAAACACACTACCAATAATTGTCATCTATTGCATAAGTATATGCAGACATCCCAGCAATTGTTTTGTAATTTCAAAGTTACGAGCTAATGATGGATTGGACTCGTGCCTATAGGGTGTAGACCAAAACACGATCCCTCGAACCAAATGGAGGAATGGCATGCGCTAGATTTCAGGGGCACAGTCAAGGTCGAGGCGGGATGGGACCAGGAAGGGGTCACGAACAACTAATTTGTTACAATTGCATAGGGCCATGGAACTATGCCCACAATTGTAAAAACCCAACAAGTAAATCATGTTTGTATTGTACTCAGTTTGATCATGAGGTAGAAGACTGTCCTTCGTTGATAGCAAGGATTGCAAAAAAGGGGTACTCCAGCCCCCTCTGACTCAGAATTTGCAGATGATGAGGTCTGAGCCCCATGAAGAAGACTCAAATTTAAACATGATGCTTAGGAGTGGTATGACCACGGGCAATGATAAAGGGAAGTAGTCAGAAGAAAGTGCGTGGGTTCGCAAGGCTCCATCAAAGGAACCCGAATCTGATTTAGAATGCGCGAATGAGACATTCATGGAAGCTAAGAAGAGCTTCACAAAGGCCTCCACTTCAGGTAGTAAGGATGAACTAGAACCAGGGATGGATCCTTCCATGCTCACCACCTTTCTAGAGACATGAATGAAACTGCTACGCGACAGCAAGGAAGTAAAAGGACTACAGGAACTTATCACTAGGTATGCGGGGTCAAGAGAACCGCGCGTGGTCCGGAAACTTGGTAAGCATGCATTGCACATAGGGATGGAAATGAGGTTGACTACACAAATCGGTGAATATGAAATGGATCATGTAACCCTGGATCTTGGATCAGACACGAATGCACTGCCAAAACAAACATGGGAACACATGGGCAAACCCACGCAACAGTGGTCTCCTATTCAGTTATGAATGGTGAAACAACAGAAGATTTTTCCCATTGGAAGATTGCAAGGGGTACCAGTAGATATTGAAGGTGCATGCGCGCAGGCGGATTTTGAAGTAATAGAGATTGTCGATGACATCAATCCCTATCTCGTGCTACTAGGAATAGACTAGGCCACATATATGAATGGAGTCATAAATCTGAAGAAGCGAAAAATGATCTTTGAGAAAAAGTCACTATGCGTAGTAGTGCCACTAGATCCAGCCAAAGGAGCACGATACACTGAACCGATGTGCGACGATGATAGTGATGACGATCTCTATTTTATTTACAAGATAACTGCGTGAGAACAAGACTGGGTGAATCCAACTACAGATGGAAGAATTTTGTGGAAGCGCGAAAGCTCCTGCACTTCAGATTCAGACAAAGAAGTAGAGCGATGGCAGAATCGGCTGCACGAAGTAACAACACTTAATTGCAACATGATGGTTAGATAACTGCATTGCGAGACAACATAAGCAAGGAATCTACTGACATATGATGGGTTGACAGCGGTGGATGAATGCCTGAGCAAATTTGAAAGCGTAGTACCAGAATAGTAGTGATTTAATGCTCTGAAGTTGGCACTGCGTGCAATTTTCGCGCGATGGTGGGGTACGCATCATAGAAGCTTTGAGGATTAGTGCGGATGCAAAAGGATGATGCACCTACACTTTGGAAAACCCCAACTCAGAATGAGAGCCAGTCAACCAGGGCGGAACAATTTGCGCGCCCACCTTTCCCGATGGGTACGGACATATGTTGTACAGCCCGCACAAGCACACACCACTCCCAGAATAGAGAATCGAACAAACCGCAGCAACACAAAAGGCAACGCATGCTACCAATTATCCATGGAAAAGAATTCGCTAGGGTGTGAAAAGTACTGAACAGGGGTTCACCAGGTGAGACGCACTGATTAGGACCTACGCATACCAACAATTTGATGGGCCTATAGGACTATGTGTAAAACCCTAACCGTGGAAACGATTCCAAAGGTGTGGAACAGAGTAGGGACCATAATTTCTTAAGAGAATGCAAAAAGGAATCCACACATAATTGCTCCCACAGTTGTGACAGTGCGTGAATACCAAGACGAAGAAATCACACAGCTACACAAGGTCAAACACATAAAGATTCAGCAAGCCATTCGGCGAGGGAACCTTAGACTTTGCGAACTCGAAAAAGAGCGGGTACGACTGAGGAAGAAAAGCATTTTGATGGATGCGAAGATCAAAAGGCTGGAAAATGATATCAAGCAAGCATGTCTTGTCGATAAACCAAGGATGATAAGACAAGGTGCAGATGATCATACCATTGAATTAGAAGACTGTCACCAAGAATTTATGACTCAGCCATGGCTACGACCACATCTCATCAAACGCGGTAATCAGTGGAGTGCACTACATACGATAAAACATGTGACGCAAACTGTCGTGAGGGCAATTGAGGATTTTTTGCAGACTATACTGAAAGGAAAGTTGAAGCCTCGCACAGGTGGTGCGGCCACCTGACTAACCATAGAGAGCACAGTCTCATCACTCCAGGCAATTGAAAGAGAGCGCAGGACTATAAAAGAGTTTGTTTGGGAGCTGCGCGATAAGGGAGGTGCGCGTAGAATCACCATGTCACAAGGTTCACGCCCGTGCACGGGGCACTGTGCTGCCACACGGGTAGGCTACGAAGTGACCATTGGTGTCATTGTTCATGACAGGATGTCAGATTTAAGGCAAAAGGGAGCGAGCGGCAGGCATTTAAGATGTGAATTAAGGGCAAGACTTGGGAAAATTTGCTGCCAAGAAATAATTGATGGCCCAGAATTGGAGGGAGCGGTCGAAATTGAATTCAAAGGCACTATAAAACTCCAGGGGCTAGCCACAACACAACACTTCTTCACTTGAGATTTGAGCAGTTGATTAGAGCACGGAGTGTTGAGCGTCGAGCGATATTCAAGCCCTGACATTCGCGAGTGTAGTTTGGTAACCTCTTAATGGAAGAAAAGGGCAAGGTTGTCACCATTGAGACAGATGATGAGGAGAAGGACCTACAGGCTCTCGTCGATGAGATAGAGGAAGCAGAGGACATGGAAGAGGATATTCATTCGATGTGCTCTGCAGTGAAATTGTCTGAGTACATTCCTCCGCGAAAAGGGAAAACTAAGATACCAAAGGATCTGGATGCCACTAAGATCGCACTCCAAACCCTGCTCCTCCCTCATGGACTTGTGTTGAGGGCTCCCACCAGGGCTGTGTGCCCATAATGAAGTTTGAAGATCGGAACCTCGTGGACAGTGAGAATTTCCCACACTTAGAGACAGAGAGCCTCATGAAACAGAGCACAGAGAGGCCAGTCACAACATTAGAGGCACGAAAATGGTTGCGTGGTGTGGAGAAGGCTAGATTTCTTCATCTGTTGTGGATTCCACACTTTCGTCGCATGCCCATCACTATTTTCATCATTAGGTAGTTGCTTTGCCTGGTGCATGATGGGTACTTATGGCTAGAGCAGCCTATCCTCATCACGACGGATCTCATCCATAGAATTTCTCGGCTTCCCTGTAAGGGAAAGGACCCTACGACGATAGCAGGAAAAAGCAGCAATTTGGCTCTCGCAAAAGTCATGAAGAAGAAATATAAGATCGAGAAGAAAAATATGGGTTACATAATCAGCAGCGTTAAAGATAAAGGGGTGTGCGTAGCCACCCAACTCTTGGCCGAGTAGGTAATGAGAAAATGTTGTGGGAAATGAGGTACCAACACCGGTAGTTGTGTTGGCCGAACAATGCACAGAGGGGGTCCAATTCAATTGGGCTGAGTTCCTCTGCAAGGAATTCTTGACCAACTGTAAAGAAGCCCAAGATCAGGGTAAGACCTTCCACTATGTGTGGTTGCTCTTGTCCATTCTGTTGGTAATGGGAGAACTGCCAGAGGACAGTCAATTCTTGAGCATTGAACAGGAATTACCAGAGGCCGCAAAGTACATGTCACTCTGGGCTACCAAGGACATGAAGCAAATTCACGAAACAAAGATCTTCTGGGTGCTCATGGAGTCGAGCGTCTGGATGTGGATTAATAGGTAGCCACGCCTATCCCCCGCAGTGTGTTAATAGTCTGTGGAGTTTTGTAGACTTCAGGGTGGACATGCACAACATCTACATCAAGGCGCAAAAGGATCCGGCACAACAGTGGACCAAGCTCCCCTTCATCACCACTGATGACACAATTTTTATGGTGTTAGAATCATGGCCTCTCGAGTGGCATGCCCCAGAGTTGGTGGAACTGGATAGGACACCAGCCCAAAGTAGAAAGGATGAGGCTAAAAAGAGGTGCAATGAAAAAGTGGCAGCAGAGGTAAGGGCAGTTCGCGAGGCAGCAAAGGCAGCCGCAAAGCAGGCAAAGGCCACCGAAGTAGCAGCAGCAACACAAACAACAGGGGCCACAACAACGCAGCAAGAGGAGGGCCATGAATTTTCTACAAGACATGAGGCAGAGGACACAGACCTTGGAGAAGAAGGCACGGACCCGGGCAAAACTTCTACCCAACTGAAAAGGCCACGTGTTAGAAAATTATATAGTACAGAGAAATGGAACACATAAAATATTGTAGAAATATAAACACAAAAAATGCATAAAACAAGTGAGACATAGATATACATGGTTCACCCAGTTTGGGCTATGTCCACAGTGAAATAGTCAGTCCTTCCTTTTATATTATCCAGCAAATTGAAGAGATACAACCTACAGCAAATCCATTGTAATTCCCTCTTCGCTCTCAATCTCCTCTCTCTTGCTCACTCAGAATACATATCTACATAGACGCAATACAATTCCCTCATATATAGCAAGGGGTTGCCTTCTAGGGAAAAAAACCCTAAATTAAACATAACTTCTACCGTCAGATCTCCACCTAATGAATGGCCCAGATTGACTACAAAATTACAACATTTTACAAGACAATTTTACATCTATTCTTAGATTTAGGGGCACTGCCCCCGATCCCCCCGCTAGGGGGGGGGATCCCAAAGGTCGCAGCCCCCCCCCCCTAGACCCCCCCTATAGCGAATATTTTACGGGCGATGTTGCCACCCCATTAGGAATTTGGGTCCAATGCGGTGATACCTTTGAATATAGAATATAATCATGCTCCACGCCCAACAATCTCCCACTTGGAGATTGATTATATAAAATCCACCGCTGCTTCATTTTCTGGATAGTGACTCCACTTTGGACCTGCCTATTTCTCATCTTCTTAATCATACCTGAAGACCAATTGAAACTAAGCAGATTCTCAGTTTCTCCATGGTTACAACTTTTGTTAACATATCTGCAGGATTTTGGCTAGTGTGTCTCTTTTCCAGCTTCAACTATCCATCTTCCAACACTGACCGTATGAAATGGTACTTGAGTTGTATATGTTTAGTCTTGGAATGAAATGCAGAGTTCTTTGCAAGATGTATGGCACTCTGGCTGTCACTGTATAACTGGCCCAACTCCTACTTCTTACCCAATTCATCCAGAAACCTTTGTAACCAAATCATTTCTTTACTAGCTTCTGTAGCAGCAACATAATTTGCTTCTGTTGTTGAGAGTGCAACAAAACTTTGCATTTTTGAGACTCAGCTAACAGGTGTTCCACCTACAGTAAACACATACCTTGTTGTGCTCCTCATGTTATCTCTATCACCTACCATATCTACATCAACATATCCATATAGAGCAATGTTTGAACCACAAAAGCATAATGCTTGATTTTTGGTACCTTTCAATTACTTGAGAATCCACTTCACCGCCATCCAATGTTCTTTTCATGGATTGTTCTTGTACTTGCTTACAACTCCCCCTGCATGTGAAATATCAATCCTTGTGCAGACCATTGCATACATTAAGCATCCAACTGCTAATTCGTATGGAACTTTAGACATATGAGCCATTTCTTCCTGAGTCTTGGGACATTCCTCCTTACTTAATTTGAAATGGCTAGCCAAAGGTATACTAACTGGTTTTTCATTCTGCATATTAAACCTTTTCAACACCTTTTCTATGTACTCACTTTGAGACAATGTTAGTTTGTGATTCTTCCTGTCTCTAGTTATTCTCATACCAAGGATTTGTTTTGCAGCACCCAAATCCTTCATTGCAAATGAGTTTTCCAATTTTCTTTTGAGCACATTTATTTCCTGCATATTAGAACCTGCAACAAGCATGTCATCTACACACAATAACAATATAATATAGTTTCCATCATTTTTCCTTTTGAGATAAACACAAAGATCAGAGTGACATCTAGTATAACCTTGTTTAGACATAAACCTGTCAAATTTTAGATACCACTGCCTTGGAGCTCGTTTTAAGCCATACAAGCTCATCTTCAACCTACACACTAGTTTCTCCTTCCCTTTTACCTCATATCGTTGTGGCTGCTACATATATATCTCTTCCTCAAAATCCCCATGGAGAAAGGATATCCTTACATCTAACTGCTCAAGATGCAAATCTTTAGTTGCTACTAGACTTAAAATAGTTTTGATTGAAGTCATTTTAACAATAGGAGAAAATATCTCATCAAAGTCTATACCCTTTTTCTGTGCTAACCATTTCACCACAAGTCTAGCTTTATACCTTTTTCTACCTCCATCTTCTTCCTTCAACTTGTAAACCCATTTATTCTGCAATGTTGTTTTACCTGCAGGAAACATGACTAAGTCCCAAGTCTGGTTATGTGCTAAGGAGTTGTTATAGCTCCGATACCACTTGTTATACTCTTAACCTGCAAAAAGATACCCAAATACAGAATATGCGAAGAAAGATACCCAGAACATAGAATAGTGAGAGACAACAGCAAATATTTTATTATTCAGAAAGCAATGTTCACTGGCCTCTTCGAGGGGGCAACCTCCAATAGAGCAGAGCTTGATACAAAAATAAGACACGATGCTCCTCGCAGGGAGTCTCTATCCTTTATATATGACTCATACATGCAATACCATGGATCAATACCATGGGTTTTATTAATACCATCTATCTAATACCATGGCCCATTTGCAACTAACTGTGGTCCCGTCATTAATTGTGGTTTAACCACTTATAAATATTAATATGGGCTTTATTGACTCTTTACTATGACTTGATCCCACTACATAAATAAGGGGGTTAGGGTGGGACCCTAACATGCCCTCCCCCTTAAGAATAGCCTTGTCCTCAAGGATGAAGCTGCGGAAACTACTGAAGAATAGTGGTTGGTTCTCAAGTTGCATCCTCCAGAGAGGTGTCTTTCCACTTGACGAGAACTTCCCTAATCATGCGGCCACGCAGGTGCCTTTCTCGTGTGTCTAGGACCTATTCAGGTTGGAGCCAGATTGACCCTTCCTCGTCCAATTTAGGTAGACTAGTTTGAATTCTGCAATTGTTCCCAATCACTTTCTTGAGGCATGAGACATGGAAAACTGGATGGATTTTTGCAGTAGGCGGCAAAGCCAGCTTGTAGGCTACTTCTCCAATGCGCTGAAGTACTTGATATGGTCCGTAGAATTTTGGAGATAGTTTCTGACAACCCTTGTCTTTGAGTGATGTTTGCTTATATGGTTGCAGCCTCAAAAAGACCTGATCCCCTTCTTGAAATTGGCGCTCTGAGCGATGCTGGTCTACCTATTGCTTCATGTGGTTTTGAGCTTGATGAAGATTCTCTCTAAGATGGGCGAGCATGGTTGCGCGGTTTTGTAGGAGTTGATCCACTGCTTGTACCTTTGAGCACCCCTTGATATAAGAAGTAGGAGAATGAGGGAGTTGACCATATACTGCTTCATAAGGAGTCATTTTGGTGGTGGCATGATAGTTGGTGTTATACCACCATTCAGCCAGAGGTAACCACTGTACCCAAAGATGTTGCTTTTCTAAAGTGAAACACCTAAGGTAGGTTTCCAGACATTTGTTGACAGCTTTAGTTTGACCATCTGTTTGTGGATGATAAGAAGTACTAAGTTTTAGTTGGGTGCCTTGTAGCCTGAAGAGTTCCTGCCAAAATTTACTGGTGAAGATCGGGTCGCGATCGGATACAATAGAAGTGGGCATGCCATGCAATTTGAAGATCTGATCCATGAAAGGTTGAGCGACCAAAGTTGGTGTAAACAGGTGGGGTAGGGCGTAGAAATGAGCATACTTCGAAACTCTGTCCACAACCACCATGATGACTGACTTGTTTCCTGACTTTGGAAGACCTGTAATGAAATCCATAGAAACCTCCGTCCATATTGTTGCCGGGATAGGCAACGATTGTAATGTGCCTGGTGCTTTGACGGTGACACCTTTTGAACCTTAAGTGTTTGAGTTGTGCTGTGAGCCTGTGGGGGGCGACCCTTAGCTGTGAAATTTGGGTGACTGTACTGGGCTACCTTGCAAGCCTCCGTCCATGTGGGAGGGTGGTGCAGTAGGACGTGGGCTTTTATGGCTTCTTTAAGACCGTTGATAAAACATTCCATGTAGAACACATCTAAGAGACCCCTAGTGCGGAAGGCTAAGGCTTCAAAGGCTGTAACATATTCATCCACTGTGCCATTCTGTCGGAGCTTAGTAAGACAACCCAGAAAAGAAGATTCCTAGTCAAAGCGGTCTGTAAGAGATTTTCTGAAGGTGGTCCAAGTCACAAAAGGTCCATTGCAACGTTGATGCCATTCCCACCATTTCCACCTTTCAGTGTCCAAGTACATGCTCCCCACCATAAGCTGAGTCTCATTATCTAAGATGTTATTTAGATTAAAATACTGCTCCATTTGTGCTATCCATGCTGCCGGGTGAGAACCATCAAATTTATGCATATCCAACTTGGGAGGTCGCAGATGGGATTTTTGGTGGGGGCCCTAGAGGTGAAGAAAGTGGCTAGACTCACCGTCACTGTGTCCATTGCCAATATAAGCCTCCTCGTGAGCTTCCTCCTTGCCCTTCGGGATTATGCTAGTTAGTCTGTCAAGCTGAAGTTGGAGGGATTACAAGGTTTGTTCTAGTTTGTCCATCCTCTCATTGGCCATAGCTTGAGATCTAGTTTCTACCATGCATCGACCTGATGTTCTTGAAATTTGGGACCGCCCAAAAAAAAATTTCACTAAGAATTGAATGGTACCATCGTGCTCAGCTCGTCGTCCTGATTCTGATGGGGTAGATCACCAATAAGCACCCCGGAAGATCTCAAAATTTAAGTATGGGGGATTTACGCAGTGCATTATATTAGATATCATTTTTGGGATTCAACTGCGTTAAGTAAGTCATTCAAACGTATGACCATTTCCATGAGAGGTAGTCGTAACTGACTAATTTCTCATGATTTTCGAATAGTTCACTTAGCACTCATTGCATCGGGTGATGCTCACAGGGGTGAAGAAGTGGGATTGAAACTAGTGAAATGTGGAGAACGAATCACATAGCATCAATCATCACTTCCGGGGCTTGCACCCGGTAACCAGGACTTCCCAGGAGGTCACCCATCCCAGAACTCCTCTGGCTCAAGTGCGCTTAACTGTGGAGTTTTTCCACAATCAACCCCACTTAGCTTGCTACCCCATTTGCAAAACCTTAGCAAGTATTGTGCCTCATGAACCATTCAAGTAGAGATCCCAATGCTACCAAAATTCCTGTGAAAATCATGCCCCGGTATAGGAACCCCACACAACTACTCAGATTCAATGGATCTGAGAGATCTGAATGGCGGATCGGATAGCTCTGAGCGGCGGAACAGATTGCTACTGCAGATCTAATGGATCTAATAGATTGGAATGGCTGGTCGAAACTGCGGGACTGATGTCTGCTGCTGTTGCACCCCTTTGCGCGAGCAGATCTGGCAGAGATGATGCGGGATCCCAAGATAGAAAAGGGAACTATGGTCTCGAGGAGTGTCAGGTGCTACAGATCGCAATATACATAAGGGTCTGACAGTAGTACTCGGCCCAATATTTCAGGGCTCTAACTAAGGAGGATCAACCCTACCCTTAGCCGTACAACCCGACTACCCTATCGTACGGGCGAGTAATCTCTCTGAGTGTTGTTCTCGGTGTACTGTAGCAGCAAGACGACCGATGGTTTATCTATGGTGAGGTTGCAGAGGAGCTAAGGGGCTTCCGATATACCCAGAAGGTACTTGGAAGACTGTCCGAACGCGGTTCTGTCTAATGCGCTACTACTCGAAGGGGTACCCACAGGGGTTACAAGGGAGTCCAACAAGCGTGACCACATCTTGTATTTCCTGTGTGCATGCCTCCCCAAATCCCCAGGTTTATGCGCTCAACGACAGATCCCGTGGTTTAAATATGCCGAAACACGTCTCTAGCCAAAAAAAAAATTGCTAAGAAATGGAGATCCCACCGGCCCTAGAAAGTTCTCTGATACCACTTGTTATAGCTCCAATACCACTTGTTATACTCTTAACCTGCAAAAAGATACCCAAATACAGAATATGCGAAGAAATATACCCAGAACATAGAATAGTGAGAGACAACAGCAAATATTTTATTATTCACAAAGCAATGTTCACTGGCCTCTTAAAGGGGGCAACCTCCAATAGAGCAGAGCCTGATACAAAAATAAGACACGATGCTCCTCGCAGGGAGTCTCTATCCTTTATATATGACTCATACATGCAATACCATGGATCAATACCATGGGTTTTATTAATACCATCCATCTAATACCATGGCCCATTTGCAACTAACTGTGGTCCTGTCATTAATTGCGGTTTAACCACTTACAATTATTAATATGGGCTTTATTGACTCTTTACTATGACTCGATCCCACTACATAAATAAGGGGGTTAGGGTGGGACCTTAACAGGAGTCCATCTCTTCTTTCATGGCTTGCTCCCACTTCTTCCTAGTTTATACTTGTACTAATTCTTCATACAATCTGGTTCACCAGAATCAGTCAACAATACATAATATAATGAAGGAGAGTATCGTTCATGGGGTCTACTTATCCTGGTAGATCTTCTAGCACCACTTTCAGATGTTTGAGATGCTTATTACTGTTGTGGTTGTTCTTCTGGCTATTGATCATTATGATTTTCAGGCACCATCACTTTTTTTGTGATCTTGTCAAGCACTTGTATTCTCTATTTTCTTTTTCTTGTTTCTTTTCCTGTAGTTGATCCTTATACAAAACCTTTTCATTGAATATGACATATCTTCTCCTAATGATTTTGTGTTTTTCATAATCATAAAAGCGATAACCAAAATCATTAACACCATATCCAATAAAGGTACATTTCTTTGATTTTGCCTCAAGCTTTGTTCTATTTTCTTTATTAATGTGGAAAAAGGCTTCACAACCAAAAGTCTTTAAAAAAGAGTAGTTTACCTTTTTACCTATCCATGCCTCCTCTAGAATACCGCCATCCAAGGAACTTGAAGGCCCTCTGTTTATTAGATAAACAGCAGTATCTACAACATCTACACAAAATTGTAAAGGCAATCCTGCATGCAATCTCATGCACCTTGCTCCATAATTGTCCTGTTCATCCTTTCTGACACACCATTTTCTTGTCGTGTTTCTGGAACTGTCTTCTCTATATGAATTCCATTCTCTTAACAGTACCTATAAAACTCTTTGCTGCAATATTCACCTCCATTGTCTAATTGGAGACACTTCAACCTTTTTCTTGTCTCATTTTCAACCAAAGCTTTCCATTTCTTGAAAGTATCAAATACATCAGATTTATTTCGAATACAATAAATCCAAGTTTTTTCTGGTTGCATCATCAATAAAAGTAACATAATAACGAGAGCCACCAAGATATGATACCTAAGCAGGTCTCCATACATCTGTATGCACAAGCTCTAATTTTTCTCTCTTATTTTCTTTCCCAACTCTAAGGAATCTGAATCTCTTCTATTTTCCATAAACAAATTTCTTGAGTGAAGAATCTGCATCCCCTTCTCACTCATGTGCTCAAGCCTATGATGCCACAATGTTGTATCTTCTCCTATAGAGGTTAAATCATTAACGGAATTAGAAATACCATTGCATAAATACAATGTACCAGCCTTTCCTCCTTTCGCTATTACCAGGGATCCTTTAGTGACCTTTCAAGTTTTATCTGTAAAAGTAGTTATGCAACCTTCACCTCCCAACTGCAAGTCAGATTTTTCTTTAGATATGGAACATACCTTACCTCCTTCAATAGCCATTGATTTCCATTTTGTTGTTTTATGAAAACTATACCCATTCCAATGATTTTACAAGGTTTATCATCACGCAATCGAACCTGTCCAAAATCTCCTTGAACATAATCATAAAAATGTTTCCTATTAGGTGTGGCATGGAATGAGGCCCCTGAATCTACCACCCAGGCATCAATAATATTTTCTAATGAAATAATCAAAGCATCTAGCAACACATCACCTATTACATTCGCTTCATGATTAGTTTCTTGTTGTGCGTCTCCTTCTTTTCCCTTTCGAGACTTGCAGTCTTTCTTTAGGTGTCCTTTCTTACCACATTTCCAACACATTATCCCCAATTTGAACTTGGATCTTCCTTTTCTTGACTTACTACGATATCCAGGTATCTTTCCTCTTTCCATTTTTCTTCCCCTAGTCTTTGTAGTCAAATCATTACCTGATGTCTCACCAGAGCTTTTCCGTCGCATTTGCTCGTTAAGGATTACACCGACAACATCATCAAACTTTAAAGTACTAGATCTAGAGACAGAGTTACTAATGGCCATAACTAAACCATTCCAACTTTCTAGCAATGAGCATAGAAGTAACAGAGCCCTAACTTCATCATCAAAAGTTACCCCTACAGAACTTAACTGGCTGGTAACTGTATTAAATTCATTTAAATGATCAGCAACAGATCCACCTTCTGACATCTTCATATTAAATAAATGCTTGATAATGAATACCTTATTTGAGGCTAAGGTTTTTTCATATAGTTTGGACAATGCCAACATTAAACCCTTTGTTGTTGTTTCCTTTGAAATATTAAGCGCTACCGACACTGCTAGGCACAGTCGTATTGTTCCAAGTGCCTTTCTGTCAAGAATATCCCATTCTGTGTCTGTCATACTCATCGGCTTCTTTGTCTTTCCACTTAATGGTTGGTATAGATCTCTCCGATACAGATAATCTTCCATCTGCATCTTCCACAGCTGGTAGTTTTGGCCATTGAATTTTTCGACCCTAAACCTACTGTCTTCCACCATTTCTCCCACTCGAACCAGGAACACTTCTCTCCTGTGAGTTTATCAGCCAAATAGACCTTCGGCTCTGATATCAATTGCTACAAAATTATATATTACAGAGCAATGGAACGCATAAAATATTGCAGAAATATAAACACAAAAAATGCATAAAACAAGAGAGACACAGATATACGTGGTTCACCCAGTTTGGGCTACGTCCACGGAGAAACAGCCAACCTTCCTTTTATATTCTCCAGCAAACTAAAGAGATACAACCTACAGTAGATCCGTTGTAATTTCCTCTTCTCTCTCAATCTCCTCTTTCTTCCTCACTCAGAATATAGATCTAAATAGACGCAATACAATTCCCTCATATATATCGAGGGGTTGCCTTCTAGGGCAAAAATCCCTAAATTAAACATAACTTCTACCGTCAGATCTTCACCTAATGAACGGCCCAGATTGACTAAGAAATTACAACATTTTACAAGGAAATTTTACATCTATTCTTAGCTTCAAGGACGCTACCCCCGATCCCCCCGCCATGGGGGGGCTCCCAAAAGTCACAGCCATCCCCCCTGGACCCCCCTGCAACAAATATTTTATGGGCGGTGTTGCCGCCCCATTATAAACTAGGCTCCAATGCGGCGATACCTTTGAATACAAAAGATAATCAAGCTCCACACCCAACACCATGCATCATAGAGAGCTTGGGTCCATGGAAAAAGGTCAAGGCCTCCAAATTGGCCTTTTACCCTATCACGTTAACATAAGGTGACCTCTGTTACATCGGCGACACGGTTCACAAGGTCACCAAGGAAGCACTCCAAGAAGCCACGTTAGAGCAGCAGACTGTGTTGGGGGCCTAAGGGCGCAGCTGCAGGAACTACAGGTGTAGCCCCCATAGCAAGGAACCATAGCTACCTACACCGCAGCAGGCACATCAACAGCCGAGAAGATGCTACACGCAAGGATGGCCAACACCATAGTGCTATCAAAAGGGGAACTAGTAGTAGAGAATGAGACCGATAGAGTCGCAGTTGGAGGGACCAAGGGACTTGGCCTTAATTTGGCTTCTCTTCCACGAGACACACTGTACCAACCGTAGGATGGCATAATAGCAGAGCTCCGTGCCAAGGAGGGCCTCACGATTGAGCAAAAGATCAACATCAAATAGCTCAGTCTGAAGCATTACGAACTAGTGTCACAAAACTAGTAGATAGTGCAGACAGTTGATGAAGCGTGCCGGTGAGTTCCAGATTTTTCCATCATCGCTGACTTACCAACAGAAATGTAGATCCACTATTTGGCAAGTGGAGTCTGAAACGCGTGCAAGGAAACAACACGAGTGTAGCTGGAGCTGAATCTCTAGATTGTTGAGTTGTGGCTGAAGGCGCAGCCTTCCACTCCTCTGGAAGTTAGAAAGCAGTGCGTTAGCGCTATTCAAACAGGATTGGAAGAAATTGGACGGGCAGTGTAGGACTGTATCGGTATGTTGTACCAAGCCTTTTGAGTCCTCACATCCTTGAAGGAGGACCCCAACATACAACACCTAGAAACAGAGGCGTGCAAGCTTCAAGAGTAGTACGATAGTGTAAGGGGAAATATGCAGACAGTCGTCCTCACTCAACAGCTGGCAAAGATGCAGCAAGCAAGGGCACTGAAAGAGCAGGTGGATGTCGTAAGACAGAACGAGGCACTTCTTAAAGTGCGCTTCCAGCCATGGATTGATGAGGCCTTCACCATTACGACAGATATCGAGGGAAAGCTCGTAAGGATGCAAGGGCTCTACGCGCTAAGGTAGGGATTTGATCCCCACAAAGAAGCATTGGAAGAGCGCATGCAGCAGGTCCAGCAAACCGTTGAACAGTGTGTTGTGGACCTCCAAGCAGTTCAGGACCAGTTGGAGGGACTCCATGCCAAGATCATCGCACTGACTGAGTGACTCGGGGATGAGTCACGATGATTGTGTTGGGGGCCTGTTGGGCATGGAATCCCCCCACAGCATGTTTTGGGGCTCAAAGCCCAAGTTTTGGTCAAATGTATTGTAAGACTCCACGAATTGCGGGTGCGGAGTGCGAAGCATAGGTTGAGTCATAGGGTTTTCCACCCTAAGTATTATAATGTAATGTAAAGTCATGTTGGCCTACCCATGGTCTACAGACCATGGGATTGTATAAAGAGATCTAGGCTCTAAGTGTAAACGGAGCGAATTGGAGAGATAGATGAATACGAATGGTTGGAGCATAGAGTACGAGTCTAAGGTATTGGGTTGTAGTGGTAGGAAGAGGCTCTGCAGTTGAGTGTGCGGAGGCCTAGTAGAGTCTGCAGCTGAGTGGCAGACCCCTGTAGCTGGGTATCGAGTCTGTAATCTTGAACAAAGAATAATAAAGAGTAGTTGATTCCAATTTTTGTGCATTTGCTTGTGTATTCCTGTGCACTCCAAGATCTTTCTCCTCCATATTAGAAAACAAATCTCGATATCCTGTCATGTGAAAAGATGCACCACTGTCCAAGAACAATATCGATCCCATCACACTTGATACCAAGCATGTGATGAATGAAAAATCAAGCTCAAATTGCGAGGCTAAGGCCTCTCCCGCTGCAGATCTAGCAGCTTGCTTATTTTTCTTCTTTTGTGGACAATTTGTGACATAATGTCCGTGTTGGTGTCAGTCAAAGCACTTCACCTTGGACATGTCCTGCTTATTGCCTTTTGCATCGAAATGAGAAGTTTTCTTGTTCTTCCCCTTCTTTTCTTTGGCAGTTAAAGTGCAATTTTCTTCATCAATTGCCTTTGATGAAGATCCGTCCCTGGTATTTCGCCTGATCTCCTCCTGCACAAGATCTGACTAAAGTCTCTCCCATCCTGGAAATTTCTCCCAACCATTGACAGAGTCCTGATAAGAATGCCAACTCTTCGGAAGACCAAGGAGAGCCAAGCTCACCAAGTCCTCATCATCGACAGTCACCCCCACACTTCCCAGCTCATCCCTGCACTGAGTGAACTTCGTGAGATACTTGGGCATGCTGTCTCCCTTCTCGCACTTAATGTTTCTGAGTTTATCCTTGAGCGCCAACTTCCTTTGGTCGCTCTTGCTTTGGAATAGATCTGTCAACACTTTCCACATCAAGTATGGAGAAGCCTTTCCATGCAAGCTAGACACAATGTGATCCTTCACGCCCTCCAACAGAATCCTTCGACACTTTGTTGTCTTCTTTTTCCAAACCACAGCTTCAGCAGCATCAGTAGGCTTTGGGACCTCAACCTCTATGAACTCCTTCAGCCCATTTTCATCTAACACTGCCTCCATCCTATCTTTCCATGCAATATAATTTGAGCTACCTTCAAGAGCATACTCCAATCGCAATTCATTGAAAGACATTTCAACTTTGACACCAAGAAAACACTGCTGCAAATTCGAATTCCACCAGCTCAAAACTCAACCGCTTCTGATCTAAAATTCGTGAGAACAAAGTATTTCTCATACAGAGATTGACTGTATGGGCTTTTACCAGATATCTCACTTTCTAAAGGAAGGATGAATCCAGAGGCTACGTGGCCCGATTACAGAGTCTGCCTAAAGAAATAAAATGTAAACACTTTCTGAATAATAGATCTGATGATCAACAGCTTTGATACCATGTAGAAATTTTGAATAATATGAAACTTATTCATAGAGATTATCCTGATTATACACTATTGCAGAATACATGCATAATATATAACCTCCTCTACGTTGATCATCAATTTTGCGGAATTAAAAACAATGAAGCATCAATCGCATGCACACATTAACAAAGTATGTAACCCGAGGAAAGCATACAACTGAAAACCCCACACTATCTGTATATTATATTTATTGAGAACATGTAACAATACATAGTGCAATACTCCTCACAAGTACTCAGTACTATCTCCACCTGTTACACACAAACTAGCTCAGATCTGATGCCTCAAATCTCCTCCACTGTTTTCCTGCCTCCACTGCGCAATCCTGCATGAGAATAATGATGAATGGCTGAAGAAAACTCGTATTTCCGTGGCTGAACCACGCAATCCTCATTCTCATTACTCAATCCCATTGATTTTGCAAGATCTCATGCACAAATATAGTCACAACTGATAGCAATCTCAACCTCTAACACCTGTCTCCACTGAACTGTCCATGCACTGAGTTAACTGATGTATTCTTTAGTTTCTTTATGAGTTAATAATTAATGAATTAATTTAACAATTAATTCACATCACTCATCACTAGTGTATTTGTAGTTAAACTAAATACAACTAGTTCAACCAAGTCAAACTGAACACAACTCCATCAACTCCACAATCAACTCCACCAAACTCAACCACATGAGTTCTAACTGAAGTCCTGCATGCAATAGCTCAACTTACCCACAAGAAAAGCATATTTCCTTTTGACAGCTGCATGTGCCACATCTGTAGCTCAAACTGAAGTGCTCCAAAAGGATAAGATAATGTTTATAGTCCAAATATTATTATGAGCTAATAATATTCGACTGTTCTATTTTTAGCCTAGCAGTCTAAAAATAGACTCCACCCATATGTCTAAAAATAGAAGTCCATCTATTTTTACCAACATGACCAATCATCCACAAATAGCATCCTGCAACTCATAGACCATGATCCATATGTCTAAAAATAGACTTTGCGCCAAAAATAGCCTGCGGGCCCACTTAGTGAAGGCGACTTCTTTCCACTAAGCTCCATCATCTTGTTGTATTCTCAACACTCCCTCTCAACAAGATATGGATTATCATCAACCCCTATCCTGCCTCGGTGGTATTCGAATTTGCTCCTGGTGAGCGCCTTCGTCAAGATATCAGCATCCTGATCCTCCGTTGGAATGTATGAAAGTAACATGATTCTCCGCTGCACACAATCTCTGATATGATGGTACCTGATGTCAATGTGCTTAGATCTATCATGAAATACTGGATTAGCCAAGAGTTTAATGCAACTCTGGTTATCACAATAAATCACAGTAGGCTCCAAGTAAGGACCGAACAACCCGACCAGGATCTTCCTCATCCATATGGCCTCGCATGTAGCCAAACTTGCTGCCATATACTCGGCCTCTGTTGAACTGAGTGCCACGGATCTCTACTTCCTACTGTACCAAGAAACTGTTGTCGACCCGATACTAAAGACCCCTCCAGATGTGCTCTTTCTGTCCGTTGGGCTTCCTGCCCAATTTGCATCCGTGAAGCCACATAGCTTCACCTCATCCTCCTGTCTGTACCAAAATCCATATCCCGATGTGCCTCTAAGATAACGCAATACATGATTGCCTGCCTTCCAAAAGAGCTTGGTTGGCTTAACCATAGCTTGTGAAAGCTGGTTAACAGCATAGCATATATCGGGTCGTGTATTGACCAGATACATAAGCGACCCCACCAACTGTCGATAAATAGTGGCATCCACTACTTCTTCTGAAGTAGCATCCTCCTTCCTCCAACCTCCAGGAAGAGGAGTATCAACAGGCTTGCAGCCATGCATGTTGAACTTCTCCAGTATCTCCCGAGCATACATACCCTGAGAAACAAATAGTCCATCACTGCGCTACCAAATTTCCAATCCTAGGAAATAATGAAGGAGGCCCAAGTCCTTCATCTCAAACTCCTTAGAAAGATCATCCTTGCATGAAAGTATCAACAGCTCATCACCTGTTAGAATCAAATCATGTACATAAAGTACAATGATAAGCAACTTACCCTCCACCACAATCTGGTATAGGTTAGGATCCATCTCACTCTTGGAGAATCCAAGTCCGGTAAAATAATTGTGTATCCGTGTGTACCAAGCACGTGGTGCTTGTTTCAACCCATACAACGCTCTCTTGAGCCTGCACACATGCGACTCACTGTTGAAGATCTCAAAACCTTCGGGTTGCTCTATGTACACCTCCTCCTCAATGACTCCATTGAGGAATGCAGTCTTCACATCCATCTGATGAATGTGCCACCCCATCTACGCTGAGAGAGCAAGAATCGTCTGTATGGAAGAATACCTTGTGATAGGTGCAAAGGTATCCTCATAATCGATCCCCTCTATCTGTGAAAATCCTCGGGCAACAAATCTTGCCTTGTACTTCTCCACACTCCTGTCAGCTGCCTGCTTAACTTTGTAGATCAATCTCAAACCCACCACTAATTTCCCTTCCGGTCTTGGGACAATCTCCCATGCACTGTTTCTGACAATTGAATCATACTCTTCCACCATGGCATCTATCCATGCGGGATCCTCCACAACTTCCTCGAAAGAGGATGGCTCAGTCACAACACATTTGCTCACAAGAGCCATGTATCCAGTGTACCGATCAGGTGACTGTCTCTGTCTACGTTGAGCTGTAGGTGGTCCTACAACCTTCTCTGCATCTTGAGCCAGTCACTCAGCTTCTGTCAAGTGCTTTCGCCCTCTGATGGTTGGTGCTACATGAGTGGTCTCTTCCACTCCATGAACTTCGTCCTGTGGCTGATCCACGTCCTGAATCTCATCCTTAGGAACTAATAGCTCCTCATCTGCATGCAAGTGTGGCTCCCTCTCAAGCGAACACTTCATGGCTTTCTCCTCCTGAAATTTTATATCTCGTCGCACAACAGTCTTGCCACTGTCTGGAAAATACACACGATAGTTGTGGGGCATATCAGTGTACCCCACAAATATCCCAACCTCTACGGTCGACTCTAGATTCTTCCTAGCATCCTTCGTCACATGCATGTAAACGTTAGAACCAAAAATCCTCAAATGAGAAATATCAAGCCTCTTACCAGAATAAGCCTCCTCAGGTGTACTCATGCCAAGTATCCTGTGAGGACAATGGTTCTGCACATATACTGCAGTATTGCATGCTTCCGCCCACAAGTGAAGGGGCAGGCCCTGATCATGCAACATCGCCCGTGCAGCACCCACAATCGTTTTGTTCTTCCGCTTAGCAACCCTGTTCTGTTGTGGGTTATGGGGAGCTATGAGCTCTCTTCAAATCCCTTATGCGCTGCAGAAGTCCTTGAACTCGCCAGAGATGTATTCACCACCATTGTCACTCCTAAGAGCCTTCACCTTCTTCCCGACTCCTTCTCAACCAGTGCTTTGAACTCATAGAACTTTGAATGTCTCGCTCTTCTTTTGCATGAAGAAGATCCAACACTTCCGAGAGAAATCATCAACAAAGATCACATAGTACCTGTGCTTTGCTGTCGAAGCTACTGAGAAAGGTTCACCCACGTCTGTGTGAATTCTCTCAAGGATCGTCGTGGCATGACTATCCTTCTCGTGAAAGGTGGATTTCACAAATTTTCCCAAAGTACACCCCTTGCACTGATCTGACTGCGCAAGAGTGCCTTTAGGAAGCCCTGTAGTAATCTGTTGCAGTATCTTCAAGGCTCCATGGTGAAGGTGACCCAATCTCCTGTGCCACAGCTCGCCATCATCCTGGCTCACCAATCCTTTTGCCTTGCATGCCATTGCTCCACAGCCATCTACATGTAACTGATAAAGGTTTCTGACTCGAACCCCTATCTTCCGGATTTCTCCAGTTGTCTTACTGTGCAGGAAAGTCTTTCCCTCACTGAAAACAACATCATATCCCTTGTCTTCTAACATCGCCACAGAGATAAGATTCCTCTTCAATCCTGGAACATGAATCACTTCCTTCAATACGAAGGGTTTACCAGACTCCCTCTCAAAGGAAATGGTACTGATATCGGTCGCACTGAATCTACCATCATCGCCCATCTCGATGTGCACTCCGAGATTTTTCTCCTGCAGATCAGAAAATAAATCTCGATCTCCTGTCATGTGAAAAGACGCACCACTGTCCAAGAACCATACCAATCCCATCACACTTGATACCAAGCATGTGATCAATGAAAAATCAAGCTCAAATTGCGAGGCTAAGGCCTCTCCCGCTGCAAATCCAGCAACTTGCATATTTTTCTTCTTCTACGGACAATTTGTGGCATAATGTCTGTGCTGGTGACAGTGAAAGCACTTCACCTTGGACATGTCCTGCTTCTTGCCTTTCAGACCGGAATGAGAAGTTTTTTTTTTCTTCCCCTTCTTTGCTTTGGCAGCCAAAGCGCAATTTTCTTCATCGGTTGCCTTTGATGAAGATCTGTCCCTCGTATTCCACCTGATCTCCTCCTGCACAAGATCTGACCAAAGTCTCTCCCATCCTAGAAATTTCTCCCGACCATTGACAGAGTCTTGATAGGAATGCCAACTCTTCGGAAGACCAAGGAGAGCCAAGCTCACCAAGTCCTCATCATCGACAATCACCCCCACACTTCCCAGCTCGTCACTGCACTAAGTGAACTTCGTGAGATACTTGGGCAGGCTGTCTCCCTTCTCGCACTTAACGTTTCTGATTTTATCCTTGAGCACCAACTTCCTCTGGTCACTCTTGCTTTGGAATAGATCTGTCAACGCTTTCCACATCAAGTATGGAGAAGCCTTTCCATGCAGGCTGGACACAATGTGATCCTTCACACCCTCCAACAGAATCCTTCGACACTTTGTTGTCTTATTTTGCCCAACCACAACTTCAGCAGCATCAGTAGGCTTTGGGACCTCAACCTCTATGAACTCCTTCAGCCCATTGTCATCTAACACCGCCTCCATCCTGTCTTTCCATGCAATATAATTTGAGTTGCCTTCAAGAGAATACTCCAATCGCAATCCGTTGAAAGACATTTCCACTTTGACACCAAGAAAACATTGCTGCAAATTCGAATTCCACCAGCTCAAAACTCAACCGATTCTGATCTAAAATTCGTGAGAACAAAGTATTTCTTGTACAGAGATTGATTGTATGGGCTTTTACCGGATATCTCACTTTCCAAAGTTAGGGTGAATCCAGAGGCTACCTGGCCCGATTACAGACTCTTCCTGAAGAAATAAAATGTAAACACTTTCTGAATAATAGATCTGATGATCAACAGCTTTGATACCATGTAGAAATTTTGAATAATATGACACTTATTCACAGAGATTATCTCGATTATACACTATTGCAGAATACATGCATAATACATAACCTCCTCTACGTTTATCATCAATTTTGCGGAATTAAAAACAATGAAGCATCAATCGCATGCACACATTAACATAGTATGTAACCTAGGGAAAGCATACAGCTAAAAACCCCACACTATCTATATATTATATTGATTGAGAACATGTGCAAATACATATTACAATACTCCTCACAAGTACTCGGTACTATCTCCACCTGTTACACACAAACTAGCTCAGATCTGATGCCTCAAATCTCCTCCACTATTTTCCTGCCTCCACCGTGCAATCCTGCATGAGAATAATGATGAATGGCTGAAGCAAGCTCGTATTTCCTTGGCTGAACCATGCAATCCTCATTGGCATTACTCAATCCCATTGATTGTGCAAGATATCATGCACAACTATAGTCACAACTGATAGCAATCTCAACCTCTAACACCTGTCTCCATTGAACTGTCCATTCACTGAGTTAAGTGATGTATTCTTTAGTTTCTTTATGAGTTAATAATTAGTGAATTAATTTAACAATTAATTCACATCACTCATCACTAGTGTATTTGTAGTTAAACTAAATACAACTAGTTCAACCAAGTCAAACTGAACACAACTCCATCAACTCCACCAAACTCAACCACATGAGTTCTAACTGAAGTCCTGCATGCAATAGCTCAACTGACCCACAAGAAAAGCGTATTTCCTTCTGACAGCTGCATGTGCCACATCTGTAGCTCAAACTGAAGTGCTCCAAGAGGATAAGATAATGTTTATAGTCCAAATATTATTATGAGCTAATAATATTCGATTGTTCTATTTTTAGCCTGGGAGTCTAAAAATAGACTCCACCCAAATGTCTAAAAATATAAGTCCATCAATTTTTACCAACATGACCAATCATCCACAAATAGCATCCTACAACTCATAGACCATGATCCATATGTCTAAAAATAGATTTTGCGCCAAAGTGGAGGCGACTTCTTTCCACTAAGCTCCATCATCTTGTTGCATTCTCAACATCATTTATGGATTCAAAGGCATTTCATCCCTCTGCGATGGCCTGCCTGTTCATTGACATACATCACACGCCTTACAATATGCTTTTGAATCATGATGAAGGGTTGGCCGCCACAACCCGACGCGTAGAATCTTTTGCGCAGTTTCTCTCCCTGCATAGTGTCCTCCTGTGGCGCCCCCATGATCATCCATGAGGATGCTACTTCGTTCAAACTCAAGTACATATCATCGCAATATCTCATCAGTCCCCATATTGTATAGATGCCCAGCAATGACAGAGAAATATGTCACGCGCACCACTAATTCCTTTTTTTGTTGGATAGAGTATCCTTCCGGTGCAGTTCTTGTTGTTAGGAAGTGTATTATATCCTTGAAATGGCCATCTGAAACACGCAGTGCAAATAGTTGCACGTCAAGCAATCCTTCTTCCAAGTTAGTAGGTTCCTCCCCTGTTTTGATGCGCGACAGATGGTCTGGTCCCGCGCTCAGTCATCTAAGCTTCACAACAACTTCAAAGTCATACTCTTGGAACAATAAGAGCCATCTGTAGATGTGCCCCCCCAACACATGCTTATTGACCAGGTACTTCAGCGCAGAGTGATCCATATACATCTTAAAATGGCCTCCTAGTAAGTAGTTCTGGTACTTCTAAAGCGCATACACCATAGCTAGCCCCTTGCATTCGGTGGTAGAATAGTTCTTCTCTTCTTTGGATAATCTGTGACTAGGGAATGCGATAGTATGGTCCAAGCCTTCTCCTCCATATTGTGTTAGTGCTGCCCCCATCGCTATACATGACGCATCGACATGTACATGAAACTCTTTCTTCCAGTCTGAGAAGACTAGAATCAGCGCGGTAACCATCTTTTCTTTCAATATATCCAAGATTTTCTTACATTCATCATTCCAGCAGAACATGACATCCTTATTCAACAATTTTTCCATCAGCACGGTGATCTGGGCATGGATTTCGATAAACTTTCTGTAATATCCTGTATTTCCCAAAGTAGCACGCAGTTGTTTCACACTCCTTGGCACTTCTAAGTTTTATATCACCGTGATCTTTGCGGGGTCTACCATCAGTCCTTGTCTGCAAACCACATTCCTCAATAGGTTCCCAAAAGGAACGCAAAACAGACACTTCTTGATATTGAGCGCGATCTGGTATCTTCGACATGTGTCCAGAATCAAGTGCAAGCTTGCTACGTGGCACTTAACCAGCCCAAATACAGTCCAGTCATCAAAATATACCTCTAGGAACTTATGAATAAATTCCTTGAATGTCGCAACAACCATGAGTGAAAATATTGCAGGCGTGTTCTTCAATCCAAACGGCATTACAGTGTATTAAAAACAACCCCAATCAATCGCGAAGGTTGTCTTGCTCTTGTCCTCTGATGCGATTTTGATTTGGTGGTACCCAAAGAACCCATCAGTGAAGGAATATGCTTCCTAGCCACCTACATTGTCCAACACTTCATCCGTGAATGGAGTCGGGAAAGGATCATGCACACAAGCGTCATTCATTTTTATGAGATCCACACATATCCTTATCTCATCCTTCTACTTCTTCTCTTGCACCACCATTGGCCTTCCCCAATCGAATTCTTCCATGGGCTCAAAGATGCCTGCCGCTAGCATTTTTTATAGCTCTAAGAGGACCTTCTCCTTGTATTTTGGATTGAGGCGGTAAGGCCTCTGCTTGACTGGATTCGTGTCAGGCTTTAACATGATCTTCATCACTCCTAGGTCTCTGATTATTCCTTTTAGATCAGTAAACTTGGTAGGGAATAAGTCCTAGTATTCTCGAAGCAATTCAGTGACCTTATCCACCGTCATGTTGTCCTAGTAGTCTCCAATATTCACGAATTTGGGCTCTGCCTCCATACCAATGTTCACTTGTTTTTTTTCACCGACGCGGTTTTATCATGGTTCTCAATCTGTGATCCTTGAACCTTGCGGTGGCCTTCTATTTCTAAAATTTTAATCTTTCACAGATCCTCTTCCTTTGCTTCAGTAGTTACATTATAATATTTGAGCGTGTGACTTAGCTGAGTAGCCCATTCAGGTTGAATCAAATCTAAAGGATCCTGTGGTATCCTAAAGATGGTTGCTTTCACCTCTTGGAGCGCTTCATCAATACTGTCAAACCCATCCTCAAAACTGAATGTCATCATGAATCCTTCACGTAGGATATCCCATTCACCTATCCCATGGCAGAGCTCTATTTCTATATACCAATTCATTGGGATAACATCCAGGGTATGACAGAACAGGTGCACCCACTCAGGTTGGGGTTTTTCTCCATAAGCCTGCGTCCATTTGGCCAGATGTGCGTGTGGATCATTATGCCCATCGTACTTATCTGTCAGTCACATCTTAGGCTTCCCAAATCATGTTCTCATCATCTTCCTACATTCACGCCAATCATCAAAGCTTCCCTTGTGCGCCCCCCACCATCTTGCGGGCTACCCAGTCTAAGGCCTGGAAGCACTGCTTTTCTGGTACCTCCATTTCAAATGCATCCATAAAGATATCTACCTCATTTACAACATCATAAATAGGTAGGTTTCTTACCTCTGATGACACACAGTGCAATGACAGGGTCATCATGTTGCAATTCAACGTCCAGTGTTCTATTTCTTCGTCGGAGTCCAAGTGTGGGAACTATCGCGATCCCATGCAATCCTTCCATCTACAGTGGGATTCACCCAATATTGGTCTCATGCTGTTATCTTATAGATACAATCCATTTCTTCATCACTCTCATAATCATGGACTGGTTCTATATAGCATGATCCTTAAGCAGGATCTAGGGGTATTATTGCGCGCATCGGTTTCTTCTCAAAAATCATCTTTCGCTTCTTCAGATTGATTACCCTATTCATATCAGTAGCCCAGTAAATTACCAGGAGCGCAATGTAGGGATTTCTATCATCCACTATGTCTATTACTTCAAAATCGGTCAGTGCGCTCACTCCCTCAATATCCACGGTGACCCCCTGCAGCTGCCCCATGGGGATGATTTTCTGTTGATTCGTCATCCTTATCTAAATCGGATACCATTGAAGTGCAGGTCTCCCCATTCACTCCCAAGTCTGCTTTGGTAGGACATTGCATTTGACCCCAGGTCCAAAATGACCTAATCCATTTCATACTCTCCTATTTGTGTGGTCAGTCTCATCTCCTATCCTGTCCTTGTTTTATGCTTGCCAATCATTCGTACTACATGCAACTCACCTGACATGGTTCCAGCGCATCTATTGATGAGTTCTTGTAACCCTTTCACAGCCTTACTATCGCATAGTAACTCCATACAGGTTTCCAAGAAAGTTGTGAGCATAGAGGGGTCCATCTTCAGCTCAGGCTTATCCTTGCTTCCTGAGGTGGAGGCCTCAATGAAGCTCTTTTTAGATTCCATGAAGGTTTCACAAGCGTGCTCCAAATCGAACTTAGCCCCTTTCACTGGGGCTTTGTGAACCCATGCGTTGTCTTATGGTTGTTTCCCTTTGTCATCTCGTGTCACGATTCCACTTCTGAGTACTATATTTACGTTCCTCACGCGGCTCAGATCTCATCATCTATAGGTTCTGAGTTGATGGAGGTGGTAGCGCCCCTTTTTCACGTATCCAAGCTATCAGTGTAGGACAATATTTTGTTTCATTATCAAACAGCGTGCAATACTTGCATGACGTACGTGTTGGATTATTGCAATCATGGGCATAGTGTCTTGGTCCTCCGTAATTGTAGTAGATCAACTGTCCTTGATCTCTACAATTTCCTCCTCCGCCTCGAGCTCATCCGCGCCCCTGAAATCCTATCCGTGCCATCCCTGCATTCTGGTCAAGGGGCCACATTTCAGCCTAAACCCTGTAGGTGAAAGTTTTATCCATCATCAATTCATAGTTCCTGCAAGTACGCTCATCATGTCCTACCGACCTACAAAAGTTACAGAATAGTTGTTGTGGTGCTTGTACATACTTTTGTAGCAAGTGACAGTTATCCATGGCATGTTTTCCGGCTACCTGATAGATAGCGCACCATAATGTAGGCCCTGCGCTAGGTCCTGCTTGAGCTTCTGGCCTTAAAGGCATTGGTCCTCCTCCTGCAATGTAATTTGCAAATACTGGGCAATGGTCTTTGTCATGACCCTGACTCTTGAATTTCAAGCACCATACCTCCTCGCGTATCTTTGGACGAACTATCTTGTCCTGCTTCATACTTTTCATCTCAAGGCACAGATTCTTCAGCTGCACATGAATCTGCTGAACTCCTAGATTAGGATCCTACATCGGAGTCTAATGCAATCTCTGGCGATCTCCAAGGCCTCAACCTACGTTTATATCTTCTGCTCTGATAGTGCACTCCTTAAGTGTAGTAGTAGCGAGGCCACAAACCACTCGTGATGTTGTCCATCTATCAAATTCATGTTGGCTTCGTGGATTGTACATGTCAGCCTTTGATCTAGTTCCCTAGGCCTCTCACCTAGTTGAATTGTGATCTATTTGAATTCCAAAATCGACTACACCTCATATTTAGGCCTACTAAATTCCTTATTTAGTGTTGCCTGGATGTTCGCTACTCCAGCATTCGGGTTATCATTAGAGTACTTAAGGTTAGTGCATGATCTTGAAAAGCACTAGCCAGTGTCACCTTCTTTATATGATCATCTGTAACACCCTGAGTTTCCCATACAACCCTCACAATGAACTAGAATTGGTCTTGGTCCTCATTTCCCAAGCCTTTGAACAAAGGCAACTTCATTGTGTTTTCCATACTGAACCAGGGTGGAGGTGGAGGTGGTACGGGCAAAGTCGAAGGCGATGGTGGTGAAGTCAGAGGTGGTGTGGGTGGAGTTGGTATTCGTGAGAATCATGTCTTATTAACTGGATAGCACTTCGTGGAGAAACCTTAGCTATCCCTTCTTCATCTCTTCACGGAAGTGAAATCAATGGGCTATACTCCCGACCCTTATTTCCTTCGTTCCTGTAAGTTTTTCCACTTCGCGTAGTCCCAAACATCAAGGTAGCTACATAACCCATTTTTCGTACAATCGTATTTTAATCCAAGTATTCAAGGATTTTACGTACTTACCTCACAGTACTTTGAAAAAGCGTCATTCCACCTCGTTATAGCTGACTGAGGTGTCTACCACAAATTCAGTCACAAATCCTCTTATGACGCGATCAAGACAATGATCGACATCGCAGGTGATCTTATCCTCCAATGCTTCCAACCTTCGCACTAGCTCTGGGGTCCACACAATAGGACTGTCAAGTTTCCACCTTCCTTAGCTATCTTCTAGCTTCACGATCCACTCGTATAGCTCAACAGGGAAAGAGTAGAAAAATATTTCATGGATATTTGTATACAGGTATTGGTCCAACCATTGTTCTTTTGACAATCACGAGTTTTTGTTCTCTTGTGTCATGAATTCATGGATCTTTCTATCTAACCATTCTCCAATCTCCTTCTTAGTTGGATTCCATTGATATGACATCACACATCTCTTATGTAGATTCTAGTCCTGGCAACGGAACCATTTGTTGGCTTGAGGGGGCCTGACCCAGGTTCAGTGTTAATTAGCCAAACAAATCCCTACACTACTGGCCCTTTCGACATCATCCCACGAAGTGTGGACCGAAGTCTCACCTGAAGCAATATGGGGGGATGTTGGAACCAAGTTTTTGCACCCTTGAGATGGTTATGATGTCGTTTGATCTCTTATATCCCTGCCTTCACGCAGGTGATCTCGCTCTAGGTCTTGTAAGACAAGCCCTCTATTCCAGCTTTCAATACCTTCGTGAAAGTAAATGATCGACCTTCGTGTAGCTCTAACCTGTAGCTCAGGTACTTTCACACTACTATAGCAATGTGCCATGCATAGTCCTCAATTATCCTTAAGTGATTTTCTTATCTTGTCGAAAACTTTAAGTTATCACCACGTAAGAAAATATTTGTGATTGCATTCAATTATTCAATGTAATTGCATTCATTCATGCATCATATAAGCACAATAAATTAAATTCATACACAACATATCCAAACCCATTAATAGAACAAATACATAGAATTTGTAGAATAACTCCTTTTAATAATATCTTCCAAGTATTACAGACTTTTTTCACCTTGCGCACACAGCTGCAGGGGTCCACGCACTAAGCTGCGGACTTCTACCCTAGGCCTCTACACACTCAGTTTCAAAGCCTCTACCTATGCTACAACCCGAGACTTAGACTTCTTGATCTAAAGTTATGACTTTCTTCCTCATTATGTTAACTATTAGCTTATAGGGGCCTGACCCAGGTTCGGAAGAGTTATTAGCCAAACAAATCCCACGCTATTGGCCCTTTCAGCAAGAGCTTGCGGAGCGCAGACTGAAGTCTCACCCGAGGTAGTAGGGGAGGGTGATGGAACCAGGTTTCCACACCCTTGGGATGTCTAGATGTAGTCTGGAAGGGTCGCGGACTGATCTATGCCTCATGCTCCTCTACACGGCTGTTAGGCCTTCGCGTAGATCTACACCGATGTGCTCTCATTATTATGAGTTTGTTATAGTTCAGATATGCTTCTTAAGGTCTTTAAGCAAACATTTAACAGAGATAACTAGTGCGCGCAATCATATATAAGCATATATTCCAAACAGAAACATATAGATCATAACAGATGCATAAACCAGAATGTATCCAAATCCACAATATTTCAGAATCAACTTATCTTTATTATCGTCTTTGCTTCATTACAATCCCCTTCTTACCCTACGCACTCAGCTATAGGGGTCTGCGCACATAGTTCCTGACTCTACCAGGCCTCTGCGCACACAGCTGCAGAGCTTCTATCTACCTACCAACACCCTTGACTCAGACTTACAAACGCATAGAGAATATTTCCTTCATAAACCCATAACATTAAGATCAAAACTTAAAAAATTGCCTTCTACCCTTAGAGCCTTGCTCTATTTATACATTCCCATGGTCCGCGGACCATGGGTAGGCCAACTCACTATCTATTTTCTTACATTATTTTCGGGCGGACAACCCTTTGACTTGACTTATTACAATTTTCGTTCTGCGCACTTCATGGAGCCTTTACCACACTATTACCCAAAATTGTGGACTTTACGCCCCAAACCCATTACGCGGGGCCTCCGCTACCCAACAGGCCCCCAACACAATCACCATGACTCGTCCTGAGTCACTCGACAGGTGCGGAAATCTTTGTATGGAGGTCATTCAGAAACTTCTGCACTTTACTTACACTTGCAACAAAATCTTCCACCATCTATTGTACCTGTTATACACTAACCATAGATGCATTAGTATCAGTTTCAGTTGCTTGTCTGGGTTCATATACTGCCTACATGTGTGCCATCTTTCACTTGATGGTTTTAGACACCGTGAATGCCTCATCAAGCTAAGGCTAGATGTGTTCTTTAATCACTGCTTCCTTTTGTCGAGAGGCATCAACTTGTATCTTGAGAGCCTGGGCTTCCCTCATCTTGTCCAATTGCTGCGTAATAGCAACCGTCTGTGCGGTCCCCCTGATATTATCATAGGTTTGTTGTAGCTCCCTTGCTTTAGTTTCCAACTGTTGTAAGGTTGGGTCTTCCTCTAGTGAGGTGACCGTAATCAGTGACTGATCCAACAAGTCGGTGCACTCCTGCATGGCACATGCAATTATTTCCCACCTAGATTGAATGATGCCTTTCCGCTGTTATATGACATCAAGTGGTGTAGAGGGTTGTGATTTCAGTTTCAGTTCAGCAATCTGCAAGTTGAGGGCCAACTGGATCCTCGCTGCTTTTTCCTTTGCTTTGCGGAACCCACTAACCAACTTGTGGATCCGTATACCGACAGGTAAATCTACCACAATCTCGAGTTCAGGGGCATGACAACATGCTTCCCCACAATTTTCTCCAACTTTCGATTCTGTGCTGCTGCTTCATCACGTTGGAGGCTCAGATGCTCTATGTTAATTCGTTGCTCACTGAGTACCTATACCGCACGTCCTTCCCTAGCACGGAGCTCCGTCATTGCGTCGTCCTGGAGTTGGTATAAGCTCTCACGTGGGAGGGCAACCAAATTTAAACCAAGCCTCGTAAGCCTACCTACCACAGCTCGGTCTGCCACATTTTCTGTTGTCAATGCTCCTACTGGGAGTGTGATAGTATTAGCCATTTTGGCCTGCATCAGTTTCTCAGTTGCTGACATACTCATAGCTCCATGGGTAGTGACGATGCCCGGATGTGAGGCCTGTGCTTCAAGTTCTTACAGTTGCACACTGAGTGCCCCCAACACAGTCTGTTGCTCCGTCATGGCATCGTCGAGCTACTCCCGGGTGACTTTGCGAACTGTATCCCCTATGTCACATAGGTCGCCTTCAGTCAGTGTGACAGGTTCCCCGTCTAACTTAGATGCCTTGGTATTCTTTTGTGACTTTGACCGTTCTGTTAGCTGTGGTCGTTTTAAGGGTGAACTTGTGGTGGTTGGCGTCGCACCTTCTGTCTCTGTATCCATGCGCGGCTCTGTGGTCACATTTGGGCCACTTTCGCTCTCTATCATAGCAGCCCCTTCTATTGTCGCCTTGCTTGTAGAGGTCTGCGCTGCCTCCTGGACCACCCGTACTTCCGCAACGTGCTATTCCTTTCACTTCTGTTGCGCTAAGCACTTGGCCTCAGCCCTCTGTTTTTGGATGGTGGCCTCATCGCACCCTACCACATCTGGTCCGCACCACTCTGATGGCCAAGTATCTAATATTTCAAAAATAGCATCGTTGATAGCAATGAAGGGAAGTGTGGACCATGTCTGCTCTGGATCCTTGTGTGCACGGATGTATACATGGTGCATATCAACCTTAAAATCGGCGACGTTCTTCACGCTGCCATATACCTCGGTAGATAGACGAGGTTGCTAGTTGATCCATTGTCGTATGTTCGCATCCATTAGTATCCAGAAAATCTTGATTTTTCGAAGTCTTGCAGTGTCCTTCATCGCCCAGAGTGACGCATATTTTGCGGCCTCTGGACAATCTTGGTCCAAGGAAGGAAACTGACTATCTTCGGGTAATTCACTTGTAACCAATAGGATTGATAATAGCAACCACGCATAGTGGAAGGTCTTACCCTCCTCCTGGGCCTCCCTGCAATTGGTTAGAAATTTGTCATAGATGAATTGCACCCAATTGAACCATTCCCCTGCTGCACATTGTTCAGCTAACATGACGACTACTGTTGGGACCTCATTGCCTTGACATTTCCTCATCACTTTGCCTGCCAGCAACTGGGTAGCAATGTAGACTCCTCTGTCCTGAATACTAGCAATAGCATACCCTCTCTGCTTTTTCTCCAATTTGTATTTCTTTTCAAGGCTTCCATCATCGTCACATCGCCACTCATATCAACTATTTCCGTTGGGTCCCTTCCTTCACAGAGAAGCCAAGAGATCTTATGAATGAGCTCCACTGTGATGAAGATGGGTTTGTCTATCCATAAGTATCCATCGTGTACCAGGTAGAGCAGTTGTCTGATGACCAATATTGTAATGGGAGGCCGATGAAAATGTGTAATTGAGAGTAGGCAGAGTAGCCTAGCCTCCTCCACCTTGCACAGCCATTCCTGCGGCTATTGTGTTGTCACATCCCCCTCCGAGCTTTGCTCCATCAGTTTGCTAGTTTCCAAATGGAGAAACTTCTTAGTATCCACAAGTTCCCAATCTTTAAACTTCATAGTAGGGATGCGGTCGGTCGTCGTTCCTTCAAACGGAACCCCTTTTGGGATAGACGGGGTGATGATTATGCTGTTGACGGCATCTAAATCTTTAAGTACCCTGGCCTTACCTTTCCTTGGAGGAACATACTTAGGTCGCTTTGCTGGAGCCCGTACTGGTTAGGTATCTTCTTCTATCTCTTCCTCTAGATCTATTTCTTTGACAAATGTCGAAGGATCCTCTTCCTCTTCATCGCTCTCAATAGTAACAATTTTGGCTTTTTCCTCCATCGACAATTTGCCAAAGCACAGATTTCACGGAGCCGACCTATTCTACTACCTATGGGTTCTTCTTGGTCCGCGGCGTCCTAGGTGATTTAGGGACTTCGACTGTCCATCCCGTCTGTGACACAAAGCTCTGCGTGACGTCCTTGGTGGTGAATATTCACCTGAGTAGGGACTCCTGTATTACCTTTGGCAATTCTTGAAACCATGAGCTTCCTCTTATGATTGCCTCATCCATATTGTGCTTCTATATTTGAACCCAGAACAGCTTACTATGCAAGGGGCCAAAGGGTGTGTGGTAACAACCAACCTATGCTTTATATACCTTTTCGACCTCAAATTCAGCTGTGCTCCTTGTTTATGGCTCATTAATGCGATTTTTGCGGCAATTCCCTTCAACCGTGTGTCTTAATGGCCCGCCACCCACTCCTCGGTGTCTTAAATGGGTCATCTTGTCATGAACAATATCTTCAACGGTCACCTTCCAACCTTCCCACACGGTAGTGCAGTCCCTGGTACGCGAGGCATTCTATGCTTACTACTAGCCCTTCCCGCCATGTCCGAATCTCACAACCTTCCTACAGACTTCTTTACAATCTCGTGCCCTCTTTCAACTGCGTGGAGCACTGAGACTGAGCCTCCTACAGATAGTCAGGTGGTTGCACTCCTCGTGCGAGACTTCCTCTTCCCTGCTAGCCCGGGCTGCAGGCACCCTTTGCGTACCTTGGAAGTAAGTACTGCATCGCGTTCTATGCTCTCTCATTCAGTAGGGTGTGATTTCAACCATGATAGCAGGGTCACGGCTCATTTTAGTATCGTAGGAGGGTCGGCAAGGTCTGATCCCCATATTCTCACATTCGCGCAGCCTGTTTGTGTGACTCCTATTTTTATTTTTCCAATTTCTTCATCTAGCCTCGCGCTTTTCCTCCTTAGCCTTGCCACCACTTCCTCAAGCTCATGAAGTCTCAAGCTGTCGTGCCAAATGTCTTCCTGCAACTGTTGGGTCCCTTTGTCCAGCTCCTTTCGTTCAGGTCAAACTGTAGGGGCAGTGGTTGGGGAAATTCTCTTCGTTTTCCTGGTTTCATTGCGTCTGGTCGTGGATAGAGTTCTCCTCACACATCCTTCTTTTTTTATGGTCTTATTGGCCTAGCAAACCCTTTTCATGCTCAGATTCAGTCGGGTCGATGGTTTTACAGCATACATCCGTACCATTCGCCGCGGCCGTCCTCCAACCCGTATGCACAACC
The DNA here is from genome assembly GCA_031772625.1 of Pinus tabuliformis. Lineage (NCBI taxonomy): Eukaryota > Viridiplantae > Streptophyta > Pinopsida > Pinales > Pinaceae > Pinus > Pinus tabuliformis. Next base: position 691,863,909 of record CM062813.1, on the reverse strand, counting down.
ACCTTCTAGCTTCGCGCTCATTCCACCTCATCTTCTGATGTGCTCACCATACTGGTGTGATTGTCGCACGCACCAGTCCTTTCGGTGCACCCTGCCACTTCCGCTCTACGATTGAAGTTCCATAATGGTTGACGAATTCCTCCCCAGTTTTTGCGCTATCGTCCGCTGGTTGATTCCTCACCTCAGTTGTCACGTGCCACAGAGATCTAATCATCATGTTACAGTTCAGCGTCGTGACTTCCTACAATCAGTTCTACCATCATTCTATCTCCTCATCTAAATCCAATGTGCCGGAACTATTGCTCTCCCATGAGACTCTGTCATCCGCTATGGGATTCATCCGATCCTGGTCTTGCACTGTTATCTAGTAGATGCAGTCTAGTTCATCATCACTATCCTCATCGTGCACCGGTTCGGTGCAACGTGCTCCTTCGGTTGGGTCCAGTGGAACTATGACACGCAGTGCCTTTTTCTCGAATGTCATCATTCATCTTTTTAAATTTATGACCCCATTCATGTTCGTGGCCCAATCTATCCCTAGCAGCATAGGGTATGGATTACTGTCATCAAAAATTTCTATCACCTCAATTTCTATCTACATACTTACACCTTCCATGTCCACTGTCACCCCTTGCAATCTTCCCATCGATAAGATCTTTTGTTGGTTGGCCATCCATAGTTGAATGGGAGACCACTGTAGTGTAGGCCTACCCATGCATTCCCATGTTTGCTTAGGCAATACATTCGCATCCTACCCCAGATCCAGGATAACCTAATCCATCTCATATTCACCGATTTATGTCGTCATTCGCATTTCCCACCCGATGCGTAAAGCATGTTTTCCCAGTTTCTGGATTATGCATGGCTCCCCTAATCCCACGCACCTAGTGATCAGCTCTTGTAGTCCTTTAACTACCTTATTTTCGCGTAGCGATTTCATACATGTCTCTAAAAAGGTAGTAAGCATAGAGGGATCTATTCCCAGCTCACTTGGATCCCTAATACCTAGAGTAGAGGCTTCCATGAAGTTGTCCTTAGCTTCCTTATACGTCCCCCTCACATGTTCCCTCTCAAAGTCAGGGACCTTCACATTTTCTCTGGGTTGTTTCCTCGCATCTCCCCTATAGTTGTGCCACTCCTTAGTACCATGTTTACGCTGGGTTCCTCTTCGCGTGGCTCAGACCTCATCATTTGGATATTTTGAGTTGGACTAGGCTGTAGTAACCCCTTTTCATGCCTTTGGGCAATCAGCGTTGGACAATCTACCATTTTATGGTCAAATTGCTCAAAATAAAAACACGATATTCTCATTGGGTTAGTACAATCATGAGCGTAGTGCCCTGGCCCTCCGCAATTATAACAGATCAGTTGTCTGCGCCCTCGTCCAGGTCCCATTCCTCCTCTCCCTCGTCCGCATCCTAGGAATCCACCGCGTGGCCTTGCGGCTAGGTCGAAACCCCGTGTTTCAGTCAGCGTTCTATAGGTTGTGGTCCTCTCCATCATTAGCTCGTAGCTTCAACACGTTTGCTCGTCGTGACCCACTGATCTACAAAAGTTGCAATACAGCTGTTGCGGGGTCTAGGTATACTTTTGCAATAGGTGATAGTTGTTTGTTGTGTGCTTTCCTCCTACATGATAAATCACGCACCATAGTGAGGAAGCCGCACTTGGCCCTGCTTGTACCTCCAGTATTAATGGCATTGGCCCCCCTCCCGCCAGATAGTTTGCGAATACAGGGTAGTGATCCTTGTTGTGCCCTTGGCTTTTGCATTTGATACACCATACTTCTTCATGCATCTCTAGTCGGGGCACCCTATCTTGCTTCAAGCTTTGCATCTCTAAGCATAGGTTTTGTAGTTGCGCGTGGATTTGCTGAACTCCCAACCCCGGATCCTGTATTGGAGTTTCATGCAACCTCATTGCTATCTCTAATGCTTTAGCTTGGGTTGAGATCTTTTGTTGTGTCAGCGTCGTCCTCAGATGTGGTGTCAAAGACGCCACAAACCACGCGCAGTGTTGCGCATCTATCAATGTCATGTTAGCCTCACGGATCATACTCTTCAACCTCTGATCCAGATCCCACGGGGTTTCACCTGGCAACATCACAATTTCTTTGAACCCAATGATCGACTGCGTCTCTGATTTCGGTCGGCTAAATTCTTTGTTCAATGCATCTTGGATCTACACTATACTGGCATTTGGATGATCGCCGGAATGCTTTATATACCACATCAACGCGCAGTCCTGCAGCTCGCTCACCAATGTATCCTTTTTGATGTTATGATCCGTAACGCCCTAGGTTTCCCATACTGCCTTTACCACGAACTAGAACTGATCTGGTTCCTCATTTCCTATGCCTTTAAATATGGGCAACTTGATTGCACTCACCATTCCGACCCTTGGAGGTAGCGGAGGTGGGGTAGGTGAAGATGGGGTCAATGTCAGTGAGGAGAGTGATGGCATGGATGGGGATGGTAACAGTGGAATGCGCTACTTGATCAACCAGACCACACTTCTCGGAGAGAACCCAATGAGCTCCTCATCGCTTTCTTGTGTCACTGAAATCTGGGGACTGTTCTCCAACCCTTCGGTCCCTCGGTAGCCTCTTCCGCTCCACATTACCCCTAACATCAATGGTTGCGCATAATCTATTTTTCACATAACAGCATTTTAATCCAAGTATTCAATGATTTGATTTACTTACCCCGTGGTCCTTGGAGAAAGCATATTTCTGCTTCACTGTAACTCACAGTAGTGTTTATCACGAACTCAGTGATAAACCCTCCTATTATACGATCCAACCAGTGATCTATTGCGCCGTGCGATTTTATCTTTAAACACTTCTAGCCTGCGCAACAACTCTATAGTCCACACAATGGGCTGATCCAGTCTACACCTTCCTTAACTGTCAGCTAGCCTCGTGATCCACTCATACAACTCTAACGAGAAGGTCACGAAGAAGATCTCGTGGATCTCCATATATATGTAGCGATCCAGCCACCTCTCTTTAGATATTTGTGAGTTTTTGTTTTCCTGTACCACGAACTCGTGCAATTTCTGATCCAACCAATCTTCAATCTCTTTCTTCGTAGGGTTCCAATGTTCCGACATTACACATCCCTTAGGCAGATCCTGGTCTCGACAATGGAACCATTTGTTGGCTTATAGGGGCTTGACCTAGGTTCAGAAGAGTTATTAGCCAAACAAATCCCGCGCTATCGGCCCTTTCAGCAACAGCCCGCAGAGCGCGAACTGAAGTCTCACCCGAGGTAGCAGGGGAGGGTGCTGGAACCAGGTTTCCACACCCTTGGGATGTCTAGATGTAGTATGGAAGGGTCACACACTGATCTGGCCCTCGCGCCCATCTCCACGGCTATCAGGCCTTCACGTAGATCCGCACCGATGCACTCTCATTATTATGAGTTTATTATAGTTCAGATCTGCTTCTTAAGGTCTTTAAGCAAACATTTAACAGAGATAACTAGTGCACGCAATCATATATAAGCATATATTCCAAACATAAACATATAGATCATAACGTATGCATAAACCAAAATGTAGCCAGATCGGCAATATTTCAAAATCAACTTAACTTTATTATCGTCTTTGCTTCATTACAATCTGCTTCTTACCCTACACACTCAACTGCAGGGGTCCACGCACACAGCTGCGAACTCTACCAGGCCTCTGCACACATAGCTGCAAAGCCTCTATCTACCTACCAACACCCTTGACTCGGATTTACAGATGCAGAGAGAATGTTGCCTTCATAAACCCATAAGATTAAGATAAAAACTTTAAAAACCACCTTCTACCCTCAGAGCCTTGCTCTATTTATACATTCCCATGTTCCGTGTACCATGGGCAGGCCGACTCACTATCTATTTTCTTACACTATTTTTGGATGGACAACCCTTTGACTTGACTTATTACAATTAGCGCTCCATGCACTTCACGGAGCCTTTACCACACTCTTACCCAAAATTTTGGACTTTACGCCCCAAACCCATTACGCGAGGCCTCCTCTACCCAACATTATCCTATTAACTACTTAGAGCTTAGCTCTTTTTGTACAATCCCATGGTCTGCGGACCATGGGTAGATCTCTTACAGCCGACTTTACTTTACAAAACTAAGGGCAGACTACCCTTGTGACACATAATATCTTCACGCTCTGCGACCACAAAATGCAGAGTCTTTACAATAATATTACAAAAACTTGACTAAAACATGGGAATTTAGCCCCAAAACTGCCCTTGGGGGATCCTGCTCCCAACAATCACCAAGCCATCTATCATGAGATGATAATCCACATCGTGTTCACTTGTACCCTATTGTAACATGTGTTGAATTTCCATGACCTTGGGTTTGGGTTAGAGTCTTAAAATCATTGACGCTACCAAGCCATGAATCTCAAACATAAACTACTTTACACAACGGAAATATAAAATATTAAATCACATACGTACAAGTATACACAATTTTTAACAAAATTGTACAATAGTGTACAACCCCAATCTTTTTTATATTAAACCAAATCTGAATAATACAACAGTATATGGTATACATGATACAATGACAAACTCCGTTGTAGCTTCTATGCCATATCTTGCCCTGTCGTTCCCTCGCTCCCATACTTCTCACTAGCTACCCCTTAGACCTTCAAAGGAAAACACATCGAGACTCTAGGAGGGATGCCACCTAACTGACGCAGGAAAACCCGAATATACCCACAGTATGCATATTGAAATGCATAAACCATTTGCCCCAGGAATTTTAACTCTCTGTCGAGTCAAATCCTCATTACTTAATGCTTAAGGCCCCTTTTATTAAAACTCGATGGAATGATTTATCAAACTAACCATAGATCAACCCTTAATTAATCCTTTCAATCGGGTCTTTGTTTAGCCCTCATAACCTTCGGATATATCTTTAATGAACCCTTCGTTAAACCTTAATGCCCGCACATATATAACCTTACCCATTCTTTATCCATTGGTTATATTGGACTTAACCACAAATCTATCTATCGGCATTATTTCTATCATGATTCTCATACAATAGAAATATTCACAAAAACATGTGTAACCATACATTTCCGCCTTTTCTCTACCTTTGTACATTTCTCAATGCATGCCTTTGTACATTTCTAAATGCATACCTTTGTACGATCCTATGTATTATTCTTCTCCTCTACGTATTTTCCTGGACTCTACATGCACATATGTTATACAGAATACTCTGATTCATTCATAATTCATCATTCGATACTCAAACCACACACTTATACAATTTTGGAATTTAATCTATATATATATATATATATATATATATATATATATATACAAACATTTACATAGTCTCACTATCTTTGGCCTAATATTCTAATGTCAATGGCCTCTGTTTGCAATCTGCCCATAGTCTTGCAGTCACCCTCTAGTTAGCTTAACTATTGAACTATCTCACCACATAATCCTTGTCTATTCCTTTTTGGCTTGCATTTATACAAAAGGATTCTAAAACCAATTCCTGGTTTAGATCCATAAACCTCTCAACAAAATCCTAAAATCTCTTCCTCATCCCTAAGGATCCTCTCCAATCCACAAAATCATGAACTAACTCCTATTCTGAGTTTTACAATCAGTTCTCAATCCCTCAGATCTCTCAAATACCCTAAATCTCTCATATTATCCTACATTCGAGAATATTTACAAATATGTCTCACAATATTCAATTAAATCCTATTCTAGCTTCGCTCATTACAATCACTCAAAACTCTTAATAATTACATTAATTCAATACTTAGGAAACCAACTTCCCTGAAACACAAGACCCCCTATGTCTACTAAAATACAATGATAATGTTGAGTTGAATGCTCTTTCATCAAACTCCCCATGTAAGAGAATTTATGACCACCTGGTCATAAGTCTGGATAATTAATTCCTCCTGGATCCTAGACTTTATTTTGTAATTTGTCTTTGCTGGTCAACTTTTATATTGTTGTTGTTGTCTGCTTCTATTCTCCAGGTCTCCATACCTTATGTTGTAATGATCCACTTGTCATGCTTTCATAATCTATTGTTGTCTTCCTATTATTGTCACTCTTTTCCTTTCTTGTTGTTATCTTCTTCTGAGACACTTTCATCATTAACCTTTTTATCAACTCAATTTCTCTATCCAGTATATCCTCTATCTGTTGATTGTCTTCAACTCTTAATCGTTGAATTTCCATTACTACTGCCACTCTTTTATCCTTACTCTCTTGTTCACTATTGTCTTGCACCTTTTCAGCTGCTATCATATTGTCTTTTAGCACAATTTTCTACTTCTATTTTCTGCACCTGCCAACTTCTTCTTGTCTTTCATTTATGACAACTTCTTTGTCATCCTTCATCAGCAATTTATCCTGAACATTTATCCTCTACTCTTCCAACTTCCTCCTTTGAAAGTCTAACTCTTTATATAATTCAATGATTTTACTTGGAGTAAATTTTGGAAATTTTACACAATCTCCCATTTCTTCATTTTCTATTGACCCCTCATCACATGCTCCTTCTTCCTCTGCTAAATCTTTCTTAACATCCTTCAATAGATTTTCTTCCTCTTCTTCTTTCATTTGGCTGTCCACCTGTGCCAAATATGTTCTATTTTCTGCAACAAAATCTACACTCATAAGACAATTATCAAAATCAAAAATATAAGTCCTCTGTACCTCTTCTTCTTCTTTTGGCAACCTTTCAGTATGTTGCTTTGATCTCTCCTTTAACTCCTCTGTCAGCACATCAGTATGTTGATTCAAACTCACAGAACTCTTGATACTGTCAACAAGTCTCGTTCCAACACCATCTGTTTTAATGATGCCTCTCTATGCTTGTTCAATGTAGCAAACTGTTTCTTTTCCAGTATTCTTGTCATATTCTGCTTCAAAACTTTCATTTTCTAAAAGGTATTCTTTCATGTTTTTGGCATCTTTAAAAGATTGCCTATTTTCTTCCAAACCTGCAACGGTACTCAAATTATTAGTTTTAAAATCACAAGACCTTATGGTCTCATTTGATGCTTCAGTCATCAAGTCTTCTGGCTACTCTAAATCATTCATATGATCCAACTCTACTAGCTCTTCATCACTTTCAAAAATTAATGGTCCACGTTCTGGTTCACATATCAAAACTTCAACATCTTCTTTAACATATCCCTTTTGTTGTAGCTCAACCCTTTCGAACTTCTTTGTCTCCAATTTGGCATCTAAAATCTGTTCAAGTTCCCTCAGCTCCTTTATTAACTGCATATTCACCTGTTGATTCCTCTTCTCTTGTAGCCTCTGCCACTTCACTTTCTTTCTCATGACATAACCATATTTCTGGTCCGTTTCATTTCCCTACAACATCTCCATTAATACTTCAATCTAAACTACTATCTCAGTCATTTATTTATCATATTCTTCATCACTCATTCTCATGCCATTTACCTTGGCATCCTTCTCCTTTTGTCCTTTTCTATGATCACTTTCAGAACCTTTGTTGTGACTGTCACTAGTCATCATCCTCTCCATCTCTATGAGTTCCTCACTCACTCACTATGAGCTGCACTAAAGACTCTACAACAGCAAGTCCTCCATGTTGCCACTTACCTCACCAAGCTCTCCTTTGTACTTGATCTTTTGAAAAGCACTTGGTTCTCTATCTCTGGAACCTCCTTTAAGCACTTCTCTTTGCTCTTTCTAGGCTTCAACTCATCTGCATCTTCTAAGAACACAACTGTTCTCTTTATCCAATCTCTATTGGAATTCCTCAAGGTTCTACCACATTCTTCTTTCACTCATAAACTCTTACCAGCTTCTTTTATCTCTTAGCAATTCTACCCACATCCTCTATGGAATTTCCTTCAAGATCTCTGTCTAGTCCTGTCTTCCCCTTCACCTGCACTTTAAATGGACTGTTCTTTTCACTAGCCTTTAGCTGTATCTTCAAAATCTGTTACTTCGAGAACTTGCAAACATCCCTCTTACAGTTTAACTACTGTAATCCTGCTCTAAAATTTCACTTATTCAATATCTAATAATCATTAGACAAATTTGCATACCTTCACCTATCTTCAGGATCTAACCATTTCTGCAAAAAAAAATCAGCAGATCTTCATGCTTCCACTGCGCAAACTTTCAACATTCAGCTACTGTCAATCAGATTTAGAATCTGGTTCTTTCTTTCAATCTTTCGGCTTTATCTTGGCAAAGCTTAACTGTCGGAAAAAATTTCTCCTTCGTTGAGTTTTCTTCCACTCAGAAATCCTTACCAGTTTCCTTCATTAATGCTTCTTAAGGCTTGATCTTCTTTTGCTGAGATACTTCATTAGCTGCAACTATCAATCTTCAATCTATTTTTTTATCCAGCAAAACCCAAATCAAAGTTAAATAAAACAATACCTGCATGATTTCACAAGTAGTCTCCATCCACTCTTCGCATCCGAGTGAATCTCCATTCTTTAAAACATTGTTGTGGATTCTTTATGTTTCTGCAATCTCTTCTTAATTCTTACTCACCTGCCTCTAAGAACTTAAAAATCTCCCAACTTTACCCTGGTCGAAATCACCAACTGTTAGCAATACTCTATCCCTTCTTTTCCATGTAGAATCTTCTTCTGCTCTGATACCACTTTGACACAGGAAAACCCGTGTATACCCATAATATGCATATTGAAATGCATAAACCATTTTGCCCCAGGAATTTTAACTCTCTTCCTAGTCAAATCCTCATTACTTAATGGTTAAGGCCCCTTTTATTAAAACTTGGTGGAATGATTTATCAAACTAACCACAGATAAACCCTTAATTAATCCTTCCTATTGGGACTTTGTTTAACCCTCATAACCTTCACATATATATTTAATGAACCCTTCATTAAACCTTAATGCCCACACATATATAACCTAACCCATTCTTTATCCATTGGTTATATTGGACTTAACCACAAATCTATCTATTGACATTATTTCTATCACGATTCTCATACAATAGAAATATTCACAAAAACATGTGTAACCATACCTTTCCGCCTTTTCTCTACCTTTGCACGTTTCTCAATGCATGCCTTATCACAATCGCACTCTTAGGGTTTCACGGAACTCTTAAGACTTCTCCTTTTGCACTTCGCAATGTCGCACGTTGCAGTTGTTTAGGGCCTGGTACATTACCATGGAATATTTGTGATGCAGGATTTAACAACGATTCTCCACCATTGATCTGAACGCCCGATACAACAGTTAACAATAAGATCGCATTTCGCAATCACAACTCACTTAAGGCTACTTTACTCACTCTTGAAATATGTTGTGATGTGATTTCACTTATCCTGTTCTCTACGACTTAATCTTGTCTGTTGATTTGTTAGATCCAACAGTTACTGTGTATCGATACTTTACTTCCTTGTTCCTCTTTTCACTTGGATTGTACGCCATTTCTTCAGTTCGATGGTGGTTTTGGATTACTCTAAGGTTTCTCACCCTTCGTTGTTCTGCTGCGCAATTCCTCTTAAGCTTAAGTATGCATGTTCTTTCATTACTATCCCTCCAGAGCTTTCACTTTAATCCTTCGAATGGTTTCAAAGGTCCATTATGATCCTCTATATTATTCTTCTCCTCTGCGTATTTTCCTGGACTCTATCTGCATACATATGTTATATAGAATACTCTAATTCATTCATAATTCATCATTCAATACTCAACCCACACACTTATACAATTTTGGAATTTAATCTCTCTCTCTCTCTCTCTCTCTCTCTCTCTCTCTCTCTCTCTCTATATATATATATATATATATATATATATATACAAACATTTACACGGTCTCACTATCTTTGGCCTGATCTTCTAATGTCAGTGGCCTCTGTTTACAATTTGCCCGTAGGCTTACAATCACCCTCTAGTTAGCTTAACGGTCTAACTATCTCACCATCTAATCCCTGTCACAAAATCCTAAAATCTCTTCCTCATCCCTAAGGATCCTCTCCAATCCACAAAATCATGAACTAACTCCTAATCTGAGTTTTACAATCAATTCTCAATCCCTCAGTTCTCTCAACTATCCTAAATCTCTCATATTCTCCTACATTTGAGAATATTTACAAATATGTCTCGCAATATTCAATTAAATCCTATTCTAGCTTCTCTCATTACAATCACTCAAAACTCTTAATAATTACATTAATTCAATACTTAGGAAAGCAACTTCCCTGAAACACAAGACCCCCTATGTCTACTAAAATATGACGATAATGTTGAGTTGAATGCTCCTGCATCACTAACACTACTGCACATCACTTCTGTAGCATGTATAGAGGCTGGTCAATATTCTCTTTAGGTTGGCGATTTCCTGATCTTCAATCTGCTAGGATAGCAGTCACCTTTTTTCATCAAGGTACTACACATCGACACCAATCTTCACCCAACCTTCAGCTCCTCTCCATCACTTCAATATAGCTCATCTAGGGCTACTTTGGGTAGCCAACACTTCCCTCCACTAGATTAATGGCACCCAATACTATATTGTCAATTATGCTCCTAGGTGGACCCTTTACCACCACAGAAGTTCCTCCACATGGCTCCAACTAGTTGCAACAACACTTGATCCAAACTGGTCACATTTTGACCCAACGAAAATCAAACGCTACTCCAATAAGCATGCACCATCTCATTGTTTTAGGGTACCTAGGTTGCTCCAATTATGGACTGGTTAGGGCACCCAACCATAGTCCCTAACAATCCTTCAATCTTCCCAGAATTTCCCTTCTTTACTACGGTTTCCCTTCTAAGAGGAGAGGAGACCCTGCGTTGCAATTTCTGGGCAGTCTAGCCCTCACCAACAACTTCAACGTTCCTCCTTTTGTTGCAGCTTGCTACATCAAGCCTCCTCTTGGTTGTGGAAACCCTTCCAAGGGTATACACTCCTCCAAATGGCCATAAGACAGTCCACTCTCCCTTTGGACTCCAAGAACAGGCTTCGGCCTTCAAAACAGAACCTCAACCTCCACAAAATGACCCAAAAACATCCTCCAAGTCACCTCATCGTCTCTTCCTTCTTGCTGCAGCTAGGGCAGAAAATCTGAGCTCCTTTTCTTGTGTGTTCTTTGCACAAATGGATGAGAAAATGGCATCAACTCACCCTCTATTTATTCATAAATAAGGGGCTCCACAAAATTAAGAAGAGGCATGTATTTTGGATGAATTTACTTCAAGCCTACATGACTTGAATACCAAAAAATTATTTTTTGACTTCAAAAATTCATTTCTCCACTTATACAACTCAGAATTCAATGATTCTTGAAGCATTGGATTTTCCCTTCCTCCCTCTATCGTCTCATGCCATCACATGTAGAATTGTTCTCCCATAAATGCCCAAAACACATTTTGGTGCACACCCCCATACTTGGGTTCCAAGCCCACAAGTGACCCTTGTGGCACTGCTGTAGCGGCTACAACCACCCTCCAAAATTTTTCCTTAGCCTCGTTTTGGAGCCTCCCTTCCAACTTTCACAATAGCTTGCCTTGCTTTGTCAATTTCACAAGCTTCAGTGTCTTTCTTGCACAAAGGTAGCCTATCGGTCCCAGCTTGATCCATTCTCCTCACAGGTTGTTCACCCAGACTTAGTCCAGCTACAAGCTGAGTAGCTTCCCCTTGAAAATTGCACATTTCTGGAGGGCAACCATCCTTCCCTTCAGAAATTGTGCAATCCTCTCTGGCAACCTACTGGGCTCTATGATTGCGCAATCCTTCCTGCCAACACTCCCAGCAGGATTTGCACAAATTTCCCCAGTAAGGTTGCTCAGCCCAGAATTTGCATAAATCTGTGCAGCAGTCAGTTTCTCTGCCCAGAAATTGTGAAAATATATTGGGCATCTAGCCCAGTTCCTAGCCATAAATGCACATTTTTCTCTAGCAGTCGAGCAGTCTCTTTCATGTGCAACTGATTTGACCAATTCCCTCCGGGGCTGAGCCAAACAAACTTGCATGCAGGCATTTCTTCTCCCAAGGAAGCATGCAAAGGCATCCCTTGTTTCAGGGATCTATGTTTAGTAGTTGGAGGTTACATGCAAGGAGAAATTATAAAACCTCCCAACAAGTGTTTCTTCCCCTAGATACGTGGCATGCGCGTCACAACCTTGATGTTATCAAAACTCATCAACTGGACGTTGCATAGCTCATTCCTCACATCAACCTTGCAGCTCTGAGATCCCACATCACATCTAGCAAAAGTCAGCACATTTAGCTCAGTTGTTTTGAGATAAGATCACTTCCCATGCCTTGTGCTACATTTTTGTCGCTTTTAATATTTTCGCTTCTGGGAGTATTGTTTGCTTGATTTCTTTGAATGTTTGTTATCGTTTACATATATACTAGCTTGTCCTAGGTCTGTTTTAGTTTTCATTTCTATCTCACTTGTCGCATGCATCAAATTGTTTTGCACGAACGTTCGCTCAACCAGAAAATTGCCTTGCCCACATGCATGTTGATCTATTTGTTGAATCTTTCATTCATATTTTTCATCCACTATTAATCACTTATGTTATCACGTACTATCGCCATGCATTCATTGTCTTAGTTGCTTTCAGTTGCCCGTCAGCGAGTCAGGCCAGCCTTGACTTGGACTCTGCCTTCACCAAGGTTGCATTACGCAATCTGGGGAAGGAAGGCTCACCTTCCTCTCTAGATTTGTGCATTCCTACCCAGCAATGGCCTCCAAGAATATTTTGTGCATTTCTGGAGGACAGTGACTGCTTGGCCCAAGAAATTGAACAAATATGTCCCTAGGCCAGCAATCCTTCCCATCTGGAATTGCACATTGTGCCATCCTAGAAGTCAGCAGCCAGTCTGGACTGTGCATTGCGCATTTCCAGCAGTCAGCCAGTCTACCAACAGCCTAGACCGTGCCTTGGATAGTCTTGGCAGTCAATCTTGTTGGCCCTTAATTTTGGTCTATTTTTTCTTGAGGAAACTTACTTAATCCATATATTTTCCATCTATTTTCCACTATATCTATCCCATTCTGATGTATTTCATGTATATTCGGGTATTTAATTTTAATTTTGCAAATTCTGGTTTTTTTATGAAAATTTGATTTCAAGTGCAAATTTTGACAGATTCAGAAATTCTCGTAATAGCTATGTGGGTGACATGTTTGCAGGACACTTGGGCTCAAGTTAGATGCATGGATGGAAAGCTTTGGAACTAGGACTAAACTAATTCCACTTGGTTCGGTCAGAACAAACTTTATTAGGCCCGGTCAAGTCTGGTCAAACATGACTAGTCACCCAGAAAATCCCTAAGAAATAGGGCAGTTTTGTGATTTTATGGGATTGACCATATTTATTGGGATGGATTGTATGAGTTCGACTTAGATAGGTGGATATGAGTAGATATGATTGTTATAGATACTTTAGATCAGTTTGTTTCATAAAATTCTATTTAAGCCAAGACTTTGAAGGCTTATGATATGTAACTTTTATATAGTTTTATGCTGAGACATTTGGATTTTGGAGATTAATGTGAAGAACCTATTCTACTTTCATTTTTTGTTCATTGATGTGGATGAGTGAATGAAGTTTCAACTTTTGATATCAACCTCAAGTGTGCAAAGCAAGGGTGGAGGGCCCCCACTCCAAGCTAAGTACACTTCATTGTTAGACTAGCTTAATTTTCCATAAACTGGTTATCTTAGAACTTGTTTATATGCTTTGTTTCAGATTTGCTTATGAATTGATGTGTGATGATTTATATTATTGGATCTTAGTTTGTTTATCACTTTAGTAAGATGGGATAACAAAGTGTTCAAGTTGAATTCTCCTTCTATTAAATTGATAGATTAAAACTAGGCTTTTGCTTTGTTATGTGCAAGCAGTTTTTCTTATGTATTTTCAGTTTTCAAATGATAGCATAATGATGAATGAATTGTGATGGAAAATGCCCAAAGATCTCTTAAGATAAGAGTCTCCTTCATTGTTGATTTATGCATCTTAAGCTATTGTTAATTCATGATTTTTTATTTCTATTCATCAAGTAATAATTGAGAGAGAAGAACACAAATGGACCTCTTAAGTTAAGAGCCACTTCATCTTTCTTTCATTGCAAAAGTGACTTAAAAATTATTAGTGTAGGCTTATATTTGTAATATGTACTTCTGTAGTTTTTGAAAACTCATCTTTTAAGCTTGACTATACCTGATATCCATATATTGTGGACTTGCCTCCAAGTTTTACAAACCTGGATTGATAAAAAATACTTGTGTTAATTTGTGTGAATAAATTAGCTCAACAGGTCTCCCAACCTCTCGACTGAAATTGCGCAACCTTCATGATCATGCACCCAGGTATTTTGCAAGTCAGTTCTCATGTTCATTTTGGTTTTCGAATGAGAGATTTCTTGCCATGAGTGTTGCCATGTATCCAAGTATCCTAGGTGTTCATCTACCTCTCAGCAATATAGGTACAATGGTTTCCAAGAGAGCAGAATCAAAGACACCATTCAGAGAACACCTAGAGATGTAGTCGATAAAGTGTCTATGAGCTTGCCTACTCATGAAGACATCAAGTTGTTCATAGACAAGAACATCAAGCAACATCATCACAGTGAGCAGCATCATGAACAGCAGTTGAAGTCAGCATACCAAATGCAGTGAAAGTAGCGAATGCAAGAGGAAGGTTGTTGACAACACAGAGGCGGAACAAAGTTGCAAGGTCAAGCAGATCCACTGATAATGAAAGCAACTTTGGAGACTCGGGCTATGAGGTGACGGCATGACATGAGGGTCGCATGAAGGCAGGAGATGCAATAAATAAGGATTTGCATGTGCTGAGGCAGAAACTCAAGAAGAAAATGAAGTTGCACAAACAGACGAATGAGTTGCAACAGGAGCAGGAACAACAGGGGGCGCAATATCCACTCACAAATGAAACTCTGCCCATAAAAGTTAAGGATCCATCCCAGTAGCTGACATAGAGCAGACATGGTGAGCAATGTTGTTGATCGCATGCAAGGGATTCAGTAGCATGCATGTCATTGAGCGCATGCATGCAATCCAACCCATTCAACACACTCACCAAGGCGAAGACAAGAAGCAAGTCCAACTGGGGCTGAGCATGTACCACCAGCACACACTTGAAGATCAGCATGGACATTATGCATCAGTGTGAAACTGGTTCAACCGTACCCAAGAAGACCATGCGCATGTTAGCAGATGAGTTGGATGAAGGGGCTGAACCAATGCACCAATTGAAACGAAGGAAAGAGTTCACTTCAGAAAGATGTCACCATGAGGTGCATGCACACCATCACAGATGACCAAGCTTGGCATCATCTCACCACCTTCACCATCACAAGCATGTCAAAGAGTTGGTCTCATCACAGAAAACCGAGTGTTAGTGATGTCTTGCAAGGCTTGTTCAAGCCATGTTGTCTAACATGAGTACATGTGCATTTTAATGTTGAGTCATGTCAAGTGTAAGTTAAGTGTTAATGGTTGGATGTAACAGTCATAGAGTAGGTAAAGATTCATGATGGTAGTTGAACTGTCAAAAAAGGGAATGTCAAGGGTCACCCCACCCTTTGCTATAAATGGTCCCTCATAAGTCATTGTATAGGTTTTTGGTCAGCCAAGCTTCTACTAAGACTATCTTGAAGAAGGCTTGGAAAGTATTGTAATGTGCCTTGGCTTCTCCACTGCATGGAGCTAGTACATCTCTTTGGAGAAGCAGGCAGATGTGGTAGTAACGTTCCACTGATGGGGCTAATACATTTACATGGATGTATTGTATGATTGAGACTTATACTTCTTTATATAATAAGAGCCAGCACATTTTCATACATATGTTGTTATTGTAGTTGGAGTACTCCGGTTTCCTTAATGATATATGTTGTTTAACTTACGTACTTGTGTATGAACTGATTCACATGAAATTATATGAATCTTGTTGTTAATGTGTTTTATATGTTGTTAATGTTGTCACCGTCTGTGTCAACTACTCTACCGGACATCAAACAGACCTTTCACATGAACCTTGTTGTAACAACCGTCACACTTGTCTCATACTGATCTGTGAGTGTTATATGTGTTATCTTACCTTGTATGATGTGATTTCCGCATCCGAGTGGACTGTTCTACCGGAAGTTGTGCATGTCCTTTTGTTTTGTGTGTTCCTAGCTGAGTTGGGAGTGATCCCTTTCAACCTGGAACTCACCTTCACCTCCTTCTCCCTTCGAAGTGTTAGAACCTCTCATACACCTTCCTTGAATCACTGCATCAGTCACACCCTTGCTACTGACAAAGTTATCTTACTTAACTTTGTGCGACATTGTGGTCAAGGCATTACCTTACGACCCATTGCTAGGACTCCTACACCAAATGGTCTGAGATCTAATTTGGACTCCTTACCAAGGAGATCGCCTTGACATGTTGGTGGGTCCAGCACCATCAACATTTCTAGCGCTAAAAGGAGGGCCTAATGACAAATTGTGTCCTCTCATCCAGTTTTGAACCTTTACATATATTTCATGGAGTCTTGCACTCTTCTTCCCCTAAGGTGTTTTTCAAATCATGAAGATGTCTCCATCTCGGGGAAGCTTTTCGATCTCTTATCCACTCACACATATGATGGTGAAGGAGAAGTGGCCTGGCCTGAGCACTTACATAGCTTTATTTCCATGAATCATGAGGAAGATGAGTTTTCTGATGAACAGGTCAGTTTTCTACTTGCATACACACTTCGCGAATCTCCATTTCATTGGGTGCTCAGCCTACTAACTGACACCATGCCCTCATTTGAGCACTTTTGTGATCTTATTGAAGACACATTCTATCATTTTGATCCAGACCATCTTGATCGGAAACTGTTATGGCAGTGAGGACTCGGCATGAATCCATTATTTTTTTTGGCAGCGCTTCTGTGACTTGAAGTTTCAAGCTCTGAGGAGCCAGATGAAATTTGCTTATTTTTGGGACTGATTCGAGTACTTACTTAAGAAATCTACCCGTCCCAAGAGAAAGTTTGAGATCAAGCCTTGCTCAACATTCTTCATTAATGGAGCTGCGCAATCTCATGTGGAAGTGGGCACTATCTCAACTAACTGTCTACCTTCCTCTTATTCAACTGCTCCACCACTACCCAGTGATGTTGAGGATCATGCTCACACACCTGTTCATCTTTCACACTCTCCCAACATCACTTCACTCAATTTTCACGCAGATTTGGTTGTGATTCCTTCAATTCATCATATTCATTCATTTCTATGGCCTTTGTCTTCGCACCCGAGTGTTCCTCTAGATGATGCTTTCTTGTGTTCATCCATTCTGGACTCTTCACTTGTTGTGAATGAGGAACAACCCACTAACGGATTTGGTGTTGCACAACCAACATGTGTTGTCATTCATGAATATTATTAGTGGGAGATTTAGCATCAACACTCAGCGAAGGATGACTCCCTTCCGTCCAAGCCCCCTCTGTTCATGATTTCGCATGTGTGTCTTCATCCACAGATGCACCCATTGTTGATCTTTCGCAGGACACACCATATGTTAGCCCATCATCCAACAATAGAGAGGACCAATCATTCATTGGAAATCCACTTGATCTTTCATATGCTTTTTCCGGAAACGCAGAGGGTGAACATCCTTCCTCCTCATCTATCCCTCTATGTGATTCATCAAACCATGAGGATGCCGACCAATATCCTGAATTTTCAGATCTTGGTTGTTGTGATCTCTTCACCTCATCATCCGATCATGATGTTGATTTACTCGTTGTTAATCCGTCTAAGCCACTGGTCTATGAACATCCATATGTCAATGAAGTCGAAACCCCATCAATCATCGACGCACTTTAGCCCGAGTTGATGGTTATGTTAGGCCCTCGTTGTCCTGAGGTTGGTGTCACTTCCGATTAAGAAATTGTTAAAACACTCAACGCTCCTCATCACTCATATGTATGCACTCAAGATCAATCTAACACTTAGATTTTACTTCCTCCACTCGAACAACACAATCCCATTGATCATGCATTGAAGGAGTCTTACATTGCAATCCCTCGTACACAACGCAAGTTATCTTTGTTTCCTTCGTTTGCTTGTATGCCATTGTCAAGAGTTTGCTTATGCTTCAAGGTTTCACATAGTGTCACATAGCACCATTCTAAGTCCACGGATTGCCCTTCATGCACATGCACTCACTTATGTCCGGTGGGCACTGAGAATCATGAAGTGTGGTTGTCTTGATCGTTATATCTTTCTTTCTTCTTGGTTCGCACAATTGGGTTGCTCGTGGACCAAGCTTTCACCAACATGGGTCTAATAATGTATCAGTGGTTTCATTGGAAGTGTGACTTCACGTGATCAAGCCCATGTACCATTAGTGTAGGAGTAGGAGTAGTGTTTTCTTTCATTTGTTTGCTTGCATGCTTGTTTTCTTACGTGCCTTGTTTGCTTGTTTGTTTACTCACTTATTTGTTTATTTTCTTCGCTTTCATTTTTTATCTGCTCTTGCTTTGTTGTGTTGATTGTTATTTCATTCACTTGTTTTGTTCATAGGTTAGTTTTGCATGAAACCATGTATGACTCTTGAAGTGAGTTGGGTAAAGTACAAAAGGGCTTGTACAACTATTACTACTTGGTTATCTATCATCTTGCCTCTGTATGATGAGCTTGTTACTTTTATTCCATGATACATCAAAGGAAAATATGTACTATTCGAATTGAACCTTGGTATAAACACAACGCTTGTGTGCTAACTAGTGTCACCTTCTCTATTCGATTGTTTTTGGTTTAACCCTTGTCAGCTCAGTCAAGTAAAGTAAGGTAAGGGGGAAAACCTTAACAAGCACATTAGAGATACAATAAACTACTTCTTTGCTGGAACAACTTCTTTTGTTCTTAATAAGTCAGGATACCTCTTCCGCCTCTGAAATGAATAAGTGCTATGCACAATGAAAAAATCAAAAAATCAAAAATCAAAAATGAAAAATGAAAAATGAAAAAATGAAAAGTCAAAAATGAAAAATGAAAAATGAAAAAATGAAAAGTCAAAAATTTAAAATGAAAAATGAATAAGGTGAAAGAAGAGAATGGATTCCTGTGCAGGAAGGTGATGCAAGCAACTCCGCTGGGGTATTAACCAGGCTCGCTGGCAGCAGATCCATGCTTGTGTTCTTATGTGACTCCATTGGGGTACTGTCCAGGCCTGTTGGTAGTGGAGCAACACCAGAGATGAAACTAGGACTCTGACGACTATACTGCTTGTGCACCTATATACCCCTCAACACCAATCGAAATAAATGTGTTCCCTTAGCTTGGAATGTGTGTCAATTGACCAAGGTTTTGGCAGATGATACATCTTACAATCAAGTTAGTGTGAAACAAAGATGAGCTGAAAACTAAACAATACTTCCAGAGGTGTTAGACTTGCTTTTCACGAACAAGGTCCATTCAGAGAGCTAGAGTTCTACCAGTGTGTCGCCAAGTGTTGTAGTGGCTACAACCACCCTCCAAAATTTTACCTTAGCCTCGTTTTGGAGCTTCCCTTCCAACCTTCACAACAGCTTGCCTTGCTTCATCAAGTTCACAAGCTTAAGTGTCATTCTTGCACAATGGCAGCCTGTCGGTCCCAACTTGATCCATTCCCCTCACAAGTTGTTCACCTGGACTTCGTCCAGTTGTAGGCTGACCATCTTCCCCTTGAAAATTTCACATTTCTGGAGGGAAACCAGCCTTCCCTAGAGAAATTATGCAATCCTCTCTGGTAGCCTACTGGGCTCTAGGATTGCGTAATCTTGCCTGCCAACACTCCCAGCAGGATTTACACAAATTTCCCCAGCAAGGCTGCTTAGCCCAGAATTTGCATAAATTTGGGTAGCAGACAGCTGCTCTGCCCAGAAATTATGCAAATCTCCTAAGTAACTAGCCTAGCTCCCAACCAGAAATGTGTATTTTTCTCCATCATTCGAGCATTCTCTTGCATGTGCAGTTGAGTTGACTGATTCCCTCCAGGACTTAGCAAAACAAAATTGCATGCAGGGGTTTCTTCTCCCAAGGCAGCATGAAAAAGCATCCCTTGTTTCAGGGATCTATGTTTAGTAGTTGGAGGTTACATGCAAGGAGCAATTCTAAAACCTCCCACCAAGTGTTGCTTCCCCTAGATTCGTGGCATGCGCGTCACAACATTGATGTTATCAAAAATCATCAATCGGAACATGTGTCGACTGCTCCTAGATGTGATGTAGAGCATATTTGACATCCCACATCACATCTAGGAGCAGTCGACACATTCAGCTCAGATGTTTTGGGGTAAGCCCGCTTCCCATGCCTTGTGCTAAATTTTTGTCTCTTTTTGTGTTTTCGCTTGTGGGAGTATTGTTTTCTTGGTTTATTTGAACGCTTGTTGTCCTTTACATATTGTCACACGGAATAGGTCGATCTTGCGGACAAGATAGACCTTCCTAGAATCTAAAGAAGACCTAATGACAAGCAAACCAACCAGACATTATCTTTCTCTAAATATGATTTGTTTAACAAATAGCAAACAAGTGTTTTTAGGGCCTACCTTAGGTCCAACGCAAGTTTGTGGATGCCCTCGCTCCTTTGATCCAAGTGAGCTCCTTTTCGGGAATCTGCAAACACAAACAAGGCAAACAAATTAAATAGCACCTGAAAATCTGATTGCATAAAACATATTTAACATGAAAGTCAAGGAGTCCATGAAACAAATAACATAAGATACTTGTTGAGAAAAATGAGTTTGATTGAATTAATTCAAAAGAAGAAGAACTTTACAACCTTTTCCTTGACGATGTACAAGCTCCTCCCAGGGTCCAGCAGAAGTCTCCTCTACTTTGACAAGTTTCACTCACTCCCAATAAAGCCAAAAAGATGTGTGATCTCTCCTCTTAAGCTCAACTAGGAAGTCTTGATTCCACCAGCATTTACCCTCAAAAATTTTCAGATTTTAACCTCCCTAGCAACCAGCCCAATGCCTGTATTTATAGTGCAATGGAGGGAGGTTACTAGGTCCTCCTTCAAAGGAATAAAGCCCTCCTTCAAAGGGATAGCTCCTCTCATCAAGGGATTAGATCCTTCTCTTTTGGGATGCATGAACCACCTCAGAGCGAACAATCCACGTAAAAAATCCTTCTAGAAACCTCTAGAATTAACCCAAAGTGAGTTTTTTAAGATAAAACTTGCGCCTTTTGACTTTCACAGGGGTACGCACCTACACCGTTAGGGACAGAGCGGGCAGGTCCGCAGTTTTTGTACACAAAAGGTGCGGGACCGCAGGTGACCATGAGAGAAAGTGCGGAACCAGAGTTACATTGATTTTTAATGTCTTTCTCTCATTTCCAAAGCTTGATTTGAAGAGCTGAGGTCTGAGACTTGCTTAGGAGGACAGTACAAGTGATGATAGACCCATACTGACTGCAAATAATCATGGTGATGATATTTTTGTGTAACAGATTGCCCCCTAAAGTGCAAAGTCTGTAGTAGATGAGGATTTCTTATCATTTAGGAAGAGTGAAGTACTTTATCATTTCAAGGATCATCTTTTGGAGAACCCGGTTGGAACCTGTAAAAACATTCAATGAAAAATATATATATGAGATCATATCATCGCTGAGGTAGGCATTCCCATGCTCAAATCAAAACTGACTAGAAAAACTAACTACTGCTCTGATACAGGAATGATCTTGTAAAACATCACAAGTATAGACTCATGTGGACACAGTATGGACGCAGCCATCTGTTTATGAATAGTCCATTATATAATGAATACAAAATTCCTCGCAGCCTGGATTGTGGAAACTAGATCCAGGGTCTTCATTTCTACTTTCCCGAAATAGTACGATTCTATCCATGCGAATGAATGTGTTGATGTCGAACATGGTAGAAACCACTTGATTACCAGTCAATGATGTAAACTGTTAACAAGTGTGAGAGAAACCACCAATGATGTCAATGGCTCTCAAAGTACCCAGTACAATCCATGAGATGTGAATAAATGTGTTGATGTCGAACATGTCACGGAATCCTTTGATCGAAATTCAATGATGTAAACTGTCGTCAAAGGCGAGAAACCTGCCATTGAGGCATGCAGACTTCAAGGTACTGACGATTCCTAGATCATCTTTCTAGATAATGAGTTGATGTCGATAGAAAGTGATCCGTCGTAGGCAAGCCCACAACACGAAATCATAGATCAAGTTGAAGAAATTTAGTTGCAAGGACTGACTCAGGGATGGTCAAGATGGATGACAGATATTTTGCAGATGAATGGCTTATTGGCAGTGACCTCTTGAACACATAACGACATGACAGATGGCTTGGTGACGATTGAGCCAAATTTAATACCCAAAAACCGGCTGAAGACTTTCAATGTGGTTTGATCAACTGTTAGGCAAAGGATTTCCCAACCCAGGTGAATGAAAGTGTCGTGTTCAAGAGTGGTTACAAAGTATGACAAACAGGCTCATTTTTCTCTCTTTTCCCCCACCATTTCTGGCAAGTACCTCTTTATTTTTGACAAGCTTGTGGAGGATAACATTTGCTTGATTATAAGCTCATCCTTCGGATGAGTCCAACTTAGTTTAAATTCGAACCCTAAGAAGGAGTGGTTCGTTCCTGTTTGTAATTGAACAGGTCCTTTACTGTGAAATTTTAACGAGTCCAGTATAGGAGAAACTCGGCGTTTTTAAATTTTAGAGAGTCTGAAAAAACTTAAGAAGACTCCAGGGTTGACCTTTTCGTAAATTTGTGTCTCCTAAGCCTGAAAAAGTATAAAATAATACTCGAGAGAACCGCTTGATCTTTTACGACCAAGGAGTACTTTTCTTCATTAGTGCCTTTGACCCGAAAAAGTAAAAAAGAGATCAATGACAAGTCGTTTTATGACCGATATCGAATTTGAAACGACAAAAATCCGGCAACCTTTTCATGTTTTTTACGGTCGGAAAAGAGCTGTAAGTGGACCGTCTTTTAATTCCGTTTTAACGAGCTTAAAAGAAACACTCGGCAATCTTTTCATGTTTTAGGAGTCAGAAAAGAGCTTAAATATGACTCTACATGTTTTTTCGTCGAAAATGATAGATTTCACCTGAATAATCCTTTATTCTGCACAAGAATACGAACATTACTCATACCTGTTTGAAATGGATAAAAATGTCGCAAAATACCTTTTCAAAGTGAAACATAAACAAATTTGCAATTTATTTACTCAAAAAACTTATAAAAAGGGCCTTTGTCAATTCATTTTTACCGTTTGAGTTTGGGTGAGAAAATAGTGCCTTTGCTTAGAAAACTTTCCATGAAGATTGCGGAAAATCCAACTGTCAGAATCGAACGCCGTCTTCTCCAAGTAATCCACATCATCCCACTCTTCATTTTTAACCGTTTAATTTTTGTTTTGGTCCTTTATTTCATTTTTGGGAGGTTTTTAGGCGCAAAACCCGCGCGCGGGGCCCGCAGGTTTACCATTGTGGGCCTGCGGACCCCGACTTTTTGTCCATTGGGAAAAAGCTCGGGGTCCGCACCTTCAGTGTAGACAAAGTGCGGTCCCATGCACTATGTCTAACCTGGAGGGTGCGGTCCCCGCCGCAAGGGTTTTGAACCCAAAAATTCTCAAAAATGGACCATACAAAATATTTTCTAGCATTTTAATTTGTCTTTATGCTTGATGCAAAGAGTACATCATGCTAGATTGGTGTGAACGAGAGCATGAGGACATGGATGCCACCACATGGAATCATCAGCCTTCACTCGATGCTTTGAGGGCGTGCGGATTGTACAAATACTGGGCCATTCCTGGCATGAGGGCTCAGGTGGATTTCTTACAGTGGTTGGTTGACAGATGGAGCATACAAGACCAGTGCTTCTTCATTGGTGGCCACCAGCTCGAAATCGAGCCGGTGGACATATATTTCTTGACTGGTTTTCCTAAGAGAGGCGAAGACTTGACTCTGTTTGGGGCTAGGCTAGTTGGCCAGTCTGTCGATAGCCTCAGGCTAGAGACAAAAGGATAGACATAAAGACCATATCCCATCCTCAGCTCATGGTGATTGCGTTCGCTGTCACCAGACTTTGCGGAGTTGCCACATTACATATTGCCACCGAATCCCAGATGCGTATGGCAGTTGATTGCTTTTGAGGCACCATCTTCAACTGGTGCAATGCCGTGTTGGCCAATCTGAAAGGCCAACTGAACAGGGCCAAAAACGGACAACTAAAGACCTTTGGTTATGGGGCTTTGGTTGTGAGTTTTGGCCTGGAGAGGGTTCCTATGCTGATCCTGCAACACCTTACTGTTGGAGCTGGGCTTCCTCGAGAGCCCAAACTGATGCGATGGGTCGCAGTCATGGCCCGTCACCTGGACGAGAGGACAGAGGTTGCTCGATCCAAACCTGAGTATTTCCAATGGCTGGAAAACCAGGTCTTTTCCATTCAGGACTTCCCTTACGCTGGGATAGATTTTCGTGGTGACCCAAACATGGTTCTTCCACCAGGAGAGCAGTGGAACGAGTCAGGTAAAATCCTTTTCAACATTTTTCCTATTTTAACTTTTTGTTATTTTTTCATCGTCTCAAAATTGATAGTAAAAATTTCAAATGCAGATGTGGGTCCACAGCGACCAGCCGCTCTCCAGCCTTACGAGAGGAGGCAACCAGTTGCACCCGCGCCAGCCCCACAGGACGAATCAGCAGAGGTTTTGGCCGAGTTGGAGGGTCATCTCGAGCGCTTGACAGGAGATATTCCTGAGACCACTATAGACGACATTCCTCGTCAACTTCAGCGCTAAGTGATTGGAGTCCCAGGACCTTTTAGGAGGTTCCTTTGCAAGGTGGCCCGTGCAGTGGTTTCTTATAGAGATCATCACTAGTGATAGGATGATCGCCTATTGTGGGCACATATGACATTTTTGTTTTTTGTACTTATCATTTTTTCCGATCATAAGGTGTTTTTCAACCTATGATCGAGGACGATGTATTTTTTGACACACTCATATATATATATATATATATATATATATATATATATATATATATATATATCACTATTACCGGTTTATCTTGTAAATCATGTTATGGAATGGTTTTAAATTTACATGTATGATTATTGCAAATGTCTATTTAACATTCGAGAAGCAATTGCATCTATGTATGATTATTGCAAATGTCTATTTAAGATTCGAGAAGCAATTGCATCTGCTAATGTATTTAAAGACCTTGGAATATGCTGATATTCAATATAATCAAATTCACGTTCCAAGAGACGCACTCTCAAAAATAATCTTAATAACACTGGATTTCTAATGGCATACACTCTATTAAGCTGTAATACAATGAGTTCAGAATCTAACCTCACTATCAAACTTCGAATCCCAAATGAAATAGATTCAGATAATAACTCAATCACTGCACTATACTCGGCAATGTTGTTCGTTGTTTGATCAAGGCTTACCCCATGCATAGATACTAACTCGTCAGAGGACGAATAGATAACCCAAGCTGCGGAAGAGATGTTCCGTGTATTACGACAAGCACCATCAGCGAAACCAATGTATGTTTGGAGAGGCATCGACATCTGCGATATCAAGAGTAAAACCAAGATAAGCAGGAATAATGACGAAAAAACACTCTCTAAGCTAAGCACACTGTTTAAACTAAAACACACCAGCTAAAAAGAGAAAACTATCCTAACTAAATCTCCATACCCATTCTTTTAAGCATAATACCTCTTCAAGTAAAGGCCATTTCTGGGTTTACCCAAAGAGTCCCCATCAAAGTCTACCAATTCATAAGCCCCTTTGGCTAGCTTTCGCTTTACAACATAGGGAACATGCCACATAGGAACGAATTTTATAGCGCCTAATTTATCATTAGCTTGATCATAAACTAATACTAGATCTCCTTCCGAAAAATTTCAAGGGGTCACATTTCGATCATACTGAGCTTTCATGCGTTTTGCGTGAGTCTCGATTGCCAATGCAGCATCACGTCGATTCTCATCTAATTGAGCCAAGTATAACAAATGCTTTTCCTCTTCGGAAGTGGCTGGAAGTAACTTGATGGCCATTTGCAGTGACGAGATTTCGCATTCAATGGGTAACACGGCTTCCAAACCATACACTAGTTGGAAAGGAGTGAACCCAGTTTATGTTTTTACTGAAGTTCGGTACACCCAAAGCGCTGAAAATAGCATGTTGTGCCAATTCAACCGATGAATCCCAATGATTCGTCGGATCATGATAACTAAAACTTTGTTGATGGACTCAACCAGACCATTCGCTTGTGGATAATAAGGGGTTGAACTATCGTGACGTAAACCAAGTTGGCCTGTAAGTTCGGTCATCATAACATTTCGAAAATGACGTCCATGATCAGTGATTATCACTGGGACACCAAACCTAGCAATTATATGATTGAACACGAAAATTGCAGTTGTCTTGCCGTCTGCCTCGAATGTAGGCATCACCTCGGCCCACTTAGTAAAATAATCTACTGCAAGGATGATATACGCATGCCCCCCGGCCGAGTGAGGGTTACATGTAATAAAATCGATACCCCATTTAGCAAAAGGACCAACGACAATTATAGGGTGGAGAGGAGCAGGTGGAGCGCGCATCTTACGATCAAAAATCTGGCAGTTGTGGCATTTTCGGACCGCCATAATACAATCTTTAAATAAAGACAGCTAGAAGTAGCCACCGCGTAATATCTTTTGGGCTGTGGCAAACCTAGACATATGACCGCCACACGCTCCAAAGTGACAGTCATTTAGAACCCTTTCAGCTTCCTCGTGAGTTAAGCAACTTCGAAAAACAGAATCCGCCCCATGGCGATAAAGAGTATCTCTAATAATCCTGAATTGTTGGGACTGGAATCGAATTTTTCAACGTTCTGACCTTGAAATTTCTGGCCGAAAGGATTGGGTCTAGAGATAAACGATGATATCCCCATACCACGGATCTAAAGTGCTGATTAAAAACAAGGATTCGTCTGCAATGGGCTCCTCCACCACAGTTTCCGTGTCAGCACGCGGGAAGTCACACATTAATTTTGCAAAAACTAAAGATTTCTTAGACTTGGATTTCTCAAATTCCAAGTCAAACTCTTGCAGGATAACGATCCATTTAGAGTACTTGCCCCTAGCAATTGCTTGGTCAAAATGTAGATCATAGGGTTGCAATCCGAAATTATTGTAGTTTTACGTAGTAGAATGTAGTGACGAAAACGTTGGACAGCTTGAACGGCTGCCAATGCCAATTTCTCCACATGTGAGTATTTTAGCTCAGTTGGATTTAAAGTTCGACTAAGGTAATATATCACATGTTCAGTTCCTGATTCATCTTCCTGAACTAATGACCATTCCAATGGTGGAATGAGAAGCGGCGAGATACAAGAAGTAATCCTGGTTGTAGTTGGGAGGATGCAACAACGGTGCATGGGTCAACGCGTGTTTGAGTGCATCAAAAGATTTGTGAGCTATCTCGTCCCAATAGAATGGATTATTATGTTTCAACAACCGGGTAAAACCCTTCGTAACCTCGACGTAGTTAGGAATGAATCGTTGTAAAAAGTTTGCTTTCCCCTGCAAACTTTGGAGTTGGCGAAGACTTGAAGGAGGAGGCAATTTGATGATAGCTTCAACCTTTGAGGGATCAACGTGAATGTCGGCTTTTGAAACTACAAACCCCAGCAATCGACCCATTTCTATACAGAAGACACATTTGTGTGGGTTCAACCGAATACGATAATTCCTACACCTCATAAAGATTGCTCATAAATGGACAAGGTGATCAGCTCGATGTAATGAATGAGCAGGCAAGTCATCGAGATAGGGTTGCACAATTTGCTTGATGTCATGAAACACATAAGACATCACCCTTTGAAAAGTTGCTCCGGCATTCTTAAGCCTAAAAGGTAACTCACAATAAGCAAATGTCCCCCATGGACAAATGAATGCCATTTTTGGTTGATCGGCAAGTAGAATGTTGATTTGATTTTATCCGGAAAAACTATCCATAAAGGAGAATATTTCGCTGCCGGCGCAATCATCAATGATTTGATCGATATAGGGAATTGGGTAATTTTCCTTTGGACAGGCTCGATTAATGTCCTTATAATCGATGCATATTCTTATTGTTCCCTGTTTTTGTTAACCGGAACAATATTCGATACCCAATCCGTTAACGGGATCGGATAAATGAAACCTGCTTTCAACAGTTTTTCAACTTCTGCTTTAATTGCAGCAGCTTTTCGTGGGTGAATTTGACGCAAACGTTGCTGGACGGGTTTAGCGTCCGGGTAAGTCTTGATTTCATGAACAACAATCGTGGGATCAATTCCTGGCATTTCCTCATAGGACCAGGCAAACACGTTGCGGAATTCTTGAAATAGGGCCTTATATAATTGAATTTCGTCATCTGTACACGAGGCACCTATATGAATGTTTTCAACAATTCCAGGCTTAACCGAAATGTCAATAGGGATAGTTCAAGAGATGTTTCCCAAATTTAACTCTGAATCGGAATGTTTCATTGGATTCTAAGGTTCCTTGACATATTCAGTTGTAAAAAATTGATGAGAAATCATTTTCAAAACGATCATCCTCAGGTAAAAACGAAGATCTGTGATGGAGATCTTCCCATGATAAATCATCTACACATAGGATTTCACGAATTTGCTCATCAGAGTGAACAAGTTCAGAAAACGTGGTTAAATCCGAGGTTGATGTGAAATGTGATTCCTCATAGACCACATTCATTAAGTCATTTTCGGTTGAACATGGGTCGGCAAAAGACTGCACGGCTTCATAGGCAATTTCATATGGACTCAAAGGCATGGAATTACCAAATGAGTCTATCTCAGATTTAGAAGGGATGATCCAAGGATCATCATAAATAATGGTGTCTGATGTAATCATATGAATGGTTGCAAACGAAGATGATACGTTGATTGGAGGAAAAGGAAAAGATCCTAGTAAACTGGCATCTTTAACTAATCCTACTCCAACATCCTTATATGGGATAGTTGTTTTACCAACATGCTGAATACTCTCCGAAGAGGCTGGGTTGGATGAAAAGTAAGCCAGCTGGTCTATTGTTACAATCTTTCCATTTTGTGGAAACTTTATTACTCGAAAGACCGATGAAACGACCGCTGTCATAGCGTAAGACCAAATTCGACCCAAGAGAAGGTTGTAATCTAGAGGGGCATCAACCACCTCCACATCTAGACTAACGATTTTTCCTTCAACCCTTATAGGAAAATCCTGTAGAATGCCAAAAGGATGAAACCCACGGCCATCAAAGGCCTTTAGATCGTCGGGGATTGATTTAGCGAAGGAGAGCCAAGCGATATCCAACACTGTATCGACATAATACATGTTGAGGCTCCCTCATCAATTACAGTCCGATGAATAGACCTGTTTTTTACTATCACTGGAATCTGGAAAGCCATTTGATGAGGAAAATGCAGTGTACTATTTTCTAGATCGAAAATTATTAGGTTCGGGTCCTGAACACCAACAGCTCCTATAGCCGACAAAAGTAATTTACATTGTGTTGGGCATGATTGCAGCACTTCCAAAGCCAACATTGTTGAGGGTGAAACAGCTAAATCCTCAACAATGTTATAATTCTAAGCCACTCTCGCATGTGGATTGAAAGCTGAATTTCGAAGTATACCCTTGGCGGGTGGTTTGATTACCAAGTCTAGATTAGGTTTCTCGATCTGTAGTGGATCGGAACCGGGAGCTGAGGTTGATGGATTAGAATGAGAAGATTCTGCTTCTTTACCATCAACAGGACTCTTACTACCATAATCTTGTGATCGAGTCACAATCCTAACATGGGACATCATCAGTATGGGTTCTTCATTGGCACTCGAGGATGAACCTATCATCTTACTGTCTTAAGCCGGAAAAGGATCCTTCAAAACAGCAGGAGTTTGGGAACCTTTGACAATCTTCGCAACCTCTGCACGATGAGGGCAGTCTCTTGTAAAATTTTCATCGTCACAAATGAGACAAGGATAACGAGGTTTGCGCTTTTCATCATTGGATTCCACCTTTTCAGGTTTCTCCTTTGAAATTTTGTCCGTTTTATTCTTCTTCTTTCCTTTCTTCTTCCCACCGGATTTTGATTTTGCTGTAGATGACTCTACAATGTGAATATCGGTGGAAATCTCTGCAGAAGAATCTCCTGTTGGGGAATCAGGAAAGGTTATAAAGGGAGAAGAATTCTTGGAAGACTTCTTCTTACTTTTAGTGTTAACCGTGCCAATCATACCATCAGCGGCATGAGATCCCGAAGGAGCTGCAGCGATTTGATTTTTCTTGGGAAGATCGGGGATTTTTTCATGTAACGTACTTGACTGAGTGTAGACCAAGTCAAGGTACTATGCTTGAGCAATGACTTGCTCCTCAGTAACAACTCCGGCTTTAGCAACATCTTCAGTGATCTTTGGCAACAAAGATTTTACAAACCACTCAGCCAAGATTTGATCCGGAATAAATACCTTCACTAAACGACGTCGATGTCTCCACTCATGAATATGATCTAAAATGTAAGTGGATGTCGATTGTTTTAGCGAAGTTAACAATTCTGTGCCATTTTCATATCGGACTAGCAACTGAAAATGAGTTAAAAACGAGGTAGTTAATTGACTAAAATTATAAAAAGTGCCTCGTGGTAACTCAATGTACCACATGGCTGCGAGACCAATTAGAGTCCGCTGGAAAAGTCTAAGACAGATTGAATCATCTGTAATGGAGTTAGACGCACACCAGAGGTGGTAAGTCATCACATGGTTCGACGGGTCCTCTCCTGATTTACCTTCGAACTTGGGAATTTCACTGGGCAACTTATTCGGCATTGGCGGCCAAAACGGAAGATAATTAATGGGATCGTTCGTTAGGCGTGACAAGTTAGGTAAGTCCAAAGTTGCGATAAACGGTAACTGCCGATTAGGGTCCCTAAAACTCTGGGTCATGAGACCAGCACCAGGAGGAGGATATCCAGGATAACTAGGAATAGGAATCGCGTTCGGGATATTGTATCCTCCCAGAAAACCAGGATTAACCGGACCGTACTGGGGTTTTTGAGGTTGTTGATAAGTGTACCCAGGATACGGTTGATACTGATAGACTGGCTGCTGCACAGCAGGACCGAATTGGTACTATCCCTGGTACGGTTGATAGGTGAATTGTGGTTGACTTGTGACAACCGTACTTAAACCAGGTTGTCCTACATGCATCTGAACCAAAGTTTGAATCGTAGTTCCAGACGGTGGTAAAGATGTCTGAGGGGTAGATACAGGAACAGTAGAAACCGGAGCTATCGATACTCCAGAAGTAGGTGGGGTAGATTGAACAGATGTTGCGCTAGTTGTAGCAGTCGTTTGAGATGGAGTACGAGGTGTACTGGGCCCAGGCTAAGAAGCTACCGAAGGTACAGAAGTTTGAATGTTAGACTGGACTGGTTGCTGGGGTGAACCAGAAACTAAGGGTTGTCCAGTTTGAGATGACAACTGTACACTTGGCTGCAACACCTGTTGGGTTTGCGATGGATCCCACACTATATTCATTCTGGGGTATTGACCCATAACTAGTTGAGAATACTGAGGACCATAACCAGGTTGAGGGTAGGATTGATAATTGAAAGGTACATTTCCTGTTCCTTGAACAAACGTTTGACCTTGGGGTTGTTGGAAACCTTGGTTCGAGTATTGACCTTGGGGTTGATACCCTTGAGGCACATACTGATACTAGGGTTGACCTTGAGGTATAAATTGATACTGGGGTTGACCTTGGGGTACATATTGAGTCTGGGGTTGACCTTGAGGAACGTATTGTCCCATAGGTATGTATTGCCCTTGAGGTTGCCCCCCAGATGCAAATTGTGTACCTTGAGGTTGCCCCCCAGGCGTTAATCGAGGCTGCCCCCTAGGCGGTAACTGGCCACCTTGAGGTTGAGGATTGGGAATAGAACCTGACATCATAAGAATGTCTTCTACGCTCAACGGCTTAGTACCATTGCTTCTAGTTAATAACCCTTGCTCAATGGGTTGAGGAGATGCTCCCGAAAAAGTACTAGAAAGTGACTGATACCCGGAGGGAACAGAAGGACCGCCGTACAAAAAAGATTCGGGCGATTGAGTAAACATGGATGACTGTCCTGCCATATTGACGGGAGTTTAAAAACCTCTAGGTGTTGGATGATAAGGAGCACGAGGTGGTGAAAAACTTAACCCTGAGTTTTCTAGAAAATTAGTGAAAGAAAGATACCAAGAACTACTCCTAGGTGGACTATAAAAAATTGATTCACGCTCCCTTAGTTCAATAACCGGTTGATTTTCAGGGATAGGGATGCCTACTTCTTCTTCTTCCGGGGCAAGTTCTTCAATAGCAATAAGTCCAGAAGGAAGATCTTGGGTGATTACTCTTTCTACCCTAGGTGAACTAGGACCACTAGAAGTTGGAGAAACAAACCCCGATGTCGGAGTAGCAGCAAATTCACTTTCAGGCTCGGAAATTTCGGGTTCTTCACCTATATCACTAGTATATGAAAAGCTACCAACGATTTTGGAGACAGACACTGACTGTGGATTATATTCTGCTACTGTCGTTTGAAAATCAGGATGTACTATCAAATAAGATTCTCCTTCTTCAGGTGACCCAACTCTATTGTCTCTAGGAGTTACGAGGACTTTTAAGCCTTCAAATTGGCTTGGTACTTCCTCAGGAGGTTGGCCCCGAAGTCTACGGGACTTCCTCAATAACTCAGCCACGTTTACAAATTCAGGAGACTGGCCCCGAAGTCTACGGGACTGTCTTGGTAATTCAGCCACAGTTGAAAACTTTTAACTACTTCACATGCAAACAAAGTAAAATCTCAATGAAAAGCACCTAAAGTCTCTAAAGAACCAAACAAATTTGAATCACACGCCTAAAGAATCTAGGAGATCAAACACACACAAACAGTAACTTTCCGAACTGAAAACACTAGTTGGTGATGAAATCCAACATCGCAGAGTTCAATACAGAAATGGCGGTTGGAACAGTTAACCCGGCAACTTGCTTAATGAATAGATTGGCACAAGTTCCTCCACTTAACCGTCTCGAGTGAAGTGAACCCCCCAGAAAATCCAAGTGAGTCTAGCCAACGTCTGCTCCAAGTACAATGGGATCTTCCCACCACTGTCACCTTAGGAAGAATCCTAAAGAATATGGCCACTAAGGTTACCAACTGAGACAAATACACCTGGGGGAACAGTCTCAGAGTAGCAAGCTCAATCCCCTTGAAGGCTCCTTGACATAATCCAAGGTTTACCAACAAGTGACCCCGGGCTCCTCGACAATGGTTAATCCGAGGTTTACCGTTTTTAATACGTGAATATCTGGCGTCGTTCCCAATGAGGAAGGATTGATTCCCACACTAGTTCGGACACGATCTCGTGCTTCTCCTTTAAGAGGAGCTTTCCCAGAGCATAAATGCAACAATTGGATTTCTTCCCTACCACAAGATACAGCTACTTGTTTGTTTTTACTGTCTTGGAGAGTTAATTACTCTCCTACTCCAAGACACTAGCCTAAGCTAAGTTGGTGTATCAGAGCCCTAGAAATAAAAATGTTACTAGGTGAATTTTACTTTAAGCGTTAATTTTAGTGGTTTTTGTTTAAGTCCAAAGGTGCGGAGATGAAACTCGTGGTATGAAGACTCGACTCAAAATCACTAAAAATGCACCTAAGATGATCTAAACAATCTTTTTCTCTTCGATGAACTTCTAAACTAAGAAAGAGTTTGAGAATGCAAATACTTTGTAAACACAAATCTTTCTCAATTAAACAAATTAAAAGAAGAGCTTTTCCTTTCCAAAGCACTCAAAACGAGACAACTAGTTATTTCACAAAAATTTCCCTTTTTCGTTTCAAAGCACTCAATCACTACAAAAAACAAACTTTTTGTTTTCAAAAGAGATTTTTATATTTTTTTAAAAAAACACTCAAAACTAATGAAAATGACTAACTTTGAGATCTACAAATTATAAAAACCTATTTGAAGTCAAAGCCTACTAAAAGTCTTTTTAAGGATGTTTTACTTAGCTAGATGTAAGCTAAGGACCAATTTATGCAGAATCACAAATAAGTCAAGAACAACCAATTTTGTTTTCTTTTTGAAAATGAAAATCCAAACTTTCAAGTACAAGCTTTTCGAAGTTTTGTAAAGAGAAAACTTAAAGCGGATTCCTCAAACAAGGGGAGATTTCATAAATGGTCAGACTCATAAGAAAGCTGGTAGACACTAAGGTGATCTGAAGTCCCTACAGCTTCTAAGCTCAGAGCCACTACACAACCAAAATGAAAACAAACCCAACAAGCAAAACTCCTAGGAATTTCACCTAAAACCCTAACACTAACGAAATCAATCTAAGGAAAGCTTCTGACAAGTTATACGCAGGTCTGGGCAGTGGACAACAATTTCTAAAGACAAACTAAGCTGACTAACAGAGGAAATCTTAGGGTTTTCAAAATTTTGATAGGGTCCGCAGGTCCACAGTTGGCACAGGTGCGGTCCCGCTCTGTGCTAAAAGCCAAGCTGTAGGTAGGTACGCACTGTGTCAAACGGCTAGGGTGCAGTCCTCTCCCAAAGTTATGAAAAACAAAAAATAACCCTGGATCTACAAACTCTACCCACTTTTACACATAACAAGCCAAAAACAGAAACAAAAATAGAGTTTCTCAGGTCAAAGTAAAAACAAGGAAAGCAATCAATTCCCCAGCGGAGTCGCCATTTTGTCACACGGAATAGGTCGATCTTGCGGACAAGATAGACCTTCCTAGAATCTAAAGAAGACCTAATGACAAGCAAACCAACCAGACACTATCTTTCTCTAAATATGCTTTGTTTAACAAATAGCAAACAAGTGTTTTTAGGGCCTACCTTAGGTCCAACGCAAGCTTGTGGATGCCCTCGCTCCTTTGATCCAAGTGAGCTCCTTTTCGTGAATCTTCAAACACAAACAAGGCAAACAAATTAAATAGCACTTGAAAATCCAATTGCATAAAACATATTTAACATGAAAGTCAAGGAGTCCATGAAACAAATAACATAAGATACTTGTTGAGAAAAATGAGTTTGATTGTATTAATTCAAAAGAAGAAGAACTTTACAAACTTTGCCTTGACATTGTACAAGCTCCTCCCAGGGTCCAGCAAGAAGTCTCCTCTACTTTGACAAGTTTCACTCACTCCCCAATAAAGCCAAAAAGATGTGTGATCTCTCCTCTTAAGCTCAACTAGGAAGTCTTGATTTCACCAGCATTTACCCTCAAAAATGTTCAGCTTTTAACCTCCCTAGAAACCAGCCCAATGCTTGTATTTATAGTGCAATGGAGGGAGGTTACTAGGTCCTCCTTCAAAGGGATAAAGCCCTCCTTCAAAGGGATAGCTCCTCTCATCAAGGGATTACCTCCTTCTCTTTTGGGATGCATGAACCACCTCAGAGCGAACAATCCACGTCAAAATTCCTTCTAGAAACCTCTAGAATTAACCCAAAGTGAGTTTTTTAAGATAAAACTTGCGCCTTTTGACTTTCACAGGGGTACGCACCTACACCGATAGGGACAGAGCGGGCAGGTCCACAGTTTTTGTACACAGAAGGTGCGGGACCGCAAGTGACCATGAGAGAAAGTGCGGAACCAGAGTTACATTGATTTTTAATGTCTTTCTCTCATTTCCAAAGCTTGATTTGAAGAGCTGAGGTCTGAGACTTGCTTAGGAGGACAGTACAAGTGATGATAGACCCATGATGACTGCAAATAATCATGGTGACGATATTTTTGTGTAACACATATATACTAGCTTTTCTTGGCTTTGTTTGAGTTTTCATTGCAATCTCATGTTGTCACAAGCATGAAATTGTTTTGTACGGACATTCGCCCAACCGGCGAACTACCTCACCCACATGCATGTTGATTTTTTTTTTGAATCTTCCATTCATGTTTTGCATGCACTATCAATCACTTTTGCTATCACTTAGTGTTTCCATACATATACTATCTTAGTTGCTTTCAGTTTCTCATGAGCAAGTCGGGCCAACCTTGGCTGGACTCTGCCTTCACCAATGTTGCATTGCGCAATCTAGGGAAGGAAGGCTCACCTTCCTCAATAGATTTACGCATTCCTGCCCAGCACTAGCCTCCAATACTTTTTTGTGCATTTATGGAGGATAGTGGCTGCTTGGCCCAAGAAATTGCGCAAATCTGTCCATAGGCCAGTAGTCCTTCCCAGCTGGAATTGTGCATTGCACAATCCCAGCAGTCAACAACCAGTCTGGACAATGCATTGCGCAATTCCAGCAGTCATCCAATCTCCTAACAACCCAGACTATGCCTTGTGCAGTCTTGGCAATTAGTCTCCCGACCTCTCGGCCGAGATTGCATAACCTTCATGATCATGCACCCAGGTATGTTGCAAGTCAGTTCTCACATTCATTTTGGTTTTCGACTGACAGATTTCTTGCCATGAGTGTTTCCATGTCTCCAGGTATCCCAAGTTTTCATATGCCTCTCAGCAATACAGGTACAATGGGTTCCAAGAGATCAGAGTCGAAGACACCTTTCAGAGCATGCCTGGAGATGTAGTCGATCAAGTGTCTATGATATTGCCTACTCACGAAGACATCAAGTTGTTCATAGACAAGGACATCAAGTAGCAGCATCACAGTGAGCAGCATCATGAAAAGAAGTTGAAGGCATCATACCGAATGCAACAAACGTAGCGAATACAAGAGGAAGGTTGTTGACAACACAGAGGTGGAACAAAGTTGCAAGATCAAGCAAATCCACTAATAATGAAAGAAACTTTGGAGACTCGGGCTATGAGGTGACGGTGCGACATGAAAGTCATGCGAAGGTAAAAGATGCAACAAAGAAGGAGTTGCATGTGCTAAAGCAGCAACTCAAGAAGAACATGAAGTTGTAGAGATAAACGAATGAGTTGCAACAGGAATAGGAATAGCAGTAGGTGCAACATACACTCACGGATGAAATTGCGCCCGTACAAGTTAAGGATCCATCCCAGCAACCGACACAAAGCAGGCACGTTGAGAAGTGTTGTTGATCACATGAAATGGATTCAGAAGCATGCATGTCGTTGAGCGCATGCATGCAATCCAACCCATTCAATACACTAATCAAGGAAAAGACAAGAAGCAAGTCCAACTAGGGCTGAGAATGTACTTCGAAAGTTGATGTGCATGACCACCAGTACACACTTGAATATTAGCATGGACATTATGCATCAGTGTGTTACCGGTTCAACCATACAGACCATGCGCATGTTAGTAGACGAGTTGGGTGAAGGGGCTAAACTGTTGGGTTCTGTTATATTATTTCCATGTAGTTAACAGGGGGTTTGAAGGGCACCCGTAACCCCACTTTATGGGGTCCGAGGCAGCACCCTGGAAAATTTTGGTTTTGGACCCTATGTTAGATTGGGCGGACCCACCTATGGTTTTGTGCATGATTTTTGCACATGTTTTTTGGACGCGATGGTTTTCGGTCCATGGTATTGGATGCTTCGGCATGTATAAATATGTATAGTAACATTGAAAGGAACATAATGAAAAATCAAGCTGGTAGTCCCAGTTTTTGGATCCAGTGGGAAAATCTCTATGTATATGTGTTTTATGTGTCATGCTCTCGCATTGTTATTTTTCTGTGTTTTAGAATTCGTATGCAGGTAATTTTTGTACGGGGTTAAAACCTACATTTGGTATCAGAGTTGTTTTGGCTTCAAGGGGACGCCTTTTTTACTGAGGGGTTTCACTCGGGCCTGTGGTAGACCCTATTCAGTGGGATATCTGCGAGATCGATTCTGGTGGTGAAAGAAGATGGCGAGTAGTGGAAAGATAGAGATAGAGAAATTTAATGGTGAGAGTTTTGAGCTGTGGAAACTCAAGATGGAGGATCTGTTGGTGGATAAAGACCAGTGGATCGCAGTAGATCCAGGTACTAAACCAACGGGAGTGTCCGATGAAGAATGGAAGAAGTTGGATCGGAAGGCAAAGAGCACAATACGATTGTGTGTCTCAGATTCAGTATTGCTGAATGTATCAGGGGAAGCTACGGCGAAGGCTTTGTGGGAAAAGTTAGGGACTTTGTACCAATCTAAGTCTCTGGTGAATAAACTATTCCTGCGGAAAAAGCTGTATAACCTGAGGATGAAAGATGGAGACTCGGTGACAGAGCATCTGAATGCATTTAATACTGTGGTAAGTCAATTAGCATCTATTGATATTAAAATTTTGGATGAAGATAAGTGCATCAGTTTGTTGTGTTCTCTACCAGATTCGTGGGATAGTCTGGTTATTGCAATAGGTAGCAATGCAACTGCCTTGCATTTTGATGAAATAGTCTCATCCTTGTTGACGGAGGAGATGAGACAGAAAAATATGGAGAGCCAAAATGGTGATGCCTTGTCTGTACGAAGGCGGACCCAGAACAGAAACAAAAATAAGTCATCGAGTGCGAGATCTAAATCTAAAGGGAGATCTAAATGTCCAGGAAAACCTGTAAAGGTGGTGTGCTGGAAATGTGGAAAGGAAGGGTACTACAAAAGGGACTGTAAATCTAAAGCTCCTGACATAGGAAAGGGATTTGATGAGGATCCTTCTACAGAGGCGAAAACCACCTCAGATGAAGGTGAGGATGTGTACTTGGCTTCTTCAAGTACACATGTAGATCATGAGGCATGGTTGATTGACTCAGGTGCATCCTTTCACTTCACTCCCCATAGAGAGTGGTTCTGCGAGTATGAAAAATATGATGGTGGTGATGTCTTCTTGGGGGATGACAGGAAGGCTAGAGTCATTGGTCACGGAAAAGTAGGGTTAGAACGCTTCCAGGTTTTCTACATATTCCTGCATGAGCCAGAAATCTGATTTTTGTTAGCAAGCTAGATGATGCAGGTGTAAAAACAGTGTTTGAGAAGGATACCTGCAAGATGGTTTGGGGAGCACTGGTATTGATGCAAGGAGTTCGGATTGGAACTCTGTATAAACTGTAAGTTAGCACTGTTATTGATGGGTGCAATAGTTCTGTGGTTCCTGAAAGTGGAGCAGAAAATCTAGTGGTCTCTGGAGAGAAGACCATGTTGTGGCATCAAAGGCTTGGACATATTGGATAAAAGGGCCTTCGAATAATTCATGGTAAAGGTATGGTAGAAGGTATGAGTAATAGCTCTCTGGATTTTGATTTCTGTGAAAATTGTGTATATGGGAAGCAAAATCAGGTGAGTTTCCCATCTGGTAGTAAGAGGGCGAAACAGATATTAGAACTTGTGCACAGTGACGTGTTTGGACCTGTGATGGTGCCATCACTGGGTAAGTCTATGTACTATGTATCATTTATAGATGACTTCTCAAGGAATACATGGATATATTTCCTTAAGAATAAATATGAAGTCTTTGACAGGTTTAAATAATTTAAGGCTCTAGTGGAAAACTAGACAGATAAGAAGATAAAGGTGTTGAGGACAGATAATGGTGGAGAGTTTTGCAATAAGGAATTTGAAGAATTCTGTAAGAAGTGTGGTATATCACGACAAAAGAATACTCCATATACACCTCAGAAAAATGGAGTTGCAGAAAGAATGA
Organism: Pinus tabuliformis; assembly: GCA_031772625.1. Classification (NCBI taxonomy): domain Eukaryota; kingdom Viridiplantae; phylum Streptophyta; class Pinopsida; order Pinales; family Pinaceae; genus Pinus; species Pinus tabuliformis. The sequence goes on along the minus strand of CM062813.1, from coordinate 691,824,234 downwards.
ATAAGACGTTGATGGAAAGGGCAAGAAGCATGCTTAGTGGTGTCGGGTTATGACAGGAATTCTAGGCAGAGGTGGTGGATACTATGTTATGAAGCCAACTCAAGAAAAGATAGAAAAGAGAGATCAACGCCTTAGAATTCAGCCTCTTCAACGGGGAAACCTCCTTTACATTACATAAATGAACAATTCTTGGATGATACAAATGAAAAGACCTCCTTTCTATATATAGGAGTCTAAGGGGTCATAATATAATCAGAGCCAACATAACAATAATAATGTAAGGTCACAATAATAACAATAGTAGGCTTCTATGGGGCACAATAGTAACAATATGGGCACTACATGGGTATAACAATATAATAAGTGGGTTATACTAATAACAATAAGGGGTTACACTAGTAGTATAGGGGCCTAACATGCCCCTCTCCTTAAAAAAGTGTTGTCCTCAACGCTTGAGTAGTTCTTGATGCTTCTGTATAAAATTCTTGTCCTCCCATGTGGAATCTTCAAGCGGGTAAGTTCTTCCACTTGATGAGATACTCTGAAATTGATCGGTTTCGTAGCTGTCGGGTTCTTGTTTCTATGATTGCTCCAGGTTCCAATATGATTTTTCCTTCCTCTTCAATTTCTGGCAATATTGTTTGAATTGGGATCTTTTGCAACTTTTGAATAACTGGCCATACTTCTTCATCCTTCTTCCATTCATTCCTTGCTTCGTTTATCCAATCTGGTTGGATAATATAAATAGCACAAAACAATACTTCCACATCCTCATCCTTGAAGAGTCTTCCCATTCGGTAAGGTCGCCATTTTTTAAGTGCATGTAGTATTGCCAACATTTCCTTCTCATAAATAGCTTGCTTGAGATGTAGCAGTAAAAATACCCAATCACCTACATCAAAACATTTTTCACTACAATGTTTATCTACATGTTGTTTCGTTTGATTTTGCACCGAAGTGGTGTTATCCTTTAAAAGTTGGAGAACTTGTTGTTGATGCTCGATGTGATCTTTCACTGCTTGAACCTTTTTCTTCTTGATATGTCCTTCTATCTCTAGAGTTTGAGGAGTGGTAATTTCTTCCAATCCTTTACAAGATATGGTCGGATTCATTTCTTGATGCTCAATGTGATCTTTCACTTCTTGAACATTTTTCTTCTTGATATGTCCTTCTATCTTGAGAGTTTGAGGAGTGGTAATTCTTTCCAATGCTTTACAAGATATGGTCTGATTCATTTCTTCTTTCTCTGGGTGGGTCCTGGCGTATATCTTCTTCTTTTGATGTTTCTTGATCCTTTTCTTCCTCCTCTTCATATTCTATGTAAAATAATTTCTTCTCAGCACACTTATGACCTTTAGTGCATTTTCTATCACAATTGTAACAAAGCCCTTTTCTCTTTTTTCTTCCAATTGTTGTGGTGTAACCCTCATAGGTTGTGGAAGGCTAGGAGAAACAACACTTCCATCTTTATAGTTGTGAGGGGTACGCTTCCTGGTTTCCATAATTTTTCTTTCCACTATGTCACAAAGCCCTTTTACTCTTTCCAATTGTTGTGGTGTTGCTCTAAAGAAGGTGTTGCTCTTTGTATCCTCATAATGTGCTATCATTTCCTCCGTGAAAATTGACCACGTAACAAGTTTTTTACGAGAAAAAAGCCCTTCGTACCATAAAAATTGATCTGGTTCCAAATATGAAGATGCAATACATACCTTTTGTAACAGTTGTACACCATGTAGATCAAAATATTTCTCAATCTGAAGTATCCAATTTACCTAATACTTGCCACCAAACTTCCTCATCTTGCTTTTTCTTGATTGTAGGAGCTCGACCTTGAAACGACTATAACTCTGTACTTTCAGATCTTTAAGTTCTAAAATTGCGACCTGTAGTAGCCCTCGGTGTCCTCTTTCCAATGCCACCAGTCTGATCCAAATTGGATTCTCTAAGAAAGAGTTATGCACAATCTCCCAAGATGACCTGATTATAGACCTTTCCAGAAGAGCGAACTTGTATGAAGTGCCACATGTCACTGTTTTGACCTTTGGATCTGAAAAATATATACAAAAAACTACAGTCCGTCCTCTTTCTATACCTTCTTACGAAATTTCAATATGATCCCAAGAGAGAAAGTTATGACGATTTTCCCCAAGTCACCTGTTTGGAATGTAATTTAGGAGTCTGCAAAAAGACGAACTTCCTCAAATCATATCTCCGCAAATATAGCGCAAAAATCTCTAAAATTCGGACCCGAGGTTCAGCGTGATTTCTTCTCAAATGGGGTTTTTTGTGACTTCTGAAATGTCACAGAAAAAAGTGTTATAGAGAAAATGCCATGATGACCTGTTTGGAGCAGCGAAACCCTAGAATCCAAATCTCTGATACCAAATGTTATGAAACCGTCTCAAGAAAATATAGAAAAGGGAGATCAATGCCTTAGAATTCAGCCTCTTCGAGGGGGAAACCTCCTTTAAATTACATAAATGAACAATTCTTGGATGATACAAATGAAAAGACCTCCTTTCTATATATAGGAGTCTAAGGGGTCATAACATAATCGGAGCCGACATAACAATAATAATGTAAGGTCACAATAATAACAATAGTGGGCTTCTATGGGGCACAATAGTAACAATATTGGCACTACATGGGTACAAAATATAATAAGTGGGTTATTCTAATAACAATAAGGGGTTACACTAGTGGTATAGGGGCCTAACATACTGCATGTTACCTAGTCAACAGGTCACCTTCATCAACGTTGGAGGATAAGACTCCACTAGAGGTACGGACTGGTAAGAAACCCTCTCTTTCACATCTGAGGGTATTTGGATGTGATGCATATGTAAATTTTCCGAAAGGGGAAACGAACCAAGTTGTATAGTAAATCTGAAAAGTGCATCTTTATTAGGTATAAGGATGGTTTAAAGGGTTATAAGCTTTGGAACCCTAGTCACAGGGAAGGTTGTGTACAGCCGAGATGTGGTGTTAAGAGAGGTGAAAGATGTTATTAAACATGAATCCAACAAAAGGAACCTAAGAAGATAGAGTTTGAGCTAAAGGAGGAATAATCAGACTCTACAGCAGAGGAGGAATCAAAAGTTGAAGAGCCACAAACTTCGGGTGTAAGAAGATCAGTTCGAGAAACAAGGCAGCCAGAAAGGTATAGTCCATCTACTTTCTGTTCAAATTTTGCTTTATCTATTACTGATGATGATCCTAGAACTGTGAAGGAAGCAGTGGATTCAGAGGATGGAAAACTCTGGAAAGAGGCCATGGTTGATGAAATGGCATCTTTGCAAAAAAATGAGGCTTGGATCTGGTGGAGTTGCCGGTTGGAAGGAAACCCATTGGCAGCAAATGGGTGTTCAAAAAGAAGACAAATGCAGAAGGAAAAGTGGAGAAATACAAAGCTCGGTTGGTAGCAAAAGGTTATTCCCTGGTGTCGGGAATTGATTTTGGTGATATTTTTTCTCCTGTTTCCAAGGTAACTTCTATTAGATTATTTTTATCTATTGCTACTGATTTTGATTTTGAGGTAGAACAGATGGATGTGAAGACAACGTTTCTTCACGAGGATCTGGAAGAGGAAATCTACATGAAACAACCTAAAGGATTTGCGGTGAAGGGTAAGAAAGAACTAGTATGAAAGTTAAAGAAGTCTTTGTATGGGTTAAAACAGTCACCAAGGATGTGGCATCATAAATTTGATACATTTATATGGGGACTTGGCTTCACCAGAAGCAAAGCAGATCATTGTGTGTATTTTAATTAATTAGTGACCGTGTTATTTATCTAGTCTTGTATGTGGATGATATGTTGCTGGTTGGAAATGACAAAGAAATTATCCAGGATTTGAAAACCCAATTGTCCTGCAAATTCGACATGAAAGATCTTGGTGCTACAAACTATATTTTGGGCATGGAAATTAAAAGAGATAGGGCAAAGAGGAAGCTCTGGTTAAACCAAAGGAAGTATGTTGAGACAATCTGCAGAGGTTTTATATGGTGATAGTATAACGATCAAGGTTCCTATTCCTGTAGG